>PVKU01000599.1:42974-254875 GCA_004027475.1 Anoura caudifer
CTTAATTACTTAAGAAGAAAATGAGCTTTTGCATTTAAATCTTTTGCCTTTGTAATTGCACACAATTTTGACTCTTTGAATGTGGATCTGAGTAGTGTTTACTTGCCTTTGAGTTTCCCTTTAGAACTCAGGTCCCAGAACTTGGCACATTCGGACTGCAAAATTTCTAACAGCTGCTTTAGTTGTGCATCACAATGCATTGATTTTCTGCTCTTAAAACCTGCAGCTGTGCTGTGCTCTAAACTAAACTTGACCGCTGATATAGAAAACAGAACTCACTTGTGCAGGTGGGGCGGCTTCTTGCAGTTCATTCACAGATCTCTCTGGTCGGGCTTTCATTTGTTCATAGCAGTTTTCATCTGTTGGTTCTTAGGAATTGAAAAGATTGTGATTCACGATGGAAAAACAGAATATGCTGGCACAAGTAAAACTACATGACCCAAACGATATTTAGCTATAAATGTAAAACCCATAAGAATCATATAACTTGTCTTTTTTCATGAAGATACAAAGAGGTAAGAAAGCACTAACTGTTCTCTGCAGGTCAGATGGTGAAGTCTTTTGTCTCACAGTGTTAACAACAAGTCAAGAGGAGGTCTCTTGGGATAAGGACTAGATCACAGTCATTTGTCGGCCAGGACAATCACAAACTACCATTTAGATGTTTTAGAGATCCCATGAGTTAAATTATTGCCTGTATTCTCTTCTCTTTAAGTATGATTGCAAATGATGCATGCTGGGATAATGCACGAAACAGGAGGGAAAATTCATTTCAATAGTTTGTTCATTCCTGAAAAGCAGTTCCTGATTCTTCAAAGTGCAGGGACTTGACAATGGAAGAAAGACTACGATTATATAAATTTTAGAATCCTATAAAACTCTCACATTCCTAACTCTAGGACAATTCCACATTGTTTTGGTACATAGAGAGTCACATCAAATTAGTCCATTCCTGGAAGTCCATTCCATTAGCCCAATTCCTGTTTGAGACAGAGATCCACGGGAGCTCAGCCCCAGTTCTCCTGCTGGGAATTAAGTGAAGTGTGTGCAAGGCAAGGACAGGCTGAAATGCTGGCATCACCTTCCTGGCTTCTCTCATCAGAGCTCTGGGATCAGATCACAGTTGTCTGTTTTGGGGAATTTGGGGTGTTTTCTTTTTGGGTGGTTGCGATGTTTCAAGTAATAACATGTTGGGAATTGATGAGAACCTGTCACCTAAGAACAAATATATATATAACCCACTCAGTGATGATTTAGGTCTCTCTCCCCACTTGCTGTCAAAACAGCTTAGGTTCTATACTTACAGAGAATGAGTTAAAACAAGGAAAACCAGAAAATGTATTCATTACTTCAGATATTTCACTGTAGATTTGCTTTTGTATATGGTGCATAAAGCACTGTTTCCCTGGGTGGGTTATCTTCTATCCTAGAAATAGTATTTCAGAGACTTCTGCATGTCAAAATTCATGTAATAGAGCCTTCCTGCGTTCTCATTACTACTAGAGGGAAGTGGAGGGCATGTGGAAACAGGACGTTAATTAACACCTAATATTGTGATGCATTTATAATGTGTAGTTTTGGAAATGCATACAAAATAATATGTTAAACATATTTGACTCTATGGTTATCATTGGAGTATTTAAATGTGATTGGGATAAAAAAGGTACTTCAAATTCTTTGTGAAATTGAGTAGGAGGGGGTGTATTAATTTATAGATAAGTTAATTTCTGAATAAATGAAACTTACCTGGGACCACCACATTATCTAAGTTACCATATATTGGTGTATCTTCAACATAATACTCATCTTCCCTATAATAAGGAAAAAGAAATTATTAGAATCCACTTTACATGTAGTTCTTAACTAATTTCTCAGTTAAATACGATATTGGGTGAACTTGTTCAGCCTTGGCCAATTAAGGTAGATACATTTACACGTGACTGAGTGAATCCAAGTGTGACAGCATGCCTGCCTCCATGTGTGTATAAATTTGAAGAGTTATTTTTTGGAACTTCTTTCCTGAAATAATGATAGCAAGTACTTATTTAGTACTTAACAGTTTGTCAGATGCTACTTGAAGTGAATTTTATACATTCATTTTTTCAATTCTTACAACAATCTAACCAAATAAGCACTATAGCACCCCTATTTTAAAGGCAAGGAATGTAAGGCACAGAGCGGGCATATATTTTCTGAAGGTCATGAGAGTAGTAAAGGGCAGAACTGGGATTAGAACTTAGTTATCTGTGCTCATAATGATATATTGTGCTGCCTGTTTACTTGCCCAGACTTTCACTCTGAACAATCCCTAAAACTGTGTTTACTAAGTAAATATTAATTGACAGGATGTTTAAAAAATGAAGGGCCAAAGAAATATTGGCAGATGCAGTAAAGTGGTTGATTGTCTATTATACGCAGATGCTGTGCTGTGTTACATACATTATAATAAAGATCCAGCGAAATTCTACCCAAATCCTATTATTACTCCCCAGTTTGCATATGAGAAGTCTGAGATTCAGATAGATTAACGTGTTTTGCCCAACCTTGTGTGTCATATCAGAAATAACAACCAATTACTAAAGCTTTTCTTTATGCATTCAACCCTCAGATGTATCTTGTTTTTATCCCCACTGGGCATAAAAGGAATCTGCAGTTCACAGAGGTGAATTCTCCAAAGACACATAGTTGACAGTAGCTACAAAGACAGTAGCTGGCAGTGCTAGGATTGTGATGCAAATCTGGTCTTAAAGCTCTGAGTCTTATTTGCTCTTGATGTTTGATTAAGTTTCCTTACAGCCTCCTCTCAGTAATCCTATAAGGGTTTCAGCCCCGTTCCCAGCGTTGTCACATAACCCTGATGACCAGCTTTCACATCAGCAGTCTGGGAACAGAGATCCATCAGACGGTGAGAGGGACATTTTATAACACTACTTTAACTTTGATATTACACACCACCAAGAGCTGGAGGGAATTGCAACAAAAGAAAAAAGAACTCTTATCTCAAGGCGTAACACCTATATTACTAGCAGTGATTCTGAAAGGAGACAGTATGTAAATAACAAGTAGATGTCCTTAAAAATTACAGATCAAATGATATCTGGGTAAAATGGTTTGAAAAGTCCAGATCCTGGCATGTATTTTGCTTATCTTATAGCAAAAGAACTCATACATAACCCTTCTTTCTATCCATATTTCAACATAGCTTAATATTGGGATACAGTAAGGACCCTGCTGGTGGTTTTCTTCTGGCTATGCAGAGAATATAATAGTGAAAGCTAAAGAATTTTTAATAAGACAATCAATCTATTTTCCTAGCCCACACAGATAGCAGATACAATCTGCAAATGATAAATCATGTGTAAAAAATGAACATCATTTCATTCGTTATGAATGAAAATAAGATGTGATTTATAATGCAGTGCTCTGTGTCTACAGGCAGGTCTCAAATGATTAATCATCTCAAATAAAATATTATTCAGAAGCAGTTATCTAACTAACAAATTTACATATATATAAATTTGTTATATATTTGTTATTATATATATCACCTAACAAATATATATATATTTAACAATGCCAAATAGCTTCAGCCTATTGTAAATACTTAATAAACTTGAAGCACAAATATTTAGCAATGTTTTTACGTGGAAGATTAATTACTATTAAAAATAAATTCATAAATAAGCTTAGATCCCAGAGGCCAGTGCACTTCTGAGTTTTGGGCTAGATCAGATTCTTTATTACTCAGAAAAATGTCTGAAATAGTCCTCTAACCAAAAAGCACATTTTATGACACTCCACAATTTAAAACAACATTTTATATAATAACTTTGTTATTATATAAATAACATTGTCTTTTACTAGGGTCCATATTTTCTACTTTTACATATATTTTCTCTGGTTTATATTTTAAAGTTGTTATTTATATTTTACTATTATTTAATTGTGAAGTCCTTTGTAGAAAAATGCCTTAATACTTTATTTATCTAAGTAGATTAAATAATTAAGTTCAGTTTTTAAAAAGCCATTACTTCTGCCTGGGTGACTTTGGGCCTAAATTCTCTGAGTTATGTTTCTTATTTATAAATCAAGGATGTTAAACTATTTAAGTCCTATTTTTCTTTTCAGTTCCCACATTGTATTACATAAATGTAACATTCTAACATCCAAATAAAAAATGAAAGATATTTCTACAAAATTAAATAAGGGCATTTTAAAGGACTGGAAAGTTGTCATGGTGCAGAGAGAGCAAGCTGAGGGCCTATCAGAAGTTGGTTCGGGTGTTAACATGGTTTACTTAATAGACATTTCTGTGAATCAGCAGATATATGTTTGGACTCCACGAGTGTATAAATGTTATTTAAAGCCATGGCTGCTTTTGGCTCTCAAAGCACATAATCAGAAATAGACAAGTTGTGAAATATCTATATAAATATGTGAATTAACCTGCCAACCACTTTTTATAGATAAAATCTGCATTGTATAATCAATTTTTGCCTACATGGAGATTCATTACAATAGATTGGTTATTAAACCCTGGAGGGAATCTGCATCTTTCCATCTCTACTGTTCAGTGAAGTTCTTATTTGTTGAATAAATTATATAAATTTTATAAAAGAACAAACCTCTTTTCTGAATTTTCCCTGTAGCTAAGAGACTGTTTGCTTTGAGATGGGTATTTTATCAATTTTCCCTTCTGACTCTTACCATCTTCATCCCCAAACTACCAATCCAGTCTCTAGCAAAATAATCAATCATGAGACTTTCTATCATTTTGCATCTTAATTGCCCTTCAAATGACAAGTATCAAATCAATCATCAGATTAATTTGTACATAATTATGCAGGATTTTCTTTGTTACAAAGTCAGCAAATTACTCTTGATTTGAGCTAATGACTTGAAAATTATGTTACAGAATCCAAGGTGAAGAGCACTCATAAAAACAAGCTGTGTGTGTGCATGTGTGTGTGACTGCCTGCAGCCCAGATCTGGGATCTGCCAGAGACATGCCTACATGGAGAAGAAAAAAAACAACAGACCTTTCAGAGACTTATAATCTTATCCTACTGACTGACAACAATAAAAAAAGAAAATTAAATAAATTAATCTACATCATAAATTTCAAAAAAAATCTTATCCTACTGACTGAGAAAGCTCTGTGTTTTTGAAAGACCTTTAAGTCCATCAGTCTACCATTTCAGGAAGATCTTGAAGAGTCCTCAGTGCAATTCTCTGTATTTAGATCTTTTTATTCAAAAGAGAAATCTCATTCTAATGAAACATTTGGGTCAGAATATACTGTCTAAGAAAATGAAACTCTTTACTATGATTCACACCATAAACTTTTTGTAAGGAAAAAAAAAAAAAGAAGCATCACACTATACAATTTCTCTCTAACTAGTTCAATAAGTATTAAAGAGAATAAGTTATACCTATAACTGCATATTATTTTAGAGTTGATTTATCACATTTCTCTAGTGGTTGACATTATCCTTAGAAACAACATACCATAAAGCATCCTAATCAATGCATGCCTACAAACATACTTTAAATTTTACTAGGTATTGCCAGATTTCTTTTCACCCTCCATTCTTAAGGGCCACATAATTATATATATTAAAATGCATTTTCCAATATACTCTGAATCATAATCTAGGATATTTTCTCTTGATATTGATAATTCTAGAGATAACAGGCAGAGTTCCATTCTGCTCTTCACCCAGCTCTCTTGCTTACTCAGGAGGAGTAAGTAACTAGGGCAGAAAATAATGCTATAGCTTTTAACTTTCAGATGGGAGTAAAAGTAATTAAATTCACTTTTCATTTTATTTTTTACCCAAATACAATATCCCTGAGCCAAACCTATCAGCAACATAGCATTTGTTACTTTCTCTTATTAATTGGGAATCACAATATGTAACTCATTTTCTACATACCTGGGAATGTAGTCCTCAGAGTACCTGTATATTTTACCTGAAAGATATTCAAAACAGACAAATTTAAAGAAGTTTTGACATATATTTGTTAAATCTCCTAGAAACGGTTGTGAGGGGAACTTAGCCTCTATGTCAGTTAACATCTTTAATGAAACCATTTGGTTACCACTATTTGAACTAGAGATAATGATTGTCTCTAATTTGGGCCAATTGTAGCCCATATAGTCTCTTGGCAATTTGGGAGTGAAACAGGGCAGCATAAGGAAGAGCAGAACTGAATGAAACAGAGAACAAAAATACTATACAAAAAATTGATACAACAAAGAGCTGGCTTTTTGAAAAGATTAAAAACTGACACACCCCTGGTTAGAATCACTAAAGAAAAAAAAGAGAAAATACTCATATAAACAAAATCAGAAATGAAAAATGAGAAGTTACCACAGATATTACAAATAATACAAAGGATCATACTAAAATACTATGAAAGACTATACACCAATAAATTAAAAAACCTAGAAGAAATAGAGAAGTTCCTAGAAGTATATAACCTTCCTAGTATGAATCATGAAGAACTGGAAAATCTAAATAGACTAATCAACAATGAGGAAATTGAAACAACCATCAAAAACCTCCCAAAAAGTAAAAGTCCAGGACCAGATGGCTTCACTAGCGAATTCTCCCAAACATTCAAAGAAGATTTGATACCATTCCTTCTCAAACTCTTCCAAAAAATTTAAGAAAAGCAATACTTTCTAATACAATTTATGAGGCCAACATAACCCTGATACCAAAACCTGGCAAGGATAACACACATATACACATTCACACAGACTACAGACCAATATCTCTTGTTAATAGAGCAAAAATCCTAAACAAAATACTAGCAAATCAAATACAGCAATACATTAAAAAAAAAAAAAAAAAACATCATGACCAACTGGGGTTTATTCCAGGAGCACGAGGAGGGTCCAACAAATGTTAAGTCAATCAATGTAGCACACCATATTAAAACAAAGGATAAAATCATATGATCTCATCAATAGGTGCAGAAAAAACATTTGATAAGATACAACATTCATTTATGATTAAAACTCAATAAAATGGGTATAAAAAATTCCTCAACATAATAAAGGCCATATATGATAAACCCTCAGCTAATATCATATTGAATGGTGAAAAACTGGAAGCCTTTTCTCTAAAACCATACAAGAATGTCCACTCTCACCACTCTTATTTAACCCAGATCTGGAAGTACTGGCCAGAGCAGTCAGGTAAGAGAAAGAAATAAGAGACATCCCAATTAGGGATGAAGAAACAAAAATGTCACTTTTTTGCAGATGATATATTCCTAAAGAATCCACCAAAAATCTATTCGTTTATTGTTACTAGAAACAATAAACAAATACAGTCAAGTTGTAGAATACCAAATCAGTGTACAAAAATCCACTTTCCTATATTATATACTAACAAACTTCAGAAAAAAAATGAAAAAAAAAAAAACCCAATTTCTTTTGTAATTGCAACCAAAAGAATAGAATATGTAGGAATAAACTTGAAACTAATATGATCTTATTAGCCACTGTCACCTCAATAAATTTAATGTTTGAAAAAACAGTAAACTGGCTTTTAAAGCCGTCTGGGGCGCTGAAGTGACAAGACTGATGAGTGGGGATAGGGCTGTAAAACCGTGAACAAATTAGGTGCCACTTCAAAGAAGGTAACCCAGGCGGTGGTTCAAAGGCAAATGAGAGGAAATATTTTTGCTTTAAATTAAATATATGTATTCAAAATGGAAAAAATAGTTTTCAGATATTTTTAAGTGAAAGACAGTAGATTTATAAGGAATTATTGAGGGACATTAAGGCAAATTCAGAGTACAGCTTTAATAAGACCAATATTATGAAGAAGTGTGTCTTATCTGTTCATCAATAAATTTTCTTTGATGTTGATCTGGATGGATCTACATAATATTATATTTTATTTTATTTTGATTAGATATTATTTAACCTGGCATTAAAATAAAGTAAAAATTTTGCAGAAGTTACTTTTATAAAAGTGAAGCCCAGTATTATCTAAGTCTCTGACAATGACTCAGACACAATAGGGACTAAACAGAAGTCTTTCAGCCTTAACATGTGGAAAACTCTGTGTGCTGCTAAGGAACTAGCACAGACATTTCCAAATAACTGAATGAATCATCAAACAACTACAGAGATTATTTTTAGGTAGATTTACGTGCAATAAAATTGTTATTCTCCAGAGAGGTCATCAGTTGTTAGGGAAGCATTATTGGACCAACCTCAAAATTATCACATCGGAGATACAAGGGGCATGTCACATGTCAATGTGTTTGGAATAATTCTGTGAAGGACCAAATGCGGGAAGTTTTTGCAAAACATACACACAGAGCAGCTATGGGACCAAAAATGATGAATGTAATCCACCGGGGGTATATCTAAAATCCTCTTCTACCAGCCAACAGGAAATGCCCTACCTAGCAAGAGCTGCATAATAAAAATGCAGTTGTTTTCAACTACCTTCAGATTAGTCCTGTGAATATGAAAGCACGTAGACATAGGGAGAAGCAGAGAGATGTCTGCTGTTGCACAAACCACAGGCTAAGGGAAGAGTGAGACATGTAAACAACTTCAATGAGCATCAGAGTAAAAATTAGTTAATACAGACCAAAAAAATTGTAAAGTGGAAAATAGAAAGTATGTGGGTTTTTTTTGATATGGCAGAAATGTGTATACTCAGGTAATCAATAACTATTCAGATTTGTCTAGAATTAAGTGCATATCATATACAAGAAGAACCTGATGTATCATGGAACAAATTCAGGGTGAGAAATAAGAAGACTTTGGATTTAAGCATTAGTTCTTTGATGTATTTGCCATGTGACAACATGCAAATCAGGTAAAAACTCTGTTCTCGGTTTACCCATAAGTAAGGATAATAATGTCTACATCAGGCAAGTAGATGTACAAGATGAATAAAATAATTTTTGTAAAAACCTCATAGAAAATGACAAAGTTAGTTTTTAATAGTATACATTCTAAATGCATATCCCATAACAAACCACAATTTAATTGTGCTGATTTCAGTTGGGAAGTTCCTTCATTAAATGGATTTGCTGAAAACAACAGGTATAAGTACGATGCTATTTTGATGATAAAATGTTTGTAAGTAAAGCTTGATTTAGAATGAAACAACCAAATCTCACCTTTGGCGGAGGCATTGTCACCCACTGAGTATTGAATTGAAAGAAAAGATAAAAAATAAAGAAGTGAAAGCAAAAACAAAGAGTGATATTACTTGGAATAAGAAAAAATAAGTATGGAGTAAAAATATTTCCCCAAGCAAAGATTTTTAAAGAACAGTGTGTGTTTTCCATGGCGGTGGTTGTAGTGTGAATGCCGGTGCCTGAAAGTACCCTGGTGTGATGGGGTCAAGGACAATCTGTAGAATGGAAATGTGGTTGGACATATTGTCACCAGAGAACAGCAAAAGAGAGTTTTAGACCAAAAAGCTTTGTGAGGAAAAAAGTGGAAGCAACTATGTAAAGGATGCAATATACTAATGTAATGCTTAGGTAAAAGGAAATGAACTAAAACAATGTGAAGAAAAAAATAACAGGTAAAAAATTTATATTGAAGACCAACCATTTTGAAGAAGCACCCTGAAGAGGGGAACTCTAAAGAAAAATTCAAGGATACCGCCCTGTTCCAGGCCACTCTTAGGGCATATATGTGTCGCCTGGAGTTGGATGCTCTGGACCTGTGCAGTTTCGGTTTTACAATGCTTCCTGCACGAAGTGTAATGGAATATGATCTCCTTAGAAAGGGGAGTAGTAATCAAAAGTGTAAAGGTTCCAGCTAAGGAGAAAGGTCAGCAAGCCCAGGCTCCTGAAAAGGGCTTGCTCTGACATGAGGGCTTACAAGTTTACTTACAAATAACTGGAATGATTTAAAAGCTACCTACCCATTTCAATGATTATCAGTAAAACAAAAAAGCAGTTCTTATTTAGCTGTAAAGCAGTTATATTTGCAAGACTCTGAGAAGAGCTCGCTGAGTTTTTATACCCGTCTCCTGTGATACAGGTACAAATGCTTTGTTTGTTTCTGGTTCATGGTTGAGAGGGTGTGAGCAAACAGTTGCTTTTATGTTTTCCCCTTTATAGCGTTCACCCTTCAATGCACAATACATAACAACAAGAAACAACAGCACATGGCTGAAACTCCATAATAGAAAAAGATTTGATACATATTTAATGTGAAAAAGGTGCCATAATTTTCTAGTGAATAGGAGAGATACTGATAAGACTTTGATGTATGAGCAAATCATACACTTGTTTTATCCTTCTCAAAACAGAAGAAAGGCTGGATAAAGTGTGTATGTGTGTGTACACACACACACACACACACACACACAGCTATATATATATATATATATATAGCTTTAAAGGAGAAAAATTTGAATGCAATCCTATCGGAAAAAAGAAATAAACATAACCTTCCTAAAAACAGATTTGGACCAAGAATGACATAAAAAATGAAAGATTTATTTTGGGGGGAAGGAAGAACTACATTTCAAAGCTTCAACCTAGCACTGCTACAGAAAACATCAAGGAGAGGCTTATCTCATCTATCTGATTGAATGTGAAGATATTACATTGTTGCTGGGATAGAGGTTGTCTTTTGTAAGCTATTTAATACATAAGCAGCGCTTACCCACTGACTGTTTGCCAAGGTGGAGTCATATCTTGCAAATTTCTTAACCACAAAAGAATAGCACAAAGATGCAAAAATAAAAAGTTATATGAGGGCAGATACAGGGGTACTGCATTCCCAGACCAAGTGGCAGAAAAGCTGGTTAATAGGATAGAATCTCTTCTAGTTTATCTGTCTAGCAGAAACAAAGCAAGGAGGAATCTTCAAGAAATAGGAAAGAAGTCTGTTTTCAGAGCTAATCCCAAATCCACCTAGAATCTCTGGTTGAGAAAGAAAGACAGTGCTATTTGTCCAAATGAAATAGAAAGGAAGGCAGCTATTACTAATACTTGGGAAAAGACACGAAGCTGGGGAAGTGGGAAGGGACAGCAGTCAGGAAAAGTGGAGGGGACAGGAATGAAAGGCATTCTTTCAGGATAAATAAACATTGCTCCAAGGCTAATCTTAGGTTTGCACACCAGTGAAGTGCAAGACCCAGGATTGCATGCACCACCTAAGGAGGATACATTGCATCTCAAATAAAATAATTTGCAATAGGTTAACATTTAGAACCCATTCCATGAAAGCTTACAGAAAACTCTCTAAAATGAACCTGTATGCGATTTAAAGGAACACAACAGTTATTGCTAAAACTCAGGTGATTGTACAGTCATGTTAATAAAATAGAGATGGGGACAAGACATGAGATGGGAGCTGGAGAGGGCCTGGAGGGTGTAGGAATGGTGGGAGCAGAGAAGAAGCCAGAGGAACTAATGTTCACTCAAATAACAGACATTAAAATTTAATGGGATAACATTGCCATAGCGTGTTCTTAACAAATGTTTGTGGAACGAGGGTAGGAAGCACCAGGGCCACCCAGAATGGTGATGTGGGCTGTACAATGTCCAGGACCAACCAACTAGGTCCCTACCACTGTTCTCAGGTACAGTAGTCCCTCCTTATCTGTGGTTTCAGTTACCTACAGTCAACTGTGGTTCAAAAATATTAAATAGAAAATTCCAGAATAAACAACCCATACATTTTAAATTGCATGCTATTCTAAGTAGCATGATTGAATCTGAAGTTGTCCCACTATGTCCCGCTGGGTCGTGAATCAGTGAATCACCCCTTTGTCCAGCCCATCCACATTGTGTACACTGCTTGTCCACTGGTCACTTAGTAGCCCTCTCAGCGGATTAACTGTCACGGTGTCACAGTGCTTGTGTTTAACTAACCCTAATTTTATTGTAATTTTTCTAATTTATTACTAGTTCCTGTTGTTAATCTCCTACAGTATTTAATATAGAAACTAAACTTTTTCATAGGTACATACATATGCAAAAACAAGTAGTATATATAAGGTCTGGTACTAGCCACAGTTTCGGGGGTCCACCGGGGGTCTGGAACATGTTCCACATTACTAAGGGGGACTACTGTGTTCATACAATGTCCACCAGGGGTCTGGAACATGTTCCACATTACTAAGGGGGACTACTGTGTTCATACAATGTCCACCGGGGGTCTGGAACATGTTCCACATTACTAAGGGGGGCTACTGTGTTCATACAGTTACGTACACGAACCCTATGGTCTAGATGGTATTTACAACATTTTGTAGATAAGGAAACTGAAACTCAGGGAATTTATACTACTTGTATACGATCTCCCAGGTAAATATTAAAAGCAGAGTTTTAATTCAATGTCAGGTTGACTTCAAAAACCATGATGTTAAAAACAATTGAAAGAACTGAAATAGATGTTTTAAAATACATCAATGAATGTAATTTGTTATTCTCTATTTTTAAAAAAGGTCTAATCAAGGAACATGCACAAAAAAAAAAAATGGGACAACTGTACCTAAACAATAAAAATATTATTTCCCTCTATACTGCTTATAGGCCTTAAGTCTGTTTTTGGTAGGCCAGAGGCAGTCAGGGTTTGTACAACTCAAAAAAAAATCTGTCTTTAAAAAAAAATAAAAGGCTGCTACTGTTCTTTAGCAGTGATCAATCAACTGACCATTATAAGCAAACAATCCCCCAAAGCAGTTTGTATGGTGAAAAAATGGTATGGATATGCCTAAATAAATTTCAATGTACAAACTATCAAAAATGAGAATTAGAAAACCTACTTGTTTCTCGCCCCCACATAAATCTCCACAGGACTATCACTAGAATCAACGGAAGAATGAATATTGTCCAGATGCTTATTTTTGCCCTGGTCTCCACCTTAAATTACTTCACCTCTGTGGTTCAACTCACCTTCCTAACTCAGGTGAAAATATTGTCTGCCTTCATAAAATATTTTCATTAAAACTTAAAATATATTCATTTTAAGTGATTATATAAAGAAAGGTACTGCTCTTAGCTCATTTTTTCCTACAAAGTAAGGAAACTTCTCAAAGATATCTGATGACGGATCTTTTGTACATCTGATATAAACTTTGAGAAATATTTTATTATAAAAATGATCACTAAAGTCATTACTAATGAAACAGTGCTGCTTGCCTGAACTTTTATCTGAGGCATAGAAATGGTATAATAGAGATCCTGGAAGAGTGTTGGGGTCCTGGCCGAGAGCATTTGGTCAGTAATGCAAAAGCAGCTTGCACTGGTGGAAGCTGTTTTGGACAGATAATTAGAAAAACTGAGCACTTATCCGTGGTTTTGCTATTAAATAGATGTGTGCCCTCAGCTATGCCCCTTTTCTAGTGCCCTCTCATTTGTTTTCAAACCCACATGGTAATGATGCCTTCCTCTTCATATTTTATATCAGCATTGTCAGCATTGAAGAAGACACTCCTGAGAACCAAGGACTCACCCCAGACTCTGACCATTGTTTTAAATTAGCTGTATGCAGTTTTACTTGGTTACATGTATCTAACTTAGTTAACTTCATTTTAATACTTTTCATCTATTAAGAGAAAATGTATTTATCTTTTCTATTTGTTTATTACCACCTAAATGTTCTGCCCCTATTATTTATTTATTTATTTTTTGTTCTAGAATATTAAGACCCCTCCCCAAAATTGTTGAACTTTCATATTTTTTCTTTTCTTTTATTGTTGTTCTATTACAGTTATCCCAATTTCCCCTGTTGCTCTCCCCTGCCCTGCCCTACCCCTCAATCAGTTCCTACACTGCTGTCCTTGTCCATGGTCCTTTTTACATGTTCCTTGACTTGACCCTTCCCCTTCTTTACCCTGTGACTCTCCTCCCCCTTCCCCTCTGGTCACTGTCAGTTTGTTCTTTATTTCCATGTCTCTGGTTATATTTTGCTTGTTTGTTGGTTTTGTTGATTAGGTTCCAGTTAAAAGTGAGACCAAATGGTATTTGTCTTTCACCTTCTGGTTTATTTCATTTAGCATAACGCTCTCCAGTTCCATCCATGCTGATGTGAAGGATAGGGGTTCCTTCTTTCTTTCTGCTGTGTAGTATTCCATTGTGTAAATGTACCACAGTTTTTTGATCCACTCATTTACTAATGAGCACTTTCATTTTTCTACCCATTCATCCAATCCATTCATGCATTCATTGCACATATATTGAATGCCTACATTGTGCAAAGATTGTGATTTTGCTGGGCATTGCACTATTTCAATAATGCAAAGGAGGGTACAATTCATGGTTAAAACTGCTGCCCTGCTTATTGAAAAGAAAAGAAAAGCAGACAGTGGCAGGTCCCCTTGACCTTCCCTCCTTGCCCCTGGGAGTGTTTAAAAACAGCACATGGTTCAGTCTATTGCTTGTTCAGTTTCCTTTTTGTCCCAAAGAGCCATCTGTATTTCAGAGGCCCTGACTGATGCTCAGAAGTTTGAGCAGTCTTGAGTGGAACCTTAAAGAGCTAGTCTTCAATTTTCTCATCACACATTAAAGAGAATCTTTATGACTGTACAGAATAGGCTGATTTTATAGGTTGTCCTACTGGAAGAGGAAAAATATGTTTTATCAGGACAATCTCTTCCTACTCTATCATTTAAGGCAGAGATAAAGTTAAGACTGCAAATCTTTTATATTTCTAATATGGTTATATTCTTAAAGTAAGAGAACCCATAGGGTGAAAAATGTATCAAACAGATTTTCTACAGATAAAAATATCCTGTTGGATAATATTTTATAAAATTGTCTGCTGTTGTTTTCCAGTGACTCAGTCTCAATTCAAGCAGGCCCCCTCTGGCTATTTCTCAAAACTTCTTACCTTGTCGCTGCTTTTCCAGACAGTGGGAGATGTTGAAGATCAGTGATATAACCAAAGCTAAAACCAAGGAGACTAGAATTGCCCACACATAAAACTGGCATCCAGAGTTTGCTGTGAAACAAAACAAACATGCCCTTAATATAGGTACTGGACTTATTGAGAGAATCACTTCATAAACCATATAGAGATCTAATTGCTATGCTGTACACCTGAAATTAATATAAAATAACACTGAATGTCAACTGTAAATGAAAAATAAAAATAAATAAAGTCAAATGTGCTGTCCAGTCAAATATGTATATAGTAGCTGCTTACCTATTTGTTTTGAACTAGATCACATAATTAAAACTATTGAATTTATTCAGACAAAAAAGGGATAAATCCTCTGCCAAGAAATTAATTAACATTGAAAGTCAAAGACTTCTTACAGATTTCAAAATGGTTATTGGTAAAGGTCCCTACATTCAACATGGGCAATAAAAGCATTCTTAGTGTTAATGACAGAGAAAACATTTTTAGTCTGGTTACTAAAATTTGACAACTGGTGACTGATCATAAAAACTTCGGTTCAAAATCAAGAATGTCCAAATTACTCTGGATAATACTTTGCTATACTTTTGCCCTTTCTTTCATCCTTAGACTACTATCATACTTGCTTTCACTATTTGTGTAAAACTACTTACTCCCTTCTGTTATTCCCAGTAGTATAAGATACTGTGTGTTGGGATAAATCAGTAATTCTGGAATCGTGGAAACCGAGTTTTGTCAACATTGGCCATAAAGAGCTTTTCTCCTATTATTTAGATCCCCATGAATGGATAATGGAGAATTCGTTGTGTTTCCCTTTCTCTTCTGTAAAGGTTTCTTTATTTATTCCTGAGCCATAAAGGGGTTTCTGTGGGATATAATTGTCTATTAGTTGCCATTGATTATTTATGGCAATCTTTACACAGATATGAGTGACTACTAAGATAATTAACTTGATTTTATATATAATATATAATACATAAATTATACAACTTATTATATACAAAATTATTTGTATATATAACATATAAACATATGTACATATTACATATTAGCCTTATTATATATATTAATCTAATATATATGAGTCTAATATTATAATCAGCTTTTAGATTACAATATACATATTTATATAATTAGGTTAATTATCTTAGTAGTCATATATCCATGTTAATGCTGACCCCAGAAAAGTAATTTGTGATTCTATAATACTGTATATTTATGGGTTCAACCAGTATTAATTGGATATCTCTTCTGTGCCAGAAGCTATGCCCTATGTTAGGAGCCAAAGATAAAGGAAACAGCATCTTGCTCTCAAGCAACTCTCTGTTTAGTTGGGGGCAAGGAAGGGGAAAAAATGTATAAACACATAATTAGAAATTCATAAACTGCAACATGTAAATAGCTGCAACAGAGATTGTTGTGTACCTTCCAATCCCAACTGTCTGTGACTATCCAAAATACAAAACCATTTAAGCTCTTTTAAAAAATCCAAATACTAACATTAAACACCATAAGTAGCACAAGCAAAACCTTAAGAGGAGGAAAATTAATTTTGCTTCCCTAATCTGTCCTTAAATCATCCAATAAAGACTATCTAAACCCAAATGTTCTTTGTGCTGCTCTATTTTACTTATAATCTTTATCTCAAATTTGACATTTGAATAGCTAATCATTTTCTTTTTTTAAGTATATTTTATTGATTACACTATTACAGTTTTCCCAATTTTCCCCCTTTATCCCGCCTCTGCCCTGCACCCCCCAACCCTCCAGCATTCCCTCCCCTTAGTGCATGTTCATGGTTTGTACATATAAATTCTTTGAATTCTCTGTTTTCTATACCATTCTTAACCTCTCCCTGTCTATTTTATGCCTACCAATTATGCTTCTTATTTCCTGTACCTTTCCTCTCTATTCTTCCCCTCCCCCTCCCCACTGAAATCCCTCCATGTGATCTCCATTTCTCTGATTCTGTTCCTGTTCAAGTTGTTTGCTTAGTATTTGTTTTCATTGTTGTTGTTTTTTTAGGGTCAGTTGTTGATAGTTGTGAGTTTGTTGTTATTTTACTGATCATAGTTTTTTATTTTCTTCAATGTCTTAGATAAATCTCTTTAACATTTCATATAATAAGGGCTTGGTGATGATGAATGGCTAATCATCTTCCTTGAATACCTGTTGTCCTTGCTGTGGTTGCTGAACTGCCTTTAGTGGTCCTGTCTATTTTGGTTGGCTTTATTTAATTATTGGTATTTATTCATTTATTTATTTATTTTATTTTTATTGAGTTCGCTGGGATGACACTGGTTAACAAATTTCTACAGGTGTCAGGTGCAAAATTCTGCATCACATCATCTGCGCCTGTATTGTGTTCACCACTCCAAGTCAAGTCTCCGTCCATCACCATTTGTCCCTCCTATGCCTTCCTCCACCTCAGCAATCATCACACTGTTGTCTTCCTGCTCTCTAAGCATACAGATGATTAAATACAAAATGTGTATCTATGTATTTGTGATAGAGATGTACATATGCATACAATTTGCATGTCACATTCTTATATACATTGCTTTTATTTGAACTAGCCTGTGGCTCTTGTAACACCAGAAAATCTGCCTAGTAATGTTTGCTACCTCCTCTCTAATTTTGCACTGTGTTAGTTAGATAATCAAGATACTGTATGTTGCACAAAAGATGGGATAATTTCTACCTTCTACTCTGCAGTGCTGGACATAAAATATATGATTTATAAAAAAATTTCAAGAATTAATAAATAGGAAAAGTTAAATGATAATGGTAGGAAATTGTGTGAATTTCTTTTCTTTAATTTTTTTATATTACATAAAGTAAAAGAAAATTGAGATGAGTAGTCTTTTATCTTCCTTAATAGCACTACCAATTAATTTATTTAAAAACACTAAGGGACTAATTCATTCACTAAGAACATAATCCAATAAATGTTTATGAGGATTCTATAACATGATATTTGTTAACTTTTAAATATAATAATCCTAAGTATTCTATGATACTGCATATATTCCTAGAATTATTTATTTGCCATTTATGTTTAAGTATATATTTTGAAAAAGCCACAAGTGACTTCTGATTATAAATTAAAAATTCCAGCAATACTAAAATATAAAATAACATGTAAGTTACTTTATTAATACATAAGTGGGACACTAATATTAAACTAATTGGCTTTTTAAAAAGATTACTACTGTATTTGGGGGATATTTACCATGCTAGTATGTAAATTTTAGTATTTGCATAGAATTCCACAGTATTTGCTATAATATAATTCATCTACTCATTTCTTCAAGAGGAACATTCTGATATTTTAAAATGTTTTTCCCCTATAAACAAAATACAAAACACTCCATTGGACATTTAGGCATATGTGGGCTATTTGTAGAGGAGGTTCCTGAGAATAGAATTGCTGTGTCAAAGGGAATTTTTAAAGCACTCTTTCAAGGAGCAATTGATCCCCAGCTCCCATTGGTAATAATCCCTCTCACGTAGTTACTTTAACATAATTGTGTAAAATGGAGCCAGCAAGCTGTCTCATTTGTCAGATGTGTCTCAGTTTCCCTTGTTGCTATCACAATATAACAACTTGACAAAAATATTAATTTCTGATTTCTATCATTAAATTAATGATTTTTATTATTAAAGACTTTTCTTCTTGTGTATGTCATGGAACCATAGCCTAGGTACAGTTCTAAGTCCTTCCACATTTTAAAGCATATGAGGACACACGCTATATTTTTCTATTGAAAAACAGAAAAAATATTTCAGGTTATTCAGGAAGCCAAAGTAGACTGCATTCATTCACTCTCTAAAGTCATTGTATTTGGGGACATTTAAGTAAATGAACTTTTACTCTTACATCATCCATGTTGAATGCTACATGGCAATTGGTAAACTCAGATAAGCAAAAACAAAAAGATAAGAATCAACCACAATCTTATCCAGAAACGATGACTGTGCAGTCTGTTTATTTCCAAACTTATTATTCTCTGTGTAGAAATTACTGCAGACAAAGACATAGGACTCAATTATAGGGATTATACTGTTATTTACTTTCCACAGTGTGCTTCTTTTCCTCTCTCAAAATATGCTTCCATTTCCTTTAGCAGCCCTGCATTCCACTGCATGGGTTTTCCATAATTTATTTAAACAATTCCTTATTGTAAGATATTTAAGTTGCTTCTAATTTTTAGTTATATAAACAATGTTGTGATGAATAGCTAAAGTTGTATACTCATCTTAGGTTTTTTTAGGTAAAAATTCTTGAAGATGAATTGCTGGATCAAGGATATTCACATTTTAAAGGAATTCGATATCTTGATGTTCACAGTTTTAAAACACAACAAGCTAACTATTCTCAGGTCAGTCTGCCCTCTTTCACATTAGTTCAACTGGCCCTGACATTAGATTTATGGCTCCCGTTTAATCCACACTACATCAGCTACCACTCAGGATCTAGCTCTCTCCTTCCATACACTGTCCTCATACATTCCACTCCTCTATGATTTCCGGAAAAAGTTGTCTCCTTGTCTTCTTTCTGCAGTCTATGACATAGATCTTTCAAAAGAAGGTACCTACCTGTTCCTATTTCTGCCCTAAATATACAGGACATCACACCTTCTTTCCTTGCCATGATCTATTTCTACAAGATGTTATTTTAGGTTTCTTTAGATTGCAAGTCTTTTAGGACTTGCCTGCTATACCCACCCAACAATACAAGGTGTTCCAGTCATTCTGAAGCACTTGCAATTTTCAATAGACATAATATTTACCATTTTGTTTCTTTTTTTAAAAAAGATTTTATTTATTCCTTTCTAGAGAGAGGGGAAGGGAAGGAGAAAGAGAGGGCGAGAAACATCAATGTGTGGTTGTCTCTCATGTGGTCCCCACTGGGGACCTGGCCTGTAACCCAGGCATGTGCCCTGATCAGGAATTGAACTGGCGACCCTTTGGTTCTCAGCCCGCTCTCAATCCACTGAGCTACACCAGCCAGGGCCCATTTTGTTTCTTTATGTCTCTGTGCATTTGTTCCTTTGTCTGAAGTACCTCTCACCTCATCTATTCCTAACCATCCTTCAAGTCTACCTTCTCTCTGAAGCATTCACTCAGTGCTGCCTGTCCCCCACCCAGTGACATCCTATATATCCTTTTACATTTCAACAAGTATTGACCTAATCATTTACATACGAAAATCTGTCCCCAGTAGTCTCTTAAATCCCCAAGAGACAGAAAGATTGTTACATTTATCTTCAACTTCATGCCTCATTTCTTCATTGTGCCTATTTTTATGGGAATTAAATGAATTAAAATATGTAATGAGATTTAGAGAGTAGCGTTTCTCACTAATATTTAATGCTCAATAATATTAGCTATTATTTTTCTTTTTATTATTATCTTACTACCAGTAAGACTCCTACCATCATTCTGCAACCTGTTCACCCCAAAGTAGGTGCTCACTAAACATGTGTCAACTGACTAAATAAATGAAAAGTGGAGTAAAGAAGGGTAATGTGTTGATGGGCCAACAGAAAGGTTCTGACCAAGTATGAGGTCTAGAAACATCTACAACCCATGAAAGACATGATGAAGATTCTATTACATTTGTCTACAGTGCTACTGAGAAAGGACCTTCCTCCCAGAAGCCAGGGAATAGAACCTGTGAGAGAAGACAAACGCATTTGGCCTCTGTGGCTCTGGTGAAAGTTCTCATCAACAAATCCTAATTCTTTCTTCCATGAATCTGTGTTTACAAAAAAACCTACTGAGAATTAGTTTGTTTCTCAGGAAGCTTGATACAAGAAAGTTGGTGCTAACAGCTCGCTATCTGACTACATTTACGGGAGTAGTTACCACTATAAATAAGAGATTTTATTTTCTTTTTTAAAAATCATTGGGGAGTTGTAGTAGAGTGAGTACAATTTCTGGAAAAGAAAATTAGGAAATACCACTAGTAGAAATAGGCTGTATGAGCCTAATCACAACCCTAGGAAATATGTGTTTGCATAAAATTGGGATGCTGATAACCTGTGCCAGGGCGAGCAGAAAGAATCTCCTCACAGACCATGTCATAATTTTAAGAAGCTTAAAATGGGATGTGCTTTCATTCTCTTCTTCTCAACATTTACCTTAAGGACCTACTATGTTTATTTTTATTTGTTAAGTGCATGTCCTTCAACTATGAGAACAGAAAAAATGGACATTTCTTATATGCTGATAACATGCTTTTATCGTTATAAACCCAGTCATGAAATAGTTGTTCTTTCTAGCTATTATTAAGGAAAGAATGGCTTCTTTTGGCAGATGTCCATCTCCTTTCAGTCTAGTGATTATAAATCATGGTATAGTATGGTACAGCACAGCGTAGTATAACTTGCCTAAGGACACACTTCACAACTAATTTATTACTATGGAGTTAACCAGAAAGTTGCATTGCTTAAAATTAAACATTTAATAAATGTCTTAACAGTTTACCTTTGGCCAAATTGGATGATTTGTAACCTTGCTTTAGAAATAGTCCAGTCTAGAAATTATGACATCAACTCCCTGTGACATACGCTTTGTAACCTTGACCATTCACTCACACACATACTGAAAAGATGGAAAACTGATTTTGGAAGGAAATTTTGACCCTACCTGTAACTTCTTCCTGTATCTACCTGTGGATAGAAGTAGAATGGGCTTCAGTGACTTTCTGTACTGGGACACATCCCAGTTATATTCCTGAGTTGTCGTAAGAGGATATCAAACTTTCTTCCATCTCAGCTGATCATCAGCCTTAAAATGGTAGCAGAGACCCAAACTTTGGTTTGTAGGCAGAAAATAGAAATTAAAACTCTCTGCTACTCTTTTTATTCTTTCATTTTCTATATTTTCTACCTTTGTTATCAGGGCAAAATAAATCTCATTTTAAGGAAAAGAACCAAATATGAGGAAATACACTTTCTTTTAAAATTTTTTTTTTAAATTTTATTTTAATTGTTTTTCTTGTACAGTTTTCTGTCTTTTACTCCCATCCCAGCCCACCACCCCAGGCCTCCCCACTTCCCTCCAATTTCGACCCCACCCTAGTTTTTGTCCATGTGTCCATTATACTTGTTGCTCTAAACCCTTCCCCTTTCCCTCTGAAATTTCCTCTCCTCTCCCCTCTGGTGACTGTCAGCCTGTTCTCAATTTCAGTGTCTTTGGTTATATTATGGTTGTTTGTTTGTACTGTTGCTTAGGTTCCTGTTAAAGGTGAGATCATATGGGATTTGTCTTTCACGTCCTGGCTTATTTGACTTAGCATAATGCTCTCCAGTTCCATCCATGCTGTCATGAAGGGTAGGAACTCCTTCTTTCTTTCTGCTGCATAGAATTCCATTGTGTAAATGTACCATAGTTTTTTGATCCATTCATTTACTGATGAGCACCAAGGTTGTTTCCAACACTTGGCTATTATAAATTGTGCTGCTATGAACATTGGGGTGCATAGGTTCTTTTGGATTGGTGTTTTAGGGTTCCTAGGATATAATCCTAGCAGTGGAATTGCTGGATCAAAAGGCAGGCCCATTTTTTGTTTTCTGAGAAAAATTCCATACTGCTTTCCATAGTGGTTATACCAGTCTGCAATCCCATCAACAGGGCACTAGGGTCCCCTTTTCTCTACAACCTCTCCAACACTTGTTGTTTGTTGCTTTGTTTATGATGGCCATTCTGACTGGTGTGAAGTGGTATCTCAGTGTGGTTTTCATTTGCATCTCTCTGATGGCTAGCGATATTGAGCACCTTTTCATGTGTCTCTGGATCCTCTGTATGTCCTCCTTGGAGAAGTTTCTGTTCAAGTCCTTTGCCCATTTTTTAATTGGGTTGCTTGTCTTCTTAGAGTGGAGTCATGTAAGTTATTTATATATTTTGGAGATTAAACCCTTGTCTGAGGTATCATTGGCCAATATATTTTCCCATACAGTTGGTTCTCTTTTTATTTTAATACTGTTTTCTTTAGCCATGCAGAAGCTTTTTATTTTGATGAGATCCCATTTGTTTATTCTTTCCTTATGTCCCTTGCTCTAGGGGACATATCAGTAAAAATGTTGCTGCATGAAATATCTGAGATTTTCCTGCCTATGTTCTCCACTAGGACTTTAATGGTATCACAGCTTATATTTAAATCTTTTACCCACCTTGAATTTATTTTTGTGTATGGTGTAACTTGGTGCTTGAGTTTCATTTTTTTGCATATAGCTGTCTAGTTCTCCCAACACCATTTGTTGAAGAGGCTATTATTACTCCATTTTATGTTGCTACCCCCTTTGTCAAATATTAATTGACCATAGAGAATTGGATTTATTTCTGGGCTCTCTGTTCTGTTCCACTGGTTCATATGCCTGTTTTTATGCCAGTACCAGGCTGTTTTGATTAGAGTGGACTTGTAATACAGTTTGGTATCAGGTATAATGATCCCTCCTACTTTGCTCTTCTTTCTCAAAATTGCTGCAGCTATTCGGGGTTGTTTATGCAACTATTCGGGGTTCCACATAAATTTTTGAAGTGTTCTATGTCTGTGAAATATGCCATTGGTACTTTAATAGGTATTGCACTGAATTTGTATATTGCTTTAGGTAGTATGGACATTTTGATGATGTTGATTCTTCCAATCCATGAACACGGTATATGTTTCCATCTGTTGTGTCTTCCTTGATTTCTTTCTTCAGTGTTGTGTAGTTTTCTGCATATAGGTCTTTTACCTCCTTGGTTAGGATTATTCCCAGGTATTTTATTTTTCTCTTTGCTATATTGAATGGGATTTTTTTCTTGATTTCTGCTTCTGCTGTTTCATTGTTGGTATACAAAAATGCCTTTGATTTCTGGATATTGACTTTGTATCTGACTGTTTGACCAAATTTGTTTATTAGGTTGAGCAGCTTTTTGGCTGAGTCTATAGGGCTTTCTATGTACACTATCATGTCATCTGCAAACAATGATAGTTTTGTTTCTTCCTTTCTGATTGGATGCATTTTATTTCCTTTTCTTGTCTAATCACTGTGGCTAAGACTTCCAATACTATATTGAATAAAAGTGTTGAAAGTGGACAACCTTATCTTGTTCCTGATCTTAGTGGAAAAGATTTTCATTTTTGCCCATTGAGTATGATGTTGGCTGTAGGTATCTCATATATGGCCTTTATTATGTTGAGGAATGCTCCCTCTATTACACTTTGCTGAGTGTTTTTCTCATAAATGGGTGTGTTACCTTATCAAATGCTTTTTCCGTATCTCTTGATATGGTCATGTGATATTTGTCTTTGCTTTTCTTTATGTGATGTATTACATTTACTGATTTGCGAATATTGAACCATCTTTGCATCCCAGGGATGAATCCCACTTGGTCATGGTGTATGATCTTTTTAATGTATTGTTGGAGGTGGTTCGCCAATATTTTGTTGAGGATTTTAGCATCTATGTTCATCAGCAATATTGGCCTGAAGTTTTCTTTCTTTGTTGTGTCTTTATCTGGTTTTGGGATTAGGATGATGCTGGCTTCATAAAAAGAGTTTGGGAGTCTTCCTTCATTTCGGATTTTTTCAAATAGTCTGTGAAGGATAGAGATTAGCTCTTCCTTAAATGCTTTGTAGAATTCTCCTGTGAAACCATCTGGTCCAGGGCTTTTGTGTGTTGGGAGTTTTTTGATTACTGCTTCAATTTCATCTGCTGTTATTGGTCTGTTCAGGCTTTCTGCTTCTTCCTCATTGAATTTTGGAATATTATATTTTTCTAGAAACTTGTGCATTTCACCTAGGTTTCCAAATCTCTTGGCATACAGGTCTTCATAGTAATTTCTTACAATCTTTTGTATTTCTTTGGTGTCAGTTGTAATCTCTCCTCTTTCGTTTCTGATTATGTTAATTTGGGTCCCTTCTTTTTTTCTTGATGAGCCTGCCTAAAGGCTTGTCAATTTTGTTTATCTTTCCAAAGAACCAGCTCCTGGGTTCATTGATCCTTAGAATTGTGCTTTTAGTCTCTATGTCATTTAATTCTGCTCTGATCTTGGTTATTTCCTTCCTTCTACTTGCTCTGGGCTGTCTTTGTTCTTGTTCCTCAAGTTCTTGTAGGAGTAGGGTTAAGTTGTTTGTTTGAAATGTTTCTATCTTTTTTAGGTAGGCCTGTATCGCTATGAACTTCGCTCTGAGGACTGCCTTTGCTGTGTCCCATAAGTTTTGGGTTGTTGTGAGATCATTTTCATTTGTGTCCAGAAACTTTTTGATTTCTTCCCTAATTTCATTCTTGACCCATTTATTGTTTGATAGAGTGCTATTCAATGTCCATGATTTTGAGTGTTTTGGGTTTTCCCCCTTGGGGTTGGTTTCTAGTTTCAGTCCTTTGTGGTTGGAGAAAATGCTTGGTATGATTTCAATTTTCTTAAATTTGTTTAGGCTTGTTTTGTGTCCTATCATGTGGTCTATCTTTGAAAATGCTCCATGTGCATTAGAAAAGAATGTGTATTTAGTTTCTTTGGGATGAAGGGCTCTATATATATCAGTTAAGTCCATTTCATCTAGAGTGTTGTTCAATGCCACAATATCTTTGTTGATATTTTTTTTTTTTTGAAGATCTGTCCATTTTTGACAATGGGGCATTAAAATCCCCTACTATAATTGTGTTGCTATCAATATCTTTCTTGCAGTCCTCTAAGATTTTCTTTATTTATTTAGGTGTTCCTATGTTGGGTGCATATATATTTATGATGTTTATGTCTTCTTGGTGGATTCTTCCCTTGAGTATTATGAAGTGACCTTCTGGGTCTCTCTTTATGGCCCTTCTTTTGAGGTCTATTTTGTCTGATATGAGTATTGCTATCCTGTCTTTTTTTCCTGTCCATTTGCTTGGAAAATTTGTTTCCAGCCCTTCACTTTGAGTCTGTGTAGATCTTTTGTCCTGAGGTGGGTCTCTTGTAGGCAGCATATGTGTGGGTCATGCTTTCTTATCCATTCAGCTATTCTATGTCTTTTGATTGGAGCATTTAATCCATTTACATTTAAGGTTATTATCGACAGGTACTGATTCATTGCCATTTTTGTACCTGTGTTCCTCTCTCTCTCTCTTTTTCTTCCTTTCCTTGAAGAAGTGCCTTTAGCATCTCTTACAGAGCTGGCTTGGTAGAGGTATATTCTTTTAGACTTCTTTTGTCTGGGAAGCTCCTTGTTTGGCTTTCTATCTTGCTTGAAAGCCTTGCTGGGTAAAGTAGTCTTGGTTGCAGGCTTTTGGTTCTCATTACCTGGAATATTTCTTGCCATTCTCTTCTGGCTTGGAGTGTTTCCATTGAGAAGTCAGCTGCTAAGCTTATCAGGATTCCCTTGTATGTTACTTCCTTTTTCTCCCTTGCTGCCTTTAAGATTCTCTCGTTTTCTTGGAATTTTGCCATTTTAATTACAATGTGTCTTGAAGTGGGCCTTTTTGGGTTCTTCTTGATTGGGACTCTCTGTGTTTCCTGGATTTGTGTGACTTTTTCTCTCATCAAATTAGAGAAGTTTTCCATCATTACTTTTTCAAATAGGTTTTCTATCCCTTGCTCTTCTTCTCCTCCTTCTGGTATCCCTATTATACAGATATTATTATGTTTCATATTGTCTTGCATTTCTCTTAATCCTTCTTCATTGTTTCTGAGCCTCTTTTCCTTTTCCTGCTATTTCTGGGTGTTTTTTTCTACTTTGTCCTCCAACTCGCTGATCCAATCTTCCCCTTCGTTGATTCTGCTTTTGATTCCTTCTACTGTGTTCAATTCAGAAATTGTATTCTTCATTTCCTCTTGGCCCTTGTTGATCGTTTCTATTTCCTTTTCCATGTTGATATATTTTGCAGTGAGTTCCTCATAGCTTCCCTGTAGATTCTGGTAGCTCTTTGAGAGCTCATGGAACTTCCTGACAACCATTGCTTTGAACTCAATATCTGATAGTTGATTTGCCTCTGTTTCATTTAGCATTCTTTGTGGGGCTTCTTCCTTTCCTTTCATTTGGGGATTGTTTCTTTGTCTTCCCATTGTTTGTGAGGCTCTTCTTGTTAGGCTCAGTTTTTTAAATTGATTTGTTCTGGTTCCCTGGGTTTATGGTGTGAACTTCTGTGGTAGAATACCTGTGAGATTCAGTGGTGCAGTCTCCTTCGGGTATTCTGGTGTTCAGAGCTTCCACTGTCTCAGCTGTTGGGATGCCCCCTCTTTGGGTCCAACTCTGTTTTTTTCACAGTTCCATATTTTTTTGGTCTCACTGGTGGGTATTTAAAAAGAGAAAAGAAGAAAAAGAAAAAAAAAGGAAGAAGAGATAAAATTGGAAAGAAAGGAAGAGGGAATAAAAGAAGAAAGAAGTAAAGAGAAGCAAAGGGAAATGAGGGATAAAAAAGATAAAAACAATTTAAAAATATAAATAAATAAATAAATAACCCAACTCTTGCTGGTTTCAAACTTGCCAAGCCGGTTTTTCTGTTCTCGCTGCCTGCAATGGGCCAAGGGGCGAGGGTATCACTCTTCTTTCTGTTCAGCACTCAGTCAGCTTTGGGCTACTCTCCCCAGAGCTAGCCCCGCATCTGTCTGCACAGGGCTTCAGGGCATGGTTTCTGAGCCTCTTGTAAGCACGCGCTTTCCTGAGTTTATGAGTGTGAGCTTGGGTCTCCTACAGGGCATGCGCTATCCCTGATTTACTGGTACATGTTCCGGGTTTCCGATGGAGCCTGCGTGCTGCCGAAGTTTACAAGTGTGGGCTCCGTGGGTTTCCTGCGTTGTGTGTGCTCACTGTAGGTTCACAGGGGTGAGCTCCAGGTTTCCCACAGATTGTGAGCACTTCCCAGGTTTATGGGTGTGAGCTCCAGTTCTCCTAGGTAGCGCTGCACTGCCCAAGTTTTCGGGTGTGAGTTCTGGGTTTTCTGCTGTGTGCGCTCTCATTCTAAGTTCATGGGTGTGAGCTCCGGGTTTCCCATGGATTGTGCACACTCCCTGGGTTCACATGCATGGGCTCTGGTTCTCCCACAGATCACTAGCACTCCCCAGGTTCCCGATGTAGGCTACGGGTCTTCCACAAAGCTCCCTCCTCTGGTTGTGGGCACCTCTGGTCACACGGGCTCCAGTATGCAATTCCACCCAGGGCTATGTGTGGGTTATCACAGCCCCAGCATGTTTACCACTCAGACCTTAACTTCTCTCTCTGTGACTTGAAGCAACCAGGTTTCTCCCATTGCTGCTCAACCTTTGTTTAGCCGGGGAGCTAGCGGTTGACCCAGCTTCCTCCCTAGAGTCCTATGGCAGACCCAGCAAGCCTGGGCCTGGCGCTTCAGCTGCTCTGTTCTCCACATTGATCCCTGGGCTCTTATTGTCCCAAAGAACTCTCCTTACCATCTGGTTGTTCACTGTCCACTACAGTTTTTGATCCCCTATTTTCATATATGCTGTTGGCTGGTATTGTTGGCTTTTTGCTCTGTTTCTCTGTAGATCAGCTAGGTTTTTCTCCTGTGTGTAGGGGGAAGTGGAATCTGCCCCCTCCTACTGTGCTGCCATCTTCCCACTGTCTTTTTAAAAAGATTTTATCTATTTGTTTTTAGAGAGGAGGAAAGGAGGGAGAAAGAGAGGGAGAGAAACATCAATGTGTGGTTGCTTCTCGCATGCCCCCTACTGGGGCCTGGCCCACAACTCAGCATGTGCCCTGACTGGGAAACGAACTGGTGACCCTTCTTTATTTGGGCCGGCACTCAATCCATTCAGCCATACCAGCCAGGGTGCAACTCTGTGAAACTTGCCATTAAATTCATTAATTGTAGGGATACTATGAACTAGAAGGTATTGTTTGATACATCATTGAGTAATTTCAGGTATAAGAAGCTGGGATCTCCTCAAAACTTGGAACATTTTACGCTTATAGTCTCTGTGCATATTGTGATTGGTCATGTGTCTGTATTTCTATATCATTTGACACAATCTACCATAATTCTCAGGGATTATATGATACTCATTTTTGTGAACTAATTGTACCCCTTGCTCCTTAGTTTCTCTTTGCATTGATTTATTTGGTAATCTTTTATACTGTTCTCTGTATTTCCAATACCTCTCTTTCTGGAGGAGGGGTAAGAGATTAAATAAATACATAGAAAATAATAAACCTCTAGAATTTATCATTCCTGAGAGAATTAATAAAATCATACTTCTTCCTACTTAGTGTTTTTTCTCTATTTTTCACATCTAGTATTTAATATATACTCAATAAATAGTTGTGGTTTGGGTAAATAAAATATAGCACAGTATTAAAAAAATATGCTTCAAGGCAGTAAGCAGAAAGCCCTAATCTTATTTTTTAAACACACTGATTTTTTTAGCTATACATTATCTATCATTTGCACAAAATTATATTTTGATTATAAGTTTCTCTTTTACCTTTTTAATTAAAGGGAGCACTGAAGAAGTTGTATTAGTTCATCAATTGCTGCAAGAAGACAACTTTCCTCTCAGCTATAAACAAACAGCTAAATCAGTCTCACAAGCCTATGTTTCATGTGAAAGCTTTAAGGAAAGACCTTATACTTTTCATGAACTGCCAGTAACACTAAGGCAAAAACATGGACCACAATGTACATCCCTCTTGCGCTGGGTTTTATCATTCACCATAACAGTAAATCTGTTTCACATAACCAGTTTAAACCACAGGCTAACTTCCAAAGTGTAAAGTTGGTTTAGCATGGTCTCCAGTTTTCCTCTGATGTTAGGAGTCTATGTTCCTATTGAACTCTTTTCTCCCCCAAGAGTTTTTCCTTTATAATGTTATTTGAGTCTTACACGGGAGGATTTTTGTCTAGAAGCTTTGAATTTCATGACATCCTGATATCTTTCATAATCTTTGATTGCCAACAATAAATACCCCTATTTTGGAAAACAAAACAAAACACAGAGATGAGAAGATATTGAGTAGCTACATGGTGAAGATTTTCAACTCAAACAGGAGATCTGTGTAAATGTTCACACACACACACACACACACACACACACACCACTTCATCCTTCCCGTACCCAGTTATTTTCCATGTGCAATCTGAATATTTCTAGATCTGTGTGGGTATCTACTCCATAGAGACAGTGCCTGTTATAATACTGAATGTGCAAAGTGCTCAAAAATTCCTGCCTAACAAATGCAATCTTTAGTATCTTTATTCATTAATTGTAATTACTTTCATTTGTATAGCTTTTATCAATTTAAAAAGAACTCCCACATAATGTGAATTTAGCTATTTACACTGTTAAAAAGCCAAAGGCCTCAAAAAGTCATTAGTGAGGCAATGACAACCAGGAAAGCCATGATTTAAGTTTCTATTAGCTTTCTACTGCCAGAGGCTAATGGAGATAGGTTTAATTATGAGAACTCTGACTCCCTTAAAACCAATAGTACTTGGTAGGCACTGTATTTAAAATTCACAATTACATGTGCTCTGGAAGGAAACTCAGCTGAGCAAATGTAATGTCTTTCTGCTTCCAGGTTTGATTCTTACAGGAGCAAGCCTTCACTTAAACAGGTAACAATAGAAAAGTAATAAATATAATGCCTTAATTGTTTCCCCTTCAGGGGTTCTGTAACTGAGACAAGTATATGAGTTTATAGCACATAGGTTATGACTTTCCTTGATGGTTTCTCTTCTTGCCTCATGAACTCTGTCAGAGAAGTGACTGTCTCTTCCTTGCACTCCATGAATGTGTATGTGTATTTGTTTTAGAAAATTCAAAGAAAAGGTTCAGATATAACAATCCCCATAGGTTCTACTCATGGGTTTTCTTACTGTGCTGATGGACTGGTGCCTCACCGGGCACATTCGTGACTCTCTGAATGTGGCACATTGTCATTGCCCACATAGTCCTCCACCACTGTCCGCCCCCGTGGCCCATCACTAGAAGGTATTGCAGTGGTAGGAACACTTGGAGGGGTTCTCAAATCCAGTCCCAGGCTTTCAAGTAAATAAGATAATGTTTTTAATGGAAAAATAAAAACCTGTCAACTTTAAATGTCTATTATAAACAAAGGATGGTTTGAGAAGTGAGTGGTGTATGTCCAAGAGAGGCTACAAAGGAGAGAGGGACAATAGCCTTACAGCCCATTGCAACGTTTGTTTCAAACAGCGTGGAGAAAAGGAGTGAGGGTAGTCACAAACTTGCTGTGGGACATTCTGCCAATCACTGAACCTCACTCCTGAAAGCACTTCTAAAACGGGAGTTCAGATCCCCCTGTCCATGATGTCAGCGTCCCTCCTTTAAGCACATCACAAATGCCCTTAACCCATACGTACCAAATTTAATCAAGGAAAGCATACAGATGTGTGTGAAGTGGAGGGCGGATCTTAAGACAATATGTTGTGATTCCTGTAGTCACTTTCATAATTAAACTTTAACTGTAGTTGGTAAACTTTAGAAATCCTGGTGGGATGAAAGTAATGGCAAAAATCCCTGCTTTAGATACATCTCTCTTCATCTGTATTTAGCTGTCCCTTTTATGTCCATCCCTGTTGTTTCCTATTGGACAAGCCCCTGGGTGAGGCCCTCAGATGATGGCATGGGTGTGGGGAAACTTTCATCTAACAAATTTCTTTCACTACTATGTTTTTTTAATGTCTTAAGAAGGTCTGTTAATTTTTCTCTCTTCTTTTTAATTCAGGAATGCTGACAAAATTAAATGAAATTTAAAATGCCTGGAAAAGGGATCTACAATATTTATTATTAACTAGCAATTTGTGGATGTTTATTACTCAGCTGTGACCTTTAAGTGACAATTTTTCCTCAGTTAACTTTCCTTAAAATCACTGCCAAACTATCTAAATTAAATAATCAAACATGATCCATAACCTACCTTCATTTTAGAGAACGTCTGAATTTAAAAGATGATTCATAAATCAGTCCTACCTACCTCGTTTCTAAAAGGAAGGCTTTCATTTTTCTCAAAAAGGTGATTGAGGCCCAAGGGAAAAGCAAACTGAATGAAGACAATGAAAATTCTGTTTTGGAAAAACAGCAGTGTAACTACATTGGGAGTCATTGTTTAAGCAAAATTAATGGTAGCCCAAAGGAGTTGTTTTCTCCACTTGGCTCAGCTAATATTGATTTTGCGTGACTGCAGAAACACAGTAGGAATTATGATACCAGCACATTTATTGATGCAGTGACTAGAAGGCACATAGGTAGGAGAAAAGGAAAGATTTGGGTGTTTCTTTTCCTGCATTGTTTTAATTAACTAGGAATTTCACTTTTTTGTTGTGTTCAAACATTTTCCTTTTTACTTCACCTGTCCCAATGTAAAAAAAATAATAATATTGTCTTATTTCACATTAAGGTTTTTGTTTTGTTTTAAGATCTATGATGCTTTATGATGAATATTTTATATTTTTGTCTCTTTTATGGAATTGTAGAAGGTCTTAATTGACAATGGAGGAGTTCCCTTATTACACCTGAAGGGAAAATCTAAATTACAAAATGCTATGGAGGAGATTTTACCATTTTCCTTATAAAAGTGTAATTAATTAATACTGGAAAGAGTTGAATGTCATATTCACTGACTTTGGCCTTCCTGAGTTCCCCATCACCATTAGCTCATGGCAGTTGTTCCTAGTGTTCCTGTGTTCATTTCCTGCAGGACACTAGCAAAATTGGAACAATTATTTTTGTTCTTTGCTAATCTATGAACCCTGGAAAAGGAGGAGCAGCATGAAAACTGTGTGTGTCAGCTTACACTCTGGTGTGATTAACCCAATCAATTGATTTTAAAATCCAGCAAACAAAACACTGGATGCAAATTCACAGAAATTATAAGATATAATATCTTAATAAATAGCTCATACTCATAAACATTAAAAGCCCTCTAAGCAGAGCAATTAAGCAAAAGATGTAATCAGACAATTTATAAGTGATAGAATTATAAACAGTTTAAAAACCCATGCAAAAATGTTCAACCTCATTATAATCAAAGTAATGCTTAGTAAACAATGGGTTAGCCTGTTGTGCTTTTATTAGAAAAGATTTCTTTATTAAAAATTAGATCAGCCTGTTAAGGAGAAACACTGCTAGGAGTGAATTAGCATCACTCTTGGAAAAGCGATTTGGTAATAATGAGACTTAAAATGTTCACAGCCTCTTATTCAGTAATTCCAATTCTAGAAATCTTTCCTAAAAAATAATCCTTAAAAGATGAGCTGTAGAGATGCTCATCTTTTTGTCATTTAAAATATAGAGAAGAAAAACTGGATACAACATAAGTGCTCAACAATAAACAAGTAACTAAGTAGACCATATTTAACCCAATAGATGTTATTTTGTACATTCATGTAAAATGAGTTATTATAAAAAAGGAAATAGTTATAATGTTGGTAAAAAAGTTGGATTATGATTTTATGTACATTATTATTTCAGTTTTGAAAGACCAACCATGTAGAATGTGTTAAAACTAAAATTGGGGGGGAAACACAATGTACTATCTTGAATTTTATTACGAGATGGGAACTCTGTAATTTTTCCTTTTTCATATATACTTCTCATTTCTCACCCTTAATAAATATGCATTTTTCTCTTACCACAAAAACACCATTCATTAAAGAAATAAAAAACACATGAAAGAATGAAAGGGGAATGAACCATCAACATGGGAGAGACACAGCCAACCAATGCGGAGTCAACTGTCACAGTCCATTGCACAGGCAATGGAACCCACACTGGCCTGGGGAGATGGTCTAGTTTCCAGACTCTAAGGAATTAGAATGTGGTTGCTCCTAACCTGCTCCGTAACTGAACAAAACTAAAGAGGAATGTGCATGGTCGATGAAAGTTTCTTTAAAAATAACAATTTCTTTACATGTCATAATGATTAAAGAAAAAACACTGAATAGCTTCCACTAGCTTTATATTGTAAAACACTTCCCATTTTTTTCTTTTAAAATAGTCATTTATACTGATCAATGGATTTCAAAATGTGTTCTAATTACGTTAAAGGTTATCTCACATTTTAAAAAAATGTATAAGCTAATTTATCTTCCAAATCTTAAGTGTCTTTGCTGGAGACACAAAAAGTTATTAAGTGAAATTTTAGGCATAGCAATGAAACAAAAAAATTAAAAATTCTACTTACCCAGCATACTTCTTTTCTCAAGAACTCCTTATGTAGCCATAAGGCAAATGCCTGCTTTAAAAATGCTCCCACAAACTTTTGTTTCTAAGTAATTTTGCTTTGTTAGAAGAAGAAGAATGGTAGTAAAACTTCTCTTTGTCTCTACCCAGTTTTTTCTCTCTTCTGTTTCTTAAAATCTTTTGTATGTACTTTGTTCAGTTACAAACAGGAAATGTGGTGATGGAGGTTTCTAGACTTTTGATCTGAAACTAGTAGGCTTTTAATTTTTGTGTACCGTGAGAAAATCCCACAATACTCTCTATCCTGCTCTTTGACTTTTTATCAATACCTAAGCCTAATTTAAAAAGTAAACAATAAAATCAAGTTATAAATTAGACTAGGGGGAGATCTCCAATCTTTCTGGAAAGAATCCAGCAATATCCTCACTCGAGAGTTTACAGGGAAATAAAATAAACTATACTAAACTGGGAAGGAAACATTGAGAAGCCCCAGGTGTGCTCAGCTGTCAGTTGTGTTTTCTTTGAGGCACAACAGAAGAAAGGAAATTAGCACTTTCTGAAACTTTGTATGTCGGGGGCACCTTCTTGACATTGTTCCTCTAGGAGAATGGGTGCCTGCCTCCCTTCCTGCCAACCCTCACCTCAGCCCATGTGGGTGTCTCTGATCAATCCAGGTCCACTTGGCAGCAAGCTCCAGCTCTCAATCCCCACCTTAGAGTCTCAATAATGAGAAGTGTTAAATGTTAGTGAGCATATAAGTATCTTATGTGGTACTAATTCAACATGTGTATCCCTGAGATCCTCTAAATCAGAATATTTGGAGTGGAGCCCAGGAACGTGAATTTTCCCAGGCACTTCCCTGGTTATTTTAATACAGGTGTTCTGAACAATGCTCTGAAAAACTCATACGTATATCAATGGTAGCATTTTATTTTTAACATTAGATAAAAATTGTCTATCTACGCATATGCTTTGCATGCATTTCTGTGCATGTACTTATCTGCTGCATGTTGTATGCTAATATACATATTTGCTTATGTAGTCGACTCATTTTCTTTAATTATAGAAGAATGGCAAACTTGAATCCAGTTCATTATAAAAGGAGACTTTGAGGGAAAATAAAAAACGAGGCTATGCACAGACTCAGAGCGAAGATATTGGATGGCTTGCAGGATATTTTGCTCTAGCTGCTTTCTCTAAGATTCTTGAGAGCAGGAAGAGCGTGGACATTATCCACCATTAAAGTTCCAGCTTCCAGAAAAATGCCTGGCACGTTGTAGTTCTCAATAAATATTCTCAGAATGATTGAATAAATAAAGAAATGTTAGTCTTCTGCTTTTGCATTGCCTCATTACCGAAAACAACTCCTTAGTAATCAAAATGCAGGGTTTCTTTATTCTTTGGACAGAGTTGACTAAACACTAACAGACTTTTCTACTTCAGTCACTCTCTTCAAAAACATCTCTTGTGAATCATTAAATCAGAATCTGTAAAACTAAAAGAGACCATGGATATTCTTTCATCTAATCTTATATATTTTTGAAAAAGCATTTTCAAAGTATGTTCTATATAACACTAGGCCTTTAGGAAATTTTTAAAAAACAAATGTTCTTTCAACATATTGTTTTCACCTTTGTGAGTGCAAGCACATTAAAGGCTTAGTAAGTCCTACAGAGAAAAATCCTGACTGATCATTTAACAGAGCTTTTTCTAAATCCATTTGGCCGGAGAACTTTTTGCCCAGCTGCCATCCATTAGCAGGGTGACAGGTTGTGTGAAGCAGGCCTGGATGCCCACAGACCAAGAGCTCAAAGGAACAGAAGTCTCAGGTTCATATAGGGACCAAAGGACAACAAAGAATTCAAAGGATCTATCCCAGAGTTAGGTAGAACACAGGAATAGAGAAAGCTGCTGGAAAGCTGAATCCCAGACTTCACGTAGTTCTGAGCACCTGAAACATCAGTTGAAGAGAAAAGGGCCCAGCTGTGGGGCAGTCTTAAGAGGTTGAGCTTGGGTCCTGAAATAGGATAACAGGTGAGGGGAATAGGAGCCTCGGTCTTGAAAGGGAACTGCATAGATTACCTGAACAGGACTTTGGAATATGGGCAAAGTAGATCCTCACCTATATCATCTGGGACATATGGAAAGAGGTGGTCTCAGGCCTGGAAATTTAGGTGCAGGCATCTCCTTGTTAGAATAAGAACAGTGTAGAGGTTGAAATGAGAAGAAACAAGGACACCCCCATCCTAGCTGTCACATAAAACACAAATCCAGAGATAATAAGGGTGTTCCATAGTTGGCTTCGGCGGCAGAGAAGACGAGACACAGTAAGAATGATTCAGGTAAAAATGCAGGAATTCTGTGGTTAGCCCAGAAGGTAGGTGTACCTCTCAAGACGACCCAACGAGGAGAGAGACTCCAACTAAATGCACCAGTTGGAACAGTGCCTGAAGCTGCCTTGGGGCTTCCTTGCCTCAAGTCTGTGGTGTCTGGGAAGGCAAGGGAAGAGGACACTCTCCCTTTTTAGGTCAATAGACAGTCTGTGGTACATTCTGATTACTGTGATTACCTAATGGCTTCAATGAGATAATGAACATGACACGCGATTGGTATCTCCAAAATAAACCTAGGCTGACAAATCCTAACCACTTCACAATTTCCAATTATTATATTTTTGAAAAGTGATCTATGAGAGTGGATGCAAAAAAGGAATTTATTTATAAAAAAGTGTGTATTTCTTCTTACATGTTTAAACTTCAGTCACCTTCAAAGTACTCTCCATTTGGTGCAATACACCTATCAAGACGTTGTTTCCACTGCTCGAAACAGTTTCTGAATTTTTCTATTTCAATGGCTTTTAGCGCTTCTGCCATTTTTTGTTTCAGTTTTTCCACATCCGCAAAACATTTCTCTATGAGGACTTTTTTAATTGGGGAAACAAAAAATAGTCACTTGGGGCAAGATCAGGTGAATAGGGAGGGTGGGGCATGAGGGTCAGGCAGTTTTGGGTCAAAAGCTGCTGAACACTAGCATGGTGTGGGCAGGTGCACTTGTAAATCCCCCATCATGAAATGGGCAAACTTGCTGCAAGAGTTTTCAAAAAATATTCACTGAAACTGAACTCAGCCTGTCAGAACAACGCCAGCTGGTACACTGATACACATGGGTTCTTAGAACACTCACCTAGTGGGGAAGACAGTACGACAAGGGGCCCAACCTCCAGAAGATAATTCAGATTTATCTTTGGGGGACCCCCCTCATACATTGTAATGTTCCCCATTCCATAGATTTATATACTCAGGAGATGGAGCAAGATTGCCCAAGGTCACACAGAAAGTTTGTGTTTGTGAATTAGATAGATCCAAGATGTTTGAAATTTGCTGGGAAAAAATGATAGCTTGTCATTAAATATAGATGGCTGAGCACACATAGACATTATGAGAATATTTAAAAACCTATGGATATATGTTTGTTATAAAATACATTAGCAAGTGCATTCAGAGACTTAAATAATAGCTTCATGAGTCATGTGGAAATGATGAATAAACATGAGGTTTCTGTAGTACTTTTGATGAGATGGGTCATCAAAATGAAGTTTATAAGATTGCTAGACTAAGCAGAACTGTCCTGATAAGATTGAAGTAGTTAGAAATGTTGTGGGAAATTTTGAGAGAAGGTATGTGGTTTTGATAGGCACCTATCAATCAATGAGAATTTTAAGGCCAACAAAATTGAGGTTTTGTTTTAAAAAAATAAAGAAAGAGAAAGAGAGAGAGTGATCAAAATGGCAGCTGCCAATCAGAGCTTCCACACTCAAAAAAAAAAAAAAAAATGAGTCATAGAGTATAAAAGAAGGCCCAGTTTTAAATCTCTTTTTATGGTTATCTATTATTTATATAATTAATCTTTATCACTATAGCATATTCATTTATATCCCTGTGTGTATATTATGTATGTATATACATACTCAGATATATATATTATATACACACTCACTCAAATATGTTTTTCTTTTTTTTTAAATGCAAGGGGTTCCAAACTCTAAAGAGTAGTTATTAGCAAGGGATTACCTGGGACTTTTACTTTACATTTTATATATTTAGATATCATTTAAATTATTTGCAATAACTTGCACAACTTTTGTTGTTGTAATAAAAGATGCTTCCTTATTTTAAAGACTCTTTAGAATACCTTTGTTTTATAGAGACAGAATTTGTTTCTCTGTGTGATTTTTCTTTATTCAGGTGAATCATTCTTTATTAAGATTGAAGCTAGTACAAAATAAACAAAAACTTTAGACAGGAGAGGAGGGTCCCCTGTGCTTCCAATTATGCTGTTTTAAAATGTGAAATTATTCAAAATTAATTATGGTGTTACAATAGCAACTGATTAGACTATATTGATGATTATTATTTTCATTGTGTTTACACTATAAGATTCCCCAGAAAACATAATAATTACTCAGATGGAAAAGAGAAAAAACAAGTTAAAACAACAGAACAATGCATGCATTTGGCATAAAATTCTTAGATCTTGTTATTACACTTACTATTGCCTTACAGAACCAAAAATCTTAAGAAATCAAACACTAAAATAATAGGGAAAAAATAAAAATTTAGAAACAAAACAGAGAAATGGCTAATAGCATGTACAGTCTGTTTTCTTACTTGGGAAAGGCTTAAGTATGCAAATTTTCTAGAAGAAAACAATTTGCCCCATTACAAAGATTTTTATGTGATGTCCTAGAGGGAGTGCTATTAGCAAGTACTAAGCATTCTGAGAAATTTTGTTTATTTGACACGCAACTGACTTAAACTAATTAAAGTCAGTATATTTATTGTAGGGTTTCCCATAGCTTTAATGAGCTACTATGCAATTTCTTTTCTCAAGAGATTATATTATACAATATTCCCCAAAATTATTTCACTAGAAGAACATACTCTTATTTTTTTCAAAGTATTTTTCAGGACACTGCATCAAGCAACTTTGTTTTCCTGAACTGGCTCTTACCTTCTGGTTTCCTCCCACATTCAGGACCTGATTTTACTTGAGGGAACACCAGAAATAATATCAACTTTACCCTCCACATATGAATGTCCACTTCTAGATGTTTTGCTTGAGATTATGAAGAAATGAGCTCTTAAATCCAAATGGCAGGTAACACAGTTAGCATCCTCAGAATCACTTATATAGTGATACTAGTTCTACTGAATTCTAGTGAATTCACCAAATAAGACATACAGTAGATTTAACTTCTATCAAAATAAGAGGTTTGGGACTAGGACATTTCTAGAAGGCAAACTCTAGTTGGAGGACCCTAGGCACCAGAAATATACAAGGAAGGCAGGGACACTAAGAAGTGAAGCACCACTCAGGGTCCTGACTAGAAACAGATGCAACAGCCAAAAGAGTGAGTTGAATGAGTTTAATGAAGACACAATGTGCAGGCAGGGCTAACGGGAAGAATGAGGGTGGTGAAGCACTTTCATACTAATAACAGTGAGAGCCCATAACAACTCCTTGGCCTGGAAGTACCAGAGGTATAACCAGAGGTATATCTGGTTACTGCAAACCAAGGAATATAAAGCTGTAAGTAAGGGCTGCCTGTCAGGAGCGATGGCTTTCATTCAAAAACAACAACTTCCACAGTCATTGCCCGTTATGATCAGTCAAGGAGGGAGTTTCAGGAAAATATCTCAATTTTCTTCTTTGTTCTTCGATGTCCCACCCATTTTCCTCATCGGCCAAACCCAGTGACATCAGAGGAAAGGTAGTACTCATAGTGCACTTCATGGAAGCCAGCCTCTCATGGGTTGAAGAGGGGGTGGAGACAGAGAATGGATCTGGAATGACAAATATATGCACATATGGGGTGCTGAGAATGAACTTAATTTTAGTAGGTACTGTCTGTTCTGCCAGACATAGACTTTATAATTTTATAAGTATACATATTCTCCGGAACACAGAAGAGTAAATAAGATCAATTCATTTTGAGAAATTTAAATAAATGCAACTTTTTGACCCTAAAATAATACCTGAAATGTTCTGAATCATATTGTTGGTTCTGTCATACTAAAACAAAGCTAAGGATGACATACTAAAACAAGTTGGGGATAATACAACATCCAGAGGTTGTATTAAAATGATGGAATGGAGGAAATAATAAAGGAGACTGTGTGTCAAAATTTCCCAGAATTTAAGGAAGATGTGAATCTTTAAAGCAAAAAATCTCAGAGAAACAGGTAAAGCCAATGTGACAGATGGTTAATACTGGAAAAATATAAGTGAAAAGTATACAAGAATACTTCATACCATTCTTACAACTGTTTTTGTAAAGTCTGAAATGATGTAAGATGTAAAATGTAAAAGTTTATAAAAATATGGAAATTACCATAGTATCTGCTACATGTGAAATGCTCAATAAGTACTAGACACTGATGCTGTCATTATTAAACAGGTAAAATTTAACCCTGGCTGGTGTGGTTCAGTGGACTGAGTGCTGACCTGTGAGACAGAGGGTCATTGGTTCGATTTCCAGTCAGGGAACGTGCCTGGGTTGTGGGCTGGGTCCCCTGTGGGAGGTACTCAAGAGGCAACCACAAATTGATCTTTCTCCCCCTCTCTTTCTCCTTCCCTTCCCCTCTCTCTAAAAATACATAAATAAAACCTTTTAAAAATTAAAAAATAAACTGATAAAATTTAATAAAAATATTACAAGAAAGCTACAGAAAAATTGTTCCTTATAAACACAGATAGAAATTCTTAACAAAATTAAAGCAAATCTAATCCAGCAATATATTAAACAGATAATATGTCATAAATGAATAGGCATATAAAATGGTTTAACATTAGCCCTGGCTGGTGTGGCTCAGTGGATTGGTTGCTGTCTTGCAAACCAAAGGGTCATTGATTCAGTTCCTGGGTTACAGGCCAGGTCCCCAGTGGAGATGTGCAAGAAGCAACCACATATTAATGTTCCTCTCCATCTCTTTCTCCCTCCCTTCCCCTCTCTCTAAAAATAAATAAATAAAATATTTAAAAAATGGTTTAACATTAGAAAATTAATCATTGTAAGCAATCATATTAGCAGGCTAAAAACAAAAAGAAAAACAAAATACAACCACATGTGATCATTTCAAAAGAGGCAGAAAAAATATTTAACAAAATCCTAACATACATTCCAAAATAAAATAATAAAACTCTTAAGAAACTAGGAATAGAAGGGAATTTCTGCAACATAAGAGAATGTATGAAAAATTCACAATTCCAAAAAAATTTAAAAAAAATCCTATTAAAAAATTGGCAAAGGACTTCAATAGACACTTCTCTAAAGAGAACATATAGATGGCCTATAGACATATGGAAAGATGCTCAATGAGAAATGCAAATTAAAACTACAATGAGATATCACCCCAGGACTGTCAGAATGGTCACCATCAATAAATCGAAAAACAAGTGTTGGCGAGGATATGGAGAAAGAGGAACCATTTTGCACTATTGGTAAGAATGCAGACTTGTTCAACCACTGTGGAAAACACTATGGAGATACCTCAAAAAATTAAGAATGGATTTGCATTTGATCCAGTGATCCTACTTCTGAAATATACCCAAGGAAACCCAAAACACTAATTCGAAAGAACACAAGCACTCCCATGTTCACTGCAGCATTATTTAGAATCACCAAGATCTGGAAGCAGCCCAAGGACCCCATCAGTAGATGAGTGGGTTCAACAACTATGGGACATTTACACAATGGAATATTACTTGGCCATAAAAAAAGAAGAAAATTTTATCCTTTATGACAGCATGGATGGATCTGGAGAATATTATAATAAATGAAATAAGCCAGTCAGAGAAAGACAAATACACTGATTTCACTTGTGTGTGAAATCCAACAATCAAACTGAACTAACAAGCAAAATGGAGACAGACTCATAGATGGTGAGCAGATGACAGCTAGTTGCTGGGGAGGTTAAGGGGTGGAGGAGGAAAAATGGCTCATGGACATGGGCAACACTATGGTGATTGCAGTGGGGAGAGGGGTATAAAGGAATTAAATGGTAATGGAAAAAATACAAAAAAAATACAAACCCTGTAACTAATCCTTAATCAATGATCAAGGATATCATCCTTGTCAATGATGTTTTTCCCCTAATATAGGCATAAGGCAAGGATATTAAAGAAAAAACATACGTATAAATTATATAAAGGGGTGGGCAAAATAGGCTTACAGCTTAATGCAAATAAATAGTACAATAATTAAATAATAATAATACAAGGATATACTGTGTTTCATGTACTCACAACTGTAAACCAACTTTTTGCCCACCCCGTGTGAATATATATACATATATACATATATACCTATATATACATATATACATACACACACACACACACACACACACACACACACACACACATACACATACACTTAAAGCCAAGGTGCAAGACTCAATTTGGGTGGAGGGTGGTATGAGAAAGGTGAGGTAGACACATGGGTGTGAAAATCCCATACATTGCTGGCTAAAGATGGCAGCCTCATTTCAAAATGAATGGGGAAAGATCAAAACTTTGCTAATCCAGGTTGCAAACCTGGTTTGGAGTGAATGATGTGCCAGACACAAATTTAATGGTGAGAACCATAACAGCACTGAGATAAGCTCTTCACTCACCCTGCCTGACTGCTAAAGTCCGCATGGCATCTGGGACACCAAGATAGGCCGTCGAAAAGCGAGGACTTGAGTACTGACTGCAACTTTGAAGGTATTCTTCAACACACACATGTTGTACCTCAATCAGAAATCTGGGAAAGCCTTAGAGGGAGGTTGAAGAGAGAGAATTAAGGTGTTGCTCAAATTATTGGCTGACCATGTAACTATGCACACAGAAGGAGGGCCCCCAAAAAGGAATCCTAAGGGGAAGAAAGACTGAGCAGATGCATTGTTGGTTTCAGAAGAAGATTCTGCGGTTTAAGTCCAGGCAAGGTACTAAGACAAAGAAACAAACATAACAAAACCCCACCATACAGCGAGCCTTAGAAAAATAAAACAGAATGCATGGGTGCTATAATATGTTACCTAAAATTTTTAGTTTCCATTATAAGACACAACCATTCTAAGAAATGCTGAGAAACAGAGAGTGCAACCCATACGTGGGGGGAAAAAGTAGTTGATAGAAATGGACTCTTAAGAAACCAGATGAAACAACCTAATGGAATTGTAGAGCTGAAAAATACAATAACTGAAATAAAAAATTCACCATGGTGGACTCAACACCAGATTTGAAATAGCAGAAACCTTAGTGAATTAGAAGATAGATCAATAGAAATTGTCTAATCCAAAGAACAAAAATAAAAGAAATAGAAAATAGAATAGTGTCTCAGAGATCTGCAGGACAATTTTAATAATTCCAGCAAATATTTAGTGGGTGTCATGAAAGGAGGGCACAGGAAAGGGCAGAAAATTATTTAAAATGTATTGGCTGAAAACTTCCCATTTTGATAAAAAAATTTATTTTCAGACCCAAAATGCTCAATGAACACCAACTCAATACACACACAAAAGAAAACCTGGCTAGGCACATTATATTTAGATTCATGAAAGCCAAGGAAAAGAGAAAACCTTGAGAGCAGCAAGCATAAACATCTCGTGGTACAGAGAGAAACAACAATGTGACTAATGGTTAAGTTTCCATAGGAAATGCTGGAGGCCACTAGAAAGAGGAATGATGTATTTAAAGTACTGAAAGAAAAAAAGTCAACCAAGAATTCTATAGCCTAATGAAATTATCCTTTAAGGAGCTCCTACCCTTTGCAACAGCATGGATGGAACTGGAGAGCACTATGCTAAGTGAAATAAGCCAGGAGGTGAGGGACAAATACCATATGATCTCACCTTTAACTGGAACGTAATCAACAAAACAAACAAGCAAGCAAAATATAACTGGAGACATAAAAATTAAGAATAATCTATCTAACAATAGCCAGAGGGCAGGGGGGAGGGAACAGTGGGGAGAAGGGTTTTCAGGAACTACTTATTATAAAGGACACATGGACAAGACCAAGGGGGAGGGTGGAAGCAAGGGAGGGAGCTGGGTCTGGCTGGGGTTGGGGGGAGTGGTGGGGAGAAAATGCAGACAACTGTAATTGAACAACAATAAAGCAGTTAAAAAAAAAAAGAAAAAGAAAAATAGGTTTAAACCAAATTGTGTTCTGCTTTGGGGTTTTTGGTCATTTTTTTTCCAGTACGTTAATTATTTTCAAAATAAAAACAAGTAAAACTAATAAACTAATATTTACATATTGAAAGCATTGGGAAGCATTAAAAATATCAAAATAAAAACATTCCTAGATAAAGAAAAATTAGAAGAATTCATTGCAGACCTGACTTACTAGGGGAAAAAAGTAAATCATTTAGGCCAAAGGAAATTACATGAGATAGTAACTCAGATCCACAGGAAGGAATGGAAGTCATCAGAAATATGTGAGTAAATGAAAAGACTGTGTGTGTGTATGTACCATTTTTTTCTTTCTTAATTTCTTTAAAATCAGGAGATTGCTTAAGGCCATAATCCTAACACGTTATTATTGGCTTTATAAGATATTTGAAGCTTTTATATATATGACAACAACACAAAAGAATGAGGAGAGATGAAATGGAGCTTTACTGATATTATAGGTTTTACTAAAATTAAGTGAGTGCTAACTTTAAGTGAATTGTGAAAGTTAAAGATGAGTATTTTAATCCCTAGAGTAACTAACAAAAAAATCTGAAAGAATACAGCTAAAATAATCAACAGGGGAATTAAAATGATATCTAAGTACTAGTTTTTGTTTAGCACAAAGACAGTAATAGAGAAATAGAGGAACAAAAATGAAGTAAGATATGCAGAAAACAAATAGCAAAGTGGCAGATATACGTCCAGCTATATTAACGAGTACATTAAATGTGAATGAGCTGAACACTCCATTCAAAAGGCAGAGGTAAAACGGTTTTTAAAAAAAATGAGATTTTATCCTCTGTCTACACAAGAAATATTTAAAATTCAAAGATACAGATGGGTGAGGGGGGATGGGACAAAAATGCAGGCATACGGTAACCATAACAGATAGTGGCTGCATTAATCTGAGATGAAATGGACCTCAAGGCAAAGAGTGGTACTAGCGAGGATGTTGTGGACATTTCATAATGATAAAGGGGTAAATACATCAGAAACATACAAAATTAGAAATATATAGGCTTATAACAATAGGACCTGGAAACAAATGAAGCAAAAACCAATACAATTTAAGGAGAAATGGAAGATGAAACAGCCCTAGTTGGTGATTTAGCTACTCCTGACTCAGTAATATAAAGAAGTTGAGAGAAAATGAGTAAGAATATAGAAGCCTTGAACAACACCATCAAAAGGATTTAATTGACATGTAAGTAGTATCCTCCACATGGCAGCAACAAAATACACATTATTTCTAAGCACATATGGAACAATCTTCAAAACAGAGTGGTATAAGCTATCTCATAAACCAAGTCTCATAACAATTAAAGGGACTGAAATAACATCAAGTATTTTTATTACCATTATGGAATTAAATTAGAAATCAACAATAGAAAGATATTTGTGAAATACCCAAATATTTTGAAAATAAACAACAGTCTTCTAAATAACTCATGTTCAAAGAAGAACCCACAAAGGAAATTGCAACTGAATGAAAATAAAAACACCACAATGCCAACATTTATGGGATGCCGCTAAAGCAATGTTTAGAAGGGAATTTGGGTCATAAGATGCTTACATAATTAAAGAAGGAAAGTCTAAATCAGTAATCTTCTACTTGACAAGCATGAAGGAAGAAATCAAACTTAAAATAGAAAGAAAATAATAAAGATCAAAGCAGAAATCTGTAGAATAGAAACATAAAAACAATAGAAAATATCAATGGAATTGAGAGCTGTTCTTGTGTGAAGGTCAATACAATTGATAAATATAAGTAGAGAACCTATAGAAAATAAAATCATGAAAATACAAACAACTTTACATGCTGAAAAATTAGGTAAACACAGATGAAATGGATAAATTTCTAGAAAGATGAAAATTACCAAAACTAACTTGAGCTGACTTGAGAAATAACGGAAAACTTGAATAGACCTAGCAAAAGGAGGAAATTAAATTAGTAATGAAAAATAAAGGAAGAGCCCTGGCTGGTGTGGCTCAGTGGGTTGAGAGCAGGCCTGTGAACCAGAGGGTCACTGATTGATGCCCAGTCAGGGCACATGCCTGGGTTGCAGGCCATGTCCCCAGTGGGGGGTGCACGAGAGACAACCACACATCGATGTTTCTCTCCTCTTTCTCCTTTCCTTCCCCCTGTCTAAAAATAAATAAAATCTTTTAAAAAATAAAGGAAAAGAAATTGAAAGAAGGGGACTTTATAAAATTCTCTATGATTTGAAGCTTTTACAATGAGACTATAGTGCTGAATTATTTGTGTGATGATAAAAATATCTGTTTCTCCTAGCTGTAGTTGTCTAGAGTTCTGCTTAATAATTAAACTTACAGGACACATCAGGCTCCACCCAGCACCAAACCTATTTACTTTTAAGAAAGCAAACAGGAAATAGCCCAGCATGTACAACAACAACACAGCCCTGATGTTGTACCTCCAGGCACAGCTTGCAGTGCTCCTGTCATAATGCTTATAGGGCATGCGTGGTAGTAAGAAATGAAGCTGAAAAGGTGGAAATACTAGAGCATGGTAGCTCAGGGAATCATCAGCCCTAGGACCTCCTAAACTTTTTTTTTTAAATCAGTAGTGTCTCAGTTTCCTTCTTTTTAATTTTAATTTTTTTATTTATTTTTAATTATATATATATTTTAAAATTAAAGTATAGTTGACATACAGTATTATATTAGTTTCTGGTGTACAACATAATGACACAATATTTAAATACCCTACGATGTGATCAGCATGACGTTTCCTAACCATCTGTCACTGCACAGAGATGATAATATTATTGAGCATATTTTCCCTACTGTTCAGATTTCCTTAAACTTTTATTCCTCATCACACTGTGCTCTCAAGTGTATGCAACTAGGCTAATCCTCTGGCAGTCTCAATAATGAGGAAGGTATGGTTTGGTCCTGTTCCTAGTCCCTGTCCGGATTCTCTTTTACTATAGATCTTCTCTACTTAAATTCAAATATTTTTCAGTTGCTGTTGCAAGGACTGAACAGGAGTCAAATCTTCAGATTTTCCTGAGACTAAAAGACATTCACAGAAACAGCTGTTAATTCCTTTTACATATCTGGAAAAATATCACTCAAAGATTAGTCTGTGTTAAGATTATAGACATTTTTTCTCATTTAAACTTTCACCTGTTTTGTAACTTTGCAATGAGCACTAAATAATTTTATATTAAAAAACTATTTCCAAAAATAATAAATTTTTAAACAAATCAAATATTTGCTCAATTGGGGAGATGAACAGTTGGTGCAGATGGCAAGTATTTTCATACTTGCAATGTTGACAAGACAAAGAATTTCATTGGCATGTGAAGTCTTAAAAATTACAGTTTAACTTTAATAACTCTAATTAAAAAATACTTCAGAACTCCAAGTAAGCTTTGAAACTAAGAGAGGAAGGAACATTTTTTGAGTATGTTCTATTTCCTATTCTATTTTTCTGGCAGGTTGGGATTTCCGGGAAGAAGACTCTGAAATGAACATGAGCTTGCAGGAGGTTTATAGGGGTGTCGTTGGGATCAAGTGTACCTGTGGAAGACAAGGGACAAAAGCAGGATTGGGCAAAGGGGGAAGTCAAGCTGCAAGGCAGTCTCAAGAAGCCCCAGTTCTAAAGCTGGGATGACCTTTCAGACCTTCTCTTAGAGGTGGGGAGGAGGGAGTGGAGAAAGGGGAAGAGAATGAAGGGGCAGAGGACTGGTGTGGAGAGCAGGACTTGAAGCCATGTTTAGAGCATGCGCAGTAGAGCGATGACGCGGGGACGATACAGTTCCCCAGCACGTACAGTACAGTGTGGCAGACCACAGGTGCTTATCTGAAGGGTAACACTGCCCTCTCAGAGCACATGCAGTAGACTTAAATAAACCACATGTGCCAGTCGAGGTTGCACAAAACAATGTGGCTATCAGAACTGATGTAAACTTGCACCTATCAGAGCCCGTGCATACATGTGCCTATTGGGACTATGAAAAATAACCTGTGCTTATCCAAAATAAGAAAGACATGTTTATGAGAATTTGTGCAAATCAACATGACTTAGCAACCAAAAAAAAGCCTAAATGGAGAGGACTTCAGACCATGGATGGTGTATGCAGAGAGCAAGGAGTCACTTTGAGATGTCCAGCACCTTCAACCTTGGGAGAGAAAGACCCATGCAGTGCTTCTGTCCCTCTGACTCTGCCTTGCAGGGCTCAGACTGGCCAGCCTGGGTGCCTCCTGAACCTGGACCTGATCTGGATTCTTGGGGCTCATGTTCATTACCCCCAGGTCTCTTGTGTGAAGTTATTGCTGATTGTTTCTGAGTGATTATTATTGTTATTTGGTTAGCACGGATTTGGATTGAATCTGCATTAATAAAAGCTGAGTGAATAGCATAGTCACCTGTGTTGACTCACTGTTACTTCTGCATACAAGCATCACCTGTAGGACCAGTAGTCATATAGGCAGCCCAGCACTTTTGGTTCTTAAGGCCTTTGGTGAGATGGCTTGAGCGGAGACCAAAGTCTGGCTTATAGGAAAGACAGTATCACAAAATACACGCTCACAACAACAGAGTAGGGCCTTTGCAGGCCCAGGTTGATTAAGGCAGTCCTGGGAAGGGGGCATGTCCCTGGTAAGGTGACTCTGTCTAGTTCAGGCAATAGCCAAAGGGAACTTATAGCTTGAGGCTTTCTTTGGAGCAACTCTCCCAGCAACTGAGTAATCAGGTCTTTATTCCTCAAGGGAAATGTGGGCAGTACATTACAGTGTTCATCACGATTTGAAAATGATGAATGAGTTATGCAGTTTGTGTTGTGACACAGTCTGTGTAGCAGATACTATTAGTTGCCTGACCAAGACCTGTCTTCTCTTGGTGACCTAATTTATTTGAAGCAGTGACATGCCCAGGGCAGGTGAAGTAACATGAGTATCTAAACCAATTACAAGAATCCTGTTCTCTGCTTCCTGGAGCCTCTGCCTGCCTTCCTTTCCACCCTCTGCAGCAGCAGCAGCAGCAGCAGCAGCAAGTAGCCTGATGATACTAAGATAATGAGACCTAAGGAAATGTCTGCTCTAGGAATTCTGAAAAATATTTTGTTTTCCTTGTTAAAAGGAACAGAAGAAGCTAATATCCTCTCACCTCCTCCTAATTCCCTCTTCCTATTCTTATACACAGCTATGGTACTAATAGCCACAGATGTTATTTTGCAACCAAGAGGAAAAGGTCAACAGAATTGTTACGAGTTTGTTCCAATGTTCATGAGCCACTAAACTGACTAAAGCCACAAGATCACTTCTCGGTTTCTTGCTCTTTAACAAAAATAACCCCTAATTGTTTAAGTAGCTAAAATGGATATTTTGTCACTGGCTGCAAAGCATAACCCAAGTTGAGCCAAGAGTCTTGTAAGATAGGATGATGACTCTATTGAAAATACATAGTCGATACATTCACGCATGTGTGTCTGTGTGCTCACCAACTTGTGGTGTGTTTTCAGTAAATTTGAAAACAGCAAATACTGCATCTTCCTTCTGGGATTTCATACTGCATATTAGCATGAATTATATGAATTAATTGCATTAAGATGTTCTGCCCTAAATAAAGCTACTTCAGTGAACAACAACAACAACAACAAAACCTAGTAAAATTCTACCCACCAATAGGACTAGATTGGGAAACGTTATTTAGCATGTGTTCTGATCCATATTTCCTTAACTTTTCCCCTGTTTCTATGATTATCTTCTGCAGCAGTGTTCCTAGGAGCAACCACTTTAAATTGAATTAGGCAAAAGCAGTAAAACCTGGTTGCCCCAGATTTCTCAAGCAAGCAAACTAGCTAGCTCTGAAATATTGACATATTGAACTGTGTTTTAGGATGTGGTCAAAGCCCAACAGAGAAATATATGTGGCACACTTGCAGATCACCTGCAAACTGTTTGCTGGTCACAATTAACATCCTGCATCTCCCCACACTAGTTATTTTTATCCACCTGCCATCGGCCCCCTTTTACCACTGTGTGGGCTCGCCTGTTGACTGCACAGTAACAGAGGCATGAGGTGGAGGCATTCAGTTTTCCATGCTGAAGAAGGAGGTTGTTCTCCATCTTGATACAGAGAGTAATGGTTATGGCCACTTTAGCAAAAGTCCCAAGTTGCATTTGCTCACATAATTTCAGAGCCTGGCATCTATATATACGATATCATCATCTAGAGGGGGAGTTTGGTACACTCCCACCGAGGTCATTCTAGTGTGAAGGACTAGATACTAGTCTTGCTTCTCTCTCTGACCTTCTTCAAAGATGGTCCGTTTTTTCCTTGTAGTTACTTATTCAGTCATTCTTCTTTTGAAGGATGCCTCAGAATGTCTCACAGACATGTCAGACTAAAACTTTCTGAAATTGAACTTTTTGATTCCTTCTCCAGAAACCTAGAACTCATTATCCTTGCTGCCTTGGCATGTCTCTTCTCCTCATATCCAATTTCTTTTCATGCCCTGACTTCAGAAGACATATTAATTCACTCACACCATCTCTCTGCTGCCTTCATGTAGGCCAAGCATCGTGATCTCTTGCCCAGACCTTTGCTAAGAGCTTCCCTGCTTCTACACTCTTGAGTTTTATGATCTCTTCCTCACAGAAGATCCAGAATAATATTTTAAAAAGTGTGTTATACCAAGTCACTTCCTTGCCCACTGGGCACCCTCAATGGTTGAACACTGCATTAAGAATAAAATTCTACTCCTTACTATGCCTTCAGGCCCCACATGGTCTGGTCACTGCACCGTTTTCCAATTTCAACATGTAGCACTTTTTGTTTTACTCTATGGTCTGGAGCAGGACAAACTATAGCCCATGGACCAAATCGACCCTATCACCTGTTTTTGCAAATGAAGTTTCATTGGAGTACAGCTACACTCATTCATTTATGTACATCTGTGGCTGCTTTTATGTTGTAATAGCGCAGTTGAGTGTTTCAACAGAGAACATATAGCTCCCAAAGCCCAAAATATATACTATCAGACCCTGTAGAGAAAATTTTGCTGATGACCCCTTTAAGTCTCACTCGCCTCCTTTCTGTCCTCCATCAAGATAAACAACTCCAGACTTTGCATTTGCCCTCACCTCTGCTTGGAGGGTAAAATGTTTCTTCACTAAACTTCTTCCATTTTCTCAATGACTCAGCTCAAACTTAAATAAACATTCAAGACAGCCTTCGTTTGTAATTAAAGCAGGGCACCCATCTCCATGGATACACTCCACTCTATTATATCCTGTTTTCTGTATAACCCCTTAAAGTAAAAATTATTTTGCTTCTGTTTTTCATTATGGTCTAATTACCTCCACAAGACCCTAAGCTACAGGAAGGTAGTCCCTGTGTCTATCTTCTTCAGCTCTACTTCCCCCAAACCTAGAAAGTGACAGTACATAGTATGTGCTCAGCAAATATTTATTGTTTTAATGAAATAACAAATTATGACCAATTTTCCTAAATGACTTCCCATCACTTAGCTTCACATCCAATATAAATTTCCCATGGGAAAAATAGTGCTTTCTTTTTCTTCAAATTAGCCTACAAGATAATAATTACAAAATAATAATAAACATTGTTATTGACGCTTCTAGATGTGGTCAAGTTGCTTTTTGTATTTCTTCATTTGTGCTCTTATTCAGCCCACAAATATTTATTGATAGCCATCTGTGGAAAAACATAGTACAATAAGCTTGTCTAATGGCAGAAGCGTAATTATCTTAACATGACTAAGAGATTTCAAAAGTCAAAGATTTTAACTAAGGTTTTTCAAACTTAGTATCCTACTCCTCCCTGTCATCCATAAGCCGGCCTCAATGACTCAGCAGGAATGTGGCTGTTAACATCGGACTGGAACAGTCAGCATTGGCACGTGAACACCAGTGGGACTGCTCTGTAGAACTAAGCACGTATAGAGAGATGTGGCTGAAGCACTCTTTTTTTTTTAAGATTTTATTTATTTATCTTTAGAGGGGAAAGGAAGGAGAGAGGGAGAGCAACATCAATGTATGGTTGCCTCTCATGCGTCCCCTGCGGGGAACTGTCCTGCAACCCAGGCATGTGCCCTGATCCTTTGATTTGCAGGCCTGTGCTCAATCCACTGAGCTACACCAGCCAGGGGCTGGCTGAAGCACTCTGTAAGCAGGAATAAAGTGACTGGGGTTTCTTCTGGTGATTGTGAGTCTGGTCAGCAATGGAGAGAGATGAGAAGTTTGGGACGGGGGAATTTCTTTTTGAAGCTCAGTAATATTGGGCTTGGATATGGCTCTCCAGAGGAAGACTTTGGACAGTGTGGTGGTCACTAGGTGTTTGTGGAGTTGGACAAAATGCCATCTGACAGCCAAGGGTACGGGAAAAAAGAGCAAAAGCACAACTTTTCCACCTTGCATATATGACAATTTCCTTATCTACCTCTGCAAATCATTTAATCATTTCTCTTTGGCCATAATGATCTTTCCTTACTTATTTTTGTAGCTCTCAAACTGCCCGACTCAGAGACTTTCACACAGTATTTTCTTAAATACTTAGTGAACTGAATGGCAAGTACACTTTGAGAGAAAGGCTTTTCCCTATGACTTCATCTGCAGTAAATGCACCAAAACCACTGCATGGTATTTTTTACTAGACTAGGGTTGGTGTCCATGTTTCTAAACCCACAGCTGGATAATATAATCAGCTTTTGAAACTTTGTTCACTGTATGTATAGATAAATTGTCAATCACAGCATTGAACAGCCTTTTGGTATTACAAGATAAAGCTACTTGATAATTGCCATCTTGTTTGGAAATGGTAAATGATGGGTTTCAGTATGAGTAGCAAGGTGTAATGTCATCAACCTGCCCTTGAAGTCAGTTTTACTACAAGATGTAAGATGGATTTCCTGTGGGAAACCATTACTCTGCCCCTAACCTTCCTTCTCCCACCACTGAGTCTTAACTTGCATCATTTCCAGGGAAGCTCTGCAGGGTTAGCAAATAATGATAATAAGAATGATAATTTTTAAAGCACATCCATTTGCAGACAAGAAGGAAAAAAAGCATATAAGTGTTATGGATATAGTTAATATTTGTTTAGTTTTATTGAGGTGCTCTGTGTACATTAGTACAAGCCCTTCAACTTTTGCCTGTTTTCACTATGGAAAGAATTACATTTTAAAAAAGGCTCTTTTGCTTATTTGTATTTTTATACTTGAGAGCCTCCCCTTGCTAAATTATTCTAGTAAATATTCATACATATTGTGTCTATTTGTCTGCATGTTTCTTATATCAGTGAGGAAGACTTGGTATTCAAAATATCAAAACTAATTAGTAGCAATGAATGATCTATACGAAAACTTAACATTGCACTGTTATTAATAAGCAAAACTGTTTTGGTAGAAGAGATGACAGCATAGGAATATCACTTGGCCCAGAAATCCAGGCTCTCATTTGATGCCAAAGTACTGCCAGACTGAAGCACCTAAAACCATCCAGGCAAAATAAAAGCTAATAAATCATTTTGAGAACCATGGCCCAGGAACTTCACAGCTGTTTCAGGAACTGCCATTTATATGAATAACATTCAATTAATTATGTCCAAAAGAAAAATGGAAAAACAGTTTCAGTGAGGTAAGGAAAAGCAGATATATTTTTAAAAATTAAAAAATTAGTACAGTTAGCTCAATGTCAACTGAGCTGTCCTGTGGCTAAGAAGAAATCGACATCATTCCTCCCTCACAGATGAACCAAACTCACTGTTCAGCAAAACCCTGACAGGCAAAGGTCCAGCTTATTCACCAACTCTATCAGTATAAGGAAAAAAAAATATGGATTTGTAGGAAAAGACAAATGTTACAGAAGTTGTATATAAAGGCCTTTAAATTGTATTATGTAAACTTCTTGGGGTAGAGACCATTTCTTACACATTTGTATGATTATTCGTAACACCTAAAACAGTTCCAGTGGACATAGGAGGGGCTCAGGGTTTATTTATTAACAGAATGGCACAGTGTTAAATCAAACTGGTAAACCCAGACAGTCCTAAATTAGACACTGACTTATCCACATTTTACATTTAAATATTGTGAAGAGTTTCATTATGTCATACTCTTAAATTATTATCTATCCTGAAATTCAGTTGCGATAAGTTCTTGATGAACAATAAGCAGATTTTATAGGAGACTGGTTTTTGAGTTATTTATTTTATCAGTCTAATATATATTACCAATTATATAGAGCATCAAGACAAGCTAAAGGGATGTGGTGATCTTTAAGATGTGCATTTCAAAGAAGCTTCCTTTTTTTAATTGAAAGGTATTTTTTAAAAGATTTTATTTATTTATTTTTAGAGTGAGGAGAAGGGAGGGAGAAAGAGAGGGAGAAAGAGAGGGAAAGAAATTCAACTTGTGGTTGCCCCTCGAGTGCCCCATACCAGGGACCTGGCCCGCAACCCAGGCATGTGCCCTGACTGGGAATCAAACCGGCAACTCTGGTTCACAGGTTGTCAGTCAATCCACTGAGCCACAGCAGCCAGGGTGAAAGGTATTTTATTTTGAACTTTACATTTAACTGTTTTGCCTTGTTTTTCACTCAGATAATTTATTACCCATGCATTTTTATTGACTTTTGATTATAGAACACTTTTAGATTTATAGAGTTATGATAAAGATAGCACAGAGAGTTCCTATATGCCTCAAACCCATTTTTCCCTATTAACATCCTACATTACGTTGGTCACAGTTAATGTGATAGCATAATGTATAGTTCTTCATCTCTTTAATTCTAACATATCAGTGTCTTTTTTAAAAATATTTTATTTATTTTATCTTTAGTGGGGAAGGGAAGGAGAGAGGGAGAGAAATATCAATGTGTGGTTGCCTCTCGTGTGTCCCCTGCTGGGAACTGGCCTGCAACCCAGGCATGTGCCCGACTGGGAATCGAACCGAGATCCTTTGGTTCCCAGGCCCGCGCTCAATCCACTGAGCTACACCAGCTGGGGCTCAGTGTCTTTAAAAAAAAAAAAATAGTATTCTTCTTTAAGATTTTTATTTATTTAGTGAAAGGGAAAGAGAGGGAGAAAAACATCAATGTGTGTTTGCCTCTCGTGTGCCCCCTGCTGGTGACTTGGCCCACAAACCATGCATGTGCCCTGACTGGGAACTAAATCCGCGACCATTTGGTTTGCAGGCTGGCACTCTATCCACTGAGCCACATGAGCCAGGGTCTTTATACATAGAATAATTTTTGTGGACTACATATATTTGGGTATTTTTTAATCTATCCCGACAGCATCTGTCTTTTAATTAATGCGTTCTAATTTGTTTATTTATTAATGATAGCCATTCTGACAAGTGTGAGGTGATATCTCATTGTGGTTTTAATTTGCATTTCTCTGAAGATTAGTGACATTGAACATTTTTTCATATGTCTCCTGGCCATCTGTATGTTCTCTTTGGAGAAGTGTCTATTCAGGTCCTTTGCCCATTTTTGATCAGATCGTTTGTTGTTTTAGTGTTGAGTTTTATAAATTCTCTATAAATTTTGGATAGTAACCCCTTATTAGATGTATCATTGGCAAATATATTCTCCTAATCTGCTGGTTTTCTTTTCATTCTGTTGATAGTTTCCTTTGCTGTGAAAAAAATTTTTTAGTTTGATGTATTTCCACTTGTTTATTTTTTAATTTCGTTTCCCTTGCCCAGGGCCATATGTTAGAAAAAAATATTACTATGAGGAATGTCTGAGATTTTATTGCTTATGTTTTCTTCTAGGATTTTTACCATTTTGAGTCTAACATTTAAGTCTTTAATCCATTCTGAGCTTATTCTTGTGTATGGTATAAGAAGGTGATCTAGTTTCATTTTCTTGCACATATCTGTTCAACTTTCCCAACACCATTTATTAAACAGGCTGTCTTTGCCCTATTATATGTTCTCACCTCTGTTGGCAAATATTAATTGGCCAAAAGACATGTTTTTTTTCCATTGATCTCTGATTTTATGCCAGTACCATGCTGTTTTGATTACTATGGCTTTGTAGTGTAGTTTGATATTAAGTAGTATGATTTTTCTATCTTTGAAGTTCTTTTCAAGATTTCTGTGGCTATTTGAAGTCTTTTGTGGTTCCATATAAATTTGGGGGATATTTGTTCTAGTTCTGTGAAATATGTTGTTGGTATCTTAATAGGAATTGCATTGAATTTATAGATTGCTTTGAGTAATATGGACATTTAAATGATGTTAATTATTCATATCCATGAACATGGTATGTGCTATCACTTATTCATATCTTCTTCAATTTCTTTCTTCAGTGTCTTATAATTTTCCAAGTACAGGTCTTTTACATCATTGGTTAGACTTAATCATAGGTATTTTATTCTTTTTGAAGCAATTGTGAATGGGATTGTTTTTTAATTTCCATTTTTGATAGTTAATTATTGATGTATAAAAATGCAACTGAGTTCTGAATATTAATTTTGTATCCTGCTACCTTATAAATTCATTTATCAATTCTAGTAGTTTTGGGGGGGAGTCTTTAGGACTCTTTATATACAGTGTCATGCTGTCTGCAAATAATGACAATTTTACTTCTTATTTTCCAATTTGCATGCCTTTTATTTCTTTTCCTTTTCTTATTGCTATGGCTAGAACTTCCAGTGCTATGTTGATTAAGAGTGGTGAAAACAGTCACACCTGTCTTGTTCCTGATCTTTAGGGAAACATTTTTAGTTTTTCTCATTGAGTATGATATTGGCTATAGGTTTGTCATATATGGCCATTATTATGCTGAGATATGTTTCCTCTATTCCTGTTTTGCTGAAAGTTTTTATCATAGACAGGTGCTGGATTTTATCAAATGTTTTTTCTACATTTATTGATTTGATCACATTTTTTATTCTTTGTTTTTTAATGTGGCATATTATATTTATTGATTTGCAGATATTGTACCAACCTTGTATCCTTGGAATAAATTATACTTTATAATAGTGTATGATCTTTTAAACATATTGCTGGATCCTGTTTGCTAATATTTTGTTGTGGATTTTAGCATCTATGTTCCTCAGTAATATTAGCCTATAATCTTCTTTCTTTGTAGTGTCTTTGTCTGCTTTTGGAATTTAGATAATGCTGGCCTTGAAAATGAACTTGTGAATGCTTCTTTCTCTTGAATTTTTGGAATAATTAGAGATGGATAGTTATTTCTTTTCTTTGAATTTTTGGCAAAGTTTACCTGCAAAGCCATCTGGTCTAGGACTTTTGTTTTTAGGGAGTTTATTACTGCTTCAATATCATTAGTTGTAACTGGTCTTTTCAGCTATTTTGAGTCTTCCTGATTGAGTTTTGGAAGACTGTATGTTTCTAGGAATTCATACATTTTGTCCAGATTGTCCCATTTGTTGGCATATAGTTGTAATATTTTTTATAATCATTTGTATTTCTTTAATGTCAGTTGTTACTTCTCTTTCATTTTTTATTTTGTTTTATTTGGATCCTCTCTCTCTCTGAGTGTTTGTTTTTGTTTTTCTTTTTAGCCTGGTTAAAAGATTTGTCAATCTTGGTTATCTTTTCAAAGAACAAACTCTTAGTTTCATTGATTATTTATATTATAATTTTTAGATTCTACTTTATTTGTGCTCTAATCTGTATTATATCCTTCCTTCTACTCACTTTGGGTTTTGTTTGTTGTTCTTTTTCTTGTTCCTTTAAGTATAAAGTTAAATTGTTTATTTGAGGGTTTTTTGCAGGTTTTTTTTAAAGCCTATAATGATATGAATTTCCCTCTCAGGGCTACTTTTGCTGTGTCCCATAATTTTGGGTGTTTGTGTGCTTATTTTCATTTGTTTTATCTTTTGATTTCTTCCTCTATCTTATTTCTAACCCATTCATTTTTTAGTAACATGTTATACAGCTTTTATGTCTTTGTGTGTTTTTCAGTTTTTTTCCTGTGAATGATTTTGAGTTTCCAGTTTGGGGATGGATTTTCTGTTACCTATCTTCAGCACACTGATTCTTTCTTCAGGCATGCTAAGAATTTTCATCTCTGTGTTTGTATTATCCATCTGTTCTATCATGTTGTCTACATTTCCCATTAAAGTTTTTAACATATTCATCATAGTTATTTTATAAGTTTCTGTCTGCTAATTACAACATTTGTGTCATATTTGAGTCTGGTTCTAGTGATTTGTCTTTTCAGACTTTTTTTTTTTTTTTACTTTATCATGCCTGTTGAAAGCCAGGTATTTTGTTTTGGGAAATAGAAACTCAACTGAATAGGCCACCAGTGTGAGCATTTATGTTCATCTGGTTAGGAGTTGGATTTTGTTTAATGCTTGTTGTAGCTACCCATGACAGAAGCTTCAAGTTTCTCTAGTTTATTTTTTTCACCTCACATCTTGACTCCAGACTTCCCTAAGTACTCCTCTTATGATGGAGTCTTCTTCTTATTGGTCTCTCAGTTGTAATCCTCTGATATTATCTTGGAACCTTGAGGCGGTAAGGTGGGGGTGGGGGATTGAGCCATTCTGTAACTTTCCAATTACATCTCAGCCTTTTAGCGGGCTTATGTTTCTGGCCTATGACTTTCATAAATCATTCTTCTGTATAGTTCCCCTCCAACCCCCTTAACTGAGGCAGGAGGGCTAGAAGGGTTGGAATGAGAGGCATGCCTTTCTGCCAGAGCTCTGGGACAATGCACTGATAAAGACTTTCCCCATGAAAAGCAGGCCTTGGTTATGAGAGAGGCTTCAGATGTGCATTTCACAGTAATTACTGCTCCTCTCCATCTGCCAGAACCAAAAAATCTATCTTACACACATTTTTCACAATGAGAACTTGGTTTTCTTGGAGGTGAAGTCCCTAAAGTGTGGGTGCCCCCTAAAACTTAGTAAACTAAAACTTACTCACTTTTACTTCAGTCCATAGTCAGCCTTCAGCAATTCATTAAAATGACCATGAAGTATTTCTACCATTTTGTACCTTCAGCGCTCTCTGCTCTAGGAGCAAACCCACTGTGATGCTGGATCTACCTCTCCAGATTTCAGGCAGCACTTTGCACTGCAGATTCAATTCCTGATGGTCCAAGAAAAGGTGTTTGTTTTCAATTTGTCCAACTTTTTCTTTGAGCTTGGAGTGATAACCTCTAAGCTCTTTAAATGTTGTAGATGAAGCCTGCATTTCACTTTTATCAGCTGTCTTTTGCATATGAAATTTTATACTTAAATATTAAAAATGTTTGTGCTTTTCTTCTTGACAATACATCAACTGCCATTGATTTATATTTTATTACCAGCAATAAAAAGGCTGCAGAATGATTTTATCTCCTGCTGCATGTTTTATGTCTCTGGTGCTTCCTTTTATTCTGCTGAAAATAAACAAATAAACATAAATTACCTCAAATAGCCTTTTTAAATGTGTGTAGATGTGGCTTCCTTATGTTACATTTTTTACCTTTTTATTGTGAACTGCATATACAAGAGAGTGTATAAAACACATGTAGAATTTAGAAAGTGTTTATAAAATCATTACACATGTAGTCACCTACATTAAAAAATAAAATATTGCTAGTTAAAAATGTTCAATGTGATACTAAATGGTAACAGAAATAATGAGCAAACTTAACTTTGTCTCTAACCTTTTTGGGATAACCTCAAGCATTTCTCCATTTAATAAAATGACTAAGTACCATAGTATTATACTTTTTATCATGTTAAGGAAGTATCTCAATTACTGTTTAATTAAGTGTTTTATCAGGAATAGGTATATGGTTTTTTTCAAGATCTTTCAACATGTATGGAAACATTCAAGTAATTTTTCCCTTTGATGTATTATTATAGTGAATTAGATTAACAAATTTCCTAATATTAAATGATCCTTGTATTTTGGCGATAAATCATACTTGGGCATGATGTCTTTTTTTAAATGTGCTAGTAAATTCAATTAGTTGCATCCTTTAAAGACATAATTAAGGTAAAATCAGTGGGTCTGAATTCAATATGACTATTTTCTTTAAAGTTAGAGATGAGGACATAGATATACACATAAGGAAGGCCATGCAAATACACTGGGAGAAGACAGACATCAATTGTACAATCTAAAGGGAGGCTTTAGAGGAAATCAAATGTGCCAATAACATAAACTTCTCTTGTGTAAACCACCCAGTCTGTGATACTTAGTTATGGCAGTGCTGGCTAACTAATATTGACACAGTACATAACAATGTTTATTTCAGTGCTTATAAAAAAGGTCAGAAAAAATCACTATGGTGTGTATAAGGCACAAGATTCTGAAGGCAAAGATTTCAGGCAACTGTTAACAGACATTGGGGTGGGTAGTTTACAAAGTCCATCTGCCTGGGTCATCTGATGGGCTAAAAGTTGCTTATTGCTGATGCACTGATCATTCTCCTTCAATTCTTCAAAGAAGTGTTTTTCAACAGATTTTTGAAGTCAAAAAGATGATTAATGGTAGTATCCATTTTCTTATGCAAACCTGTAAATAAAATGAATCCTAAATAATCCACTTTTTTCTATTACCAAAACTCTTACCCAACTCATAAATGTTTTCTTATTTGAATTTATTTTGTCTTCCCCCATTGCATATGCACTCTGCACTCCTGAAGTTATGCATTAAAGCTCAGCCTTGAACAATTATTAGCTACTGGTAGGAACTGGAAGCCTAACCAAGGTCTCAACAGTGGGCTTAAGATGTCCAGTAAACCCAGACCAGAGGCAGCCCTGTGACCGGAAGCAGCAGAGCACCCAGAGGTGCCCCTGCAACAGGAGGAGGGGGCTTTGTGGAAGACCTGGAGCTCACACCCATGATAATAGGGTGAGTGCGTGCAACTCAGGAAACCGCAGAGCACACACCCGTAAACTCAGGTAGGCCCAGGTGTCCTGTAGGAAACCTAGAGCTTACAACCATAAATGCAGGGAGTGCTCAATCTGTAGGAGTTCCCAGCTCACACCCATAAACTCAGGAAAGCGCAAGCTCTGTAGGAGGCTCAGAAACCACGCAAAAGGCCTTACACAGAGAGGCACCGGCTACCCCTAGTGAGAGTGTGCAGCTGGCACCGAGGAGAGTAGCCCAAAGCTGACTCAGTGCAGAACAGGGAGAAAAGCAATACCAGTCGACCCTCAGCCTACTGCAGCCAGGAAGACCAGAAAAATCAGTTTGGCTAGTTTGAAAACAGCAAGAGTTTTTTGTTTGTTTTTTGTTTGCATTTTGTTTTTGTAGTTTTTGTTTTGTTTAGTTTTGTTTTAATTATATATATATATTTTTATCTTTTTTATTCCTCAATTCCTTTTGCTTCTCTTCACTTCTTGTTCTATTCCTTCTTCCTTTCTCTCCAATTTTATCTCTTCTTCCTTCCTCTTTTTTCTCCTTTTTTCATTTTTTTTCTTTTCTCTTTTTAAATACCCACCAGTGAGACCAAAAAAACCTGGAACTGTGAAAAAACCAGAGTTGGACCCAAAGACGGGACATCCCAACAGCTGAGACAGTGGAAGTTGTGAACACCAGGATACCTGAAGGAGACTGCACCACTAAATCTCACAGGCATTCTACCACAGAAGTTCACACCATAAACCCAGGGAGCCAGAACAGATCAATTTAAGAAGCTGAGGCTAACAAGAAGAGTCTCACAAACAATGGGAAGACAAAGAAGCAATCCCCAAATAAAAGGAAAGGAGGAAGCTGCACAAAGAATGCTAAATGAAACAGAGGCAAATCAACTATCAGATATTTAGTTCAAAGCAATGGTTGTCAGGAAGCTCCATGAGCTCTCAATGAGCTACCAGAAACTACAGGGAAGCTACGATGAACTCACTGAAAACTATATCAACATGGAAAAGGAAATAGAAATGATCAACAAGGGCCAAGAGGAAATGAAGAATACAATTTCTGAATTGAAGAACACAGTACAAGGAATCAAAATCAAAATTGATGAAGCAGAAGATAGGATCAGGGAGTTGGAGGACAAAGTAGAAAAAAACACCCAGAAATAGCAGGAAAAGGAAAAGAGGCTCAGAAAGAATGAAGAAGGATTAAGAGAAATGCAAGACAATATGAAATGTAATAGTATCCATATAATAGGGATACCAGAAGGATAAGAAGAAGAGCAAGGGATAGAAACCTATTTGAAAAAGTAATGATGGAAAACTTCTCTAATTTGATGAGAGAAAAAGTCACACAAATCCAGGAAACACAGAGAGTCCCAATCAAGAGGAACCCAAAGAGGCCCACTTCAAGACACATTGTAATTAAAATGGCAAAATTCCAAGACAAAGAAAGACTCTTAAAGGCAGCAAGGGAGAAAAAGGAAGTTACATACAAGGGAGTCCTGATAAGCTTAGCAGCTGACTTCTCAATGGAAACCCTCCAAGCCAGAAGAAATGGCAAGAAATATTCCAAGTAATGAGAACCAAAGGCCTGCAACCAAGACTACTTTACCCAGCAAGGCTTTCAATCAAGATAGAAGGCCAAATAAGGAGCTTCCCAGACAAAAGAAGTCTAAAAGAACACACCTCTACCAAACCAGTTCTGCAAGAGATGCTAAAGGGTCTGCTTTAAGGAAAGGAAGAGAGAGAGAGAGAGAGAGAGAGAGAGAGAGAGAGAGAGAGGAACACAGGTACAAAAATGGCGATGAATCAGTACCTGTCAATAATAACCTTAAACGTAAATGGATTAAATGCTCCAATCAAAAGACATAGAATAACTGAATGGATAAGAAAGCATGACCCACACATATGCTGCCTACAAGAGACCCACCTCAGGACAAAAGACCTACACAGACTCTAAGTGAAGGGCTGGAAGCAAATTTTCCAAGCAAATGGACAGGAAAAAAAAGCTGGGGTAGCAATATTCATCAGACAAAATAGACTTCAAAAGAAGGGCCATAAAGAGAGACCCAGAAGGTTACTTCATAATACTCAAGGGAAGAATCCACCAAGAAGACATAAACATTGTAAATATATATGCACACAACATAGGAGCATGTAAATACATAAAGAAAATCTTAGAGGACTTCAAGAAAGATATTGACAGCAACACAATTATAATACGGGATTTTAACACCCCGCTGTCAAAAATGGACAGGTCTTCTAAACAAAATATCAACAAAGATATTGTGACATTGAACAACACTCTACATGAAATGGACTTAACTGATTTATATAGAGCCCTTCATCCCAAAGAAACTAAATACACATTCTTTTCAAATGCACATGGAACATTTTCAAAGATAGGCCACATGATAGGACACAAAACAAGACTCAACAAATTCAAGAAAACTGAAATCATACCAAGCATTTTCTCCAACCCCAAGGGAGTGAAACTAGAAACCAACCCCAAGGAGAAAAACCCAAAACACACAAAATAATGGACATTGAATAGCATGCTATTAAACAATGAATGGGTCAAGAATGAAATTAGGGAAGAAATCAAAAAGTTTCTGGAAACAAACAAAAATGAACTAACAACAACCCAAAATTTATGGGACACAGCAAAGGCAGTCCTGAGAGGGAAGTTCATAGCGATACAGGCCTACCTAAAAAAGATAGAAACATTTCAAACAAACAACTTAACCCTATGCCTACAAGAACTTGAGGAACAACAACAAAGACAGCTCAGAGCAAGTAGAAGGAAGGGAATAACCAAGATCAGAGCAGAATTAAATAACATAGAGACTAAAAGCACAATTCTAAGAATCAATGAATCCAGGAGCTGGTTCTTTGAAAAGGTAAACAAAATTGACAAGCCTTTAAGCAAGCTCATCAAGAAAAAAAGAGAGAGGACCCAAATAAACACAATCACAAATGAACGAGGAGAGATTACAACTGACACCACAGAAATACAAAAGATTGTAAGAAATTACTATGAAGAACTGTATGCCAAGAAATTTGAAAACCTAGGTGAAATGGACAAGTTTCTAGAAAAATATAATATTCCAAAACTCAATGAGGAAGAAGCAGAAAGCCTGAACAGACCAATAATAGCAGGTGAAATTGGAGCAGTAATCAAAAAACTCCCAACACACAAAAGCCCTGGACCAGATGGTTTCACAGGAGAATTCTACAAAGCATTTAAGGAAGAGCTAACCCCTATTCTTCACAGACTATTCCAAAAAATTCAAAATGAAGGAAGACTCCCAAACTCTTTTTATGAAGCCCTCATCATCCTAATCCCAAAACCAGATAAAGACACAACAAAGAAAGAAAACTTCAGGCCAATATAGCTCATGAACATAGATGCTAAAATCTTCAACAAAATATTGGCAAACCGCTTCCAACAATACATTAAAAAGATCATACACTATGACCAAGTGGGGATGCATCCCAGGGATGCAAGGATGGTTCAACATTCGCAAATCAGTAAATGTAATACATCACATAAGCAAAAGCAAAGACAAAAATCACATGATCATATCAATAAATGCAGAAAAAGCATTTGATAAGGTACAGCACCCATTTATGATAAAAACACTAGCAAAGTGGAAATAGAGGGAGCATTCCTCAACATAATCAAGGCCATATATGAGAGATCTACAGCCAACATCATACTCAATGGGCAAAAATGAAAATCTTTCCCACTAAGATCAGGAACAAGACAAGGTTGTCCACTTGCACCACTTCTATTCAATATAGTATTGGAAGTCTTAGCCACAGCAATTACACAAGAAAAGGAAATAAAAGGCATACAATTGGAAAGGAAGAAACAAAACTATCATTGTTTGCAGATGACATGATAGTGTACATAAAAAATCCTATAGACTAGGCCAAAAAGCTGCTCAACCTAATAAATGAATTTGGCCAAACAGCCAGATACAAAGTCAATATCCAGAAATCAAAGGCATTTTTGTATACCAATAATGAAACAGCAGAAGCAGAAATCAAGAAAAAAAGTCCCATTCTATACAGCAAAAAGAAAAATAAAATACCTAGGAATAAACCTAACCAAGGAGGTAAAAGACCTGTATGCAGAAAACTACACAACACTAAAGAAAGAAATCAAGGAAGACACAAACAAATGGAAACATATACTGTGTTCATGGATCAGAAGAATTAGCATCATCAAAATGACCATACTACTCAAAGCAATTTACAAATTCACTACAACACCTATTAAAGTACCAATGGCATATTTCACAGACATAGAACAAACACTTCAAAAATTTATATGGAACCATAAAAGACCCTGAGTAGCTGCAGCAATTTTGAGAAAGAAGAGTAAAGTAGGAGGGATCACAATACCTGATACCAAACTGTATTACAAGGCCAGTGTAAACAAAACAGCCTGGTACTGGCATAAAAACAGGCACATGTACCAGTGGAACAGAACAGAGAGCCCAGAAATAAACCCACATTCTGGGTTTATTAGTCTCTATGGGTTTATAACCCAATAAATCTCTATGGTCAATTAATATTCAACAAAGGGGGCAGCAACTTTATTTTAAAATGGAGTAAAAACAGCCTCCTCAACAAGTGGTGTTGGGAGACCTGGACAGCTATGTGCAAAAAAAATGAAACTTGAGCACCAACTTACACCATACACAAAAATAAATTTAAGGTGGATAAAAGATTTTAATAAAAGCTGTGATACCATTACAATCCTAGAGGACAACATAGGCAGGAAAATCTCAGATATTTCAAGCAGCAACATTTATACTGATATGTCCCCTAAAGCAATGGACATAAAGGAAAGAATAAGCAAATGGGATCTCATCAAAATAAAAAGCTTCTGCATGGCTAAAGAAAACAGTATTAAAATAAAAAGACAACCAACTGTACGGGAAAACATATTCGCCAATGATACCTCAGACAAGGGTTTAATCTCCAAAATAGTCAGAGAACTTACACAACTCCACTCTAAGAAGATAAGCAACCCAATTAAAAAATGGGCAAAGGACTTGAACAGACACTTTTCCAAGGAGGACATACAGAGGATCCAGAGACACATGAAAAGATGTTCAATATCACTAGCTATCAGAGAGATGCAAATTAAAACCAGTGAGATACCACTTCACACCAGTCAGAATGGCCATCATAAACAAAGCAACAAACAACAAGTGTTGGAGAGGTTGTGGAGAAAAGGGGACCCTAGTGCACTGTTGGTGGGATTGCAGACTGCTACAACCCCTATGGAAAACAGTGTGGAATTTTCTAAGAAAAGTAAAAATGGATCTACCTTTTGACCCAGCAATTCCACTGCTAGGATTATATCCTAAGAACCCTGAAACACCAGTCCAAAAGAACCTATGTACTCCTATGTTCATAGCAGCACAATTTACAATAGCCAAGTATTGGAAGCAACCCAGGTGCCCATCAGTAAATGAATGGATCAAAAAACTATGGTACATTTACACAATGGAATTCTATGCAGCAGAAAGAAAGAAGGAGCTCCTACCCTTCATGACAGCATGGATGGAACTGGAGAACATCATGCTAAGTGAAATAAACCAGGTGGTGAAAGACAAATCCCATATGATCTCACCTTTAACAGGAAGCTAATCAACAAAACAAACAAGCAAGCAAAATATAACCAAAGACACTGAAATTGAGAACAGACTGATAGTCATCAGAGGGGAGAGGGGAGGGAATTTCAGGGGAAAAGGGGAAGGGTTTACAGGAACAAGTATAAGGGACACATGGACAAAAACTATGGGGAGTGGAAATGGGAGGGAGGTGAGGGGGCCTGGGGCAGTGGGCTGGGATGGGAGTAAAAACAGAAAACTGTACAAGAACAACAATTAAAATTAAAAAAGATAAAAAGCAATTATTAGCTAAAAAAGTTAAACTTATGAATGACTTTTTATCCTTCAAATGAGAAATTTATACACTTTCCCCAGTCTCACCCTTTGCCATGATTTTTTCTTTTATTCTTTTATTAATGAAGAAAAAAAATAGTCAGTCTACCCTGATTTTAAAAATTCAGCAACTTTCCTTGGCTGAGAAAAATGTATACAAGCAGCAAAATACTTTTTTTTGAAAAAGTCATATGTAAGTCTTTTAAAATGATGAATTTTACCTCTTTTTTGAGCGTACAAAGGCTGACTTGGAGGCAAATTGTCTTGCTACTACACATTCAGGAGGCTCAGTGGCCATTTGAGCCTCCATTTGGGAGTTTTATTCTTGTAGATTTGATGCCAACTTTCCCCATACCTGTACATATCTTGTATTCAAGTTCATTAACTACATTATACATGGACCCTATTTCAGATATTAGAAGCATAAATGTAGTAAACAAAAACAAGTGACCAAATCACTAATGACTTTATCTTCATTCAGCCACATGGCAAAGAATCAAATTTACGTTTGTCTCTCAGCTACTTGTTGAAATCCACCCTTATCCACACATAATGCTTCCTCAGATTTTCTTCTCTCATATGAGATCCACCTAGTAAAGTAAACCTGAAATTGAGCTGAAGGAAAAACTAAGTCCCTTTTATTCTATTGCTTAATTGTGCATTTTAAGGTACTACTCCTTATCAAGATTTCTCTTAGTTCCCCAAAATAGAAATTTTACTAATGTACAAATGATTAATTCATGAACACTCTCAATTTTCACCTTCTCTTAAGGACTCAAATTCTTTTAACATGTTGAGTCACTTTTGGGGCACTTCTTTGTTCTAAAGAAATGGTCAATGGGAGGGAGTACTGAGGAAGCCAAAGAATTCAGCATCAGCATGTCTAGTAGAGACTAAAGTGGAACTAAATTTGTGTGCATTTGGGGAAAGTTCTAAGAGTTGGGGGAGGGAGGAGTCTGGATGAGCTGAGCATGGGAAAAAGGGTGCTGAAGAGAGCAGATATCTAAATGCCCACCAGTAAATGAATGGATCTAAAAACTGTGGTACATTTGCACAATGGAATATTATGAAGCAGAAAGAAAGAAGGAGCTGTTACCCTTTGTGACAGCATGTATGGAACTGGAGAGGATCATGCTAAGTGAAATAAGCCAGGCAGTGAGGGACAAATACCATATGATCTCACCTCTAACTGGAACCTAATAAAAAAAAACAAACAAGCAAGCAAAATAGAACCAGAGACATGGAAATTAAGAACAATCTGACAGTAACCAGAGGGGAAGCAGGAGGAAATAATGAGGGGAAGTGGGGAAGTAACCATGTGTCCTTTATGGTGCATCCAACTATAAAGGACACATGGACAAAACCAAGGGGGGATGGAAGCAAGGAAGGGAGGTGGGGATGGCTGCGGCAGGGTGGGGGAGTGGTGGGGGGTAAATGCAGACCACTGTCATTGAACAACAATAAAATTTTTTTTTTAAAGAAAAAATACAGATGGTTATTATTCCATTTTTACATAATCAACAATTAAATGCCTCTAAAACTGATTTTAAAAAAGAATACAGAGGGGAGACTGACAATAAAAGGTTTTTTTAAGATGCTTGTTTTTCTTTAAAATACTTTCCTCTTACATGACCTATTGAGAGACTGATTAGATTATTAAATCTTTGAAATTACGTTTAGCTGTCAGAACCAGACAATGTGCACTCTAGAATTGGATTGATTTATACCAGATTAATTTTAAAATGTCACTTCAGAAGGGATCATTTCATGAAAATATTGCTTAAGGCTTTTCCACACAAGAATCACAACAAAGAAGGATGGAAAATTACTAAGAACAAACACTTCCCAAGGATATGATTTGGCAATGGCCTCATTCTTCACCAGCTGGTTTCCCTTTGGCTATACCAAACCACCAAACTCCTTACCGTTCCATTCAGTGGTCCCATCAGGTTTTTTTTTTTTTTTTTTTTTTTTTTTAAGCTTTCCCAGAGAACCTTACAAAGGGATCATCACATGGAGGCCCTCCATAAATAGTTTTAAATGGATCATCTAATTTAAACATATTCATCTGCCTTCTGCTATCAGTCTCCCCTTATTTGTTTTTCATCTATTTTCTATTAGTTTTTTGGTGAGATTCTTCATGCATATTTCCATCTGTCACAACTATGGTAGATGACGAAGATCAGAAAGTAAGTGGGCTGCCCACACTTGCTGGCTAAATTAGACATGAAGCAGGATAAGCACAAAAATGTCTCCCTTCTTCTCTCATGGTGGCAACTTGCTTCTCAGAAGACTGTTCGAAACTAATCGCGGCTAGCAAAGCTACAGGAGACTTTTCCCCAACCCCATTCCCCTCACCAAGCTCTGGGAGAAGGGCAGGATCTCAGGCTAGCACATGCATGGACAGGCCACACGGTTCCATTGCCTCAGGGGCAGCAATGCTATTGGGCCAGCTGGTTCTCGGCTGCGTGGGACCGCTCCCGGGAAGTGGGCATGAAAGGACGCACCTCAAACCACACCCGCACGGAAAGCAGAGGCTGTCTGTGCCTACATGCCTGAGTGGCTTGTCTGGATCCGTGTTGTAGTCAGGAGCAGGACGATAACACTAGGCTTTGTGGTTGTACCTATATTTATCCTCCCCTTATCAACCCAGTCTTGAAATACCTTGAACCCACTACATTCTCCGCTTGGTTGCTTTTAACTTTGCTCTATGATGCCATTTCCTTCACAGATGGGAAATGATAGAGCACTGCAGGTAAGTATACTATTTTGAGAAGGAATTAAATCATCTCGGTAGAATGGTCCTGCTATGGAGCCCAAGGGCAAGCCATTGAGCAAACTGAGGCTTTTCCCAAGGTGAGTCTCACCTGTGTTAATGAGACTTAACAGATAAGACAGAATGCTCTCCTTGCTGCCCCTGCTTTATACTGATAAAGTGGCCTATACCATTACTGCTGTATTATTCTTTCTTTCAACAGTTTTTCTCTGAGTACCCCCAGATACCGTGTATAGTGTCAAGTATTAGGTTTACTAAGGTAAGAAGTTACTGCTGCTTTTATGATCTACCAGAAACCAGACATAAAAATAACCAGTCACAATGAAAAAGTCTCAGAAAAGGCATATGGAAGATGCCAGGCTTAATCCTAGTGAAAAGACGACATCACTAAGAAATAGGCATTTAAGAAAGGACTTCAAAATCAATAGATGGAAAAGGCAGGGAAGGATTTTCTAAACTAATGAAACTATAAGTAAAGCAAAGAGGCATCAAAGAGCATAGGATCTAAAATCTATAAATATGGCTGCTAAATCAATTGGATTCACTATTTTTCAAAACCTTATTATCATTATTATTATTTTCTCATTTGAAAAGTCAGCCTCTAATATAGGAGTGTCTCCAAGTCAAATTATGGTGTATTTTCCCCACATTTCCTTTTATTTCTCTTCATTTTTAAAATTTTATGTATTTTTACATAAAATTGTGCTATGTTCATCAGTATCTAAACTTTCATCACTACTTTATCTTCTTGATGGAGTGCATGTTTTATGAATATAAATTAAGCCATTCGTCTTTGTCTGGTCTAGTATTTTGAGTTTACATTTCCACTTTGCCTAATTTGTTAAATTACTTTCATTAAATGAATTAATTGAATCTATAATAATTGGGCCCCAGTATTCTGCCTGCACCTTGAGAAGGAATAAGGCAATGAGAGATGAGCCCAGCTTCTGATATTTCTGCCTTGAGGGTAGTGATCTATGCATACATGGATTTGGTGTACAAGAACCAGAGAAATAGTAGAAGAGGGGAAAACTGAAAGTTCTGAGTCCTGGCCACACACCACAGCTAATACAGTTAGTGTGCCAGTCATTTCTTTTTTGATACTTCTTTGAAATCTAAACTCACTCCACTACTTTTGAAAAAGTATGAGACGTGAGACCGTATGGAGTTGAGCTATCGTTGTGCAGGATAAACCATTAACAATTCCCAGATGCCCAGTAAGCTATGTGTTCTCCAAGGGAAAGTATGTTCCTTCAGTGAAACCATTCTGCTATGGGATCTGCTAGAGGTGGGAAAATGAGAGGGAAGGTAGTTGCTTATGCTTTTTCTTTATTCATAAATAAATAAGCCTCCTTATTATTTAGATTGGATCATGTGGGCTGAGAATAATTTAATTCAACTAGTCTGGAAGCTCCTCCTCATTAAGCCTGCCCAAGAGGACTGGCTGGAAGGCAATATGATGCCAGCAAAGTCAGTCTGTGAAGGGGTGGCAGCTGAGATACAAGAGCTGCAGCCCAAGGAGCCCAGTATGGGAGACTGAGGTCTCCACTGAGTGCACACAGACAGGCAGCATTTGACACCTGCCAGGCTCGTAGAGGATAAAATATTCTTAGGGGAGTGGCAGTTGTAATCATTCTGACCCTCATTGCCTTTCTCCTTACCTGACTCCCACTCTAGAGAGCTTAGACAATGAGCAGCTGGAGGGCAGGAGTGGGTGGAGGAGAGTAAGCCGGAAAAGAACTGCTCCCCAGGAGGTGTACTTGAAGAATTGCACCCTAAGCTGAAGAGCCTTATCCTTCCTGGACTTGGTATCAATGACAACTGGATTTGGGGCTGATAAAACTTTGGGAGTAATTGTATTTTTGCTTGTGACAAGGATGTAACTTATTGTGTCCAGAAAGAAGACTGTGGCAAATTGTATTTTCCAAAATGGATGTAGTAAGACTTGTCTTCCTACTAACACCTCTTGCGTGCTACGTCCAGTCAGCACACTCTCGTGTAACGTGACCTTGTCAACCCCCATCAGTTTCCATTTGCTTGAATCTGGTTTGACTTCAGTGACTTACTTGACAAATAGAAGGTGGTAGAAGTGATATATGCTTTCAAGGCTAGGTCATAAGAAGCCTTTCGGCTTCCTCTTAGGTCTCTTAGAATACTTGAACTTATGAAACCCTTTTTGTAAATCCAACCGCCATGCTGAGGAAAACCCAGGCTGGTGAAGAAGCACTGATAGTGTTGCAATTAACAGCTCCATCACCGCTGCCAGCAAAGTAAGCAAGCCCTCTTGAACACTCAGGCCAGCTGATCCTTCAGAAACTAACTTCTGGCTGCAACTGTGTGAACAGCCCCAAGTAAGAACCACCTAGCGCAACACGAGAGACAACGAATCTAGCTGGCATTCTTAGCCATATCCCATAGATGCTGAAACAATGTGCTCTTTTTCTTACTTTTCTGAATATAACAAGTGCAAAAAATAAAAATATTTGCTTTTTCTATTCATTTCCTCCCACTTTCTTTCCTTAGAAACTTGATCTCTGACACTCAAAGATTGTTTTCGCTATCTGTGGTTTCTATTTATCTTACAAGTCTTGCTCTGTTTCTAAGAAGTCATTGAAGATCCGTTTTAATAAATTCTTTTATCATGTAGCTTTGCAAAACTCAAGAATTGAACCCCATGAACTCACCTCCTTCTGAGGGGTACAAGTATGAAAGGGGAGCATGTAGGTGGAATGCAGGTGAATCTGTCTTTACATGTCATGTCTTCAATATCAGGAAATTGTATAAGCACTTACCATAGAGAAAAAGCAACTCAGATTACTTTACACATACAAGCAACTATTAGATATTGTCATGGCTTTTAATTTTTTAAAAACCTTTGTAAAGTGGGGTAGCGATTAAAACTTTTCATTAAGCAAATATTTCTAAAGGGTGTTTTCCATTCTGCATTAGGTTTCTATTCAACCCACAATCAATTATGGATATTCAATAAGGATTTGGTCCATTCACCTAATTTTTGTTGATATGTTATAACGAATAGCACATGTGCCTCATTTGATAAGAAAGAATACTTTCTTGGCAAAAGTGAAATGTACTGATAATTTGGATATTTTCCTCACTTGTTAAAAAAATCATCTTAACAAAGTGTTCAATCTCATTTAGTCAGTTAAATAATGGGTAAGTTGTATACACTTTCCCTAAATGTAAGATGAAGTTTAGAAAACAGATGAAAAAAATTGAAATAAAAAAAAAAGCTGATGTGGGGAATATCACCAGAGCCTCAGATATAATGTCAGAGTAAGTGTGATCATGAGGAAATACAGAAAAAATTTGGTACTGAAGAAAATGTCCTAATGACATATGTAAAAACTTGGTACCTCAAATTTCCAGGAAGTAGTCTGTGAGTAGAAGTTACTTAAGTTAAAGTACTAGTTTCTAATCAACTTCATAATATCCATTATTTTTTAATAAACTAACCAAAACAAAAAAGTTAATCAACCAGAAATAATATGTCTATGAATATACCATGAGCTAATCATTTGTGGATTTAATTTAATGTAGAATATGATAGTAGTTGCCTCCCTATTCTTATCTTACTTCAAAATCTCTTCTTTATTTTTAAAATTCACAGAAATTGAGTGATCTTGAAAGCTTCTTTGAAGAAATAATGATTGGCATTTTTGAACGGCAGTGGAAGGCCTATGACTTTGGCAACTAAAGCTATGTGGTTGGGTAAATTTCTTGTGGGCTGGAGTAAATCACAGAGCCCTCTGAGACCAAATTTCCTTATTTTGAAGGAGGTACTTCAAGCTGTGAATCCCCAGCCCCTCACCTAGCTGGGTTAGGTATCTCTCTGCCCATCTTCAGCACCCTGTAACCTACTCATTGTCTAGTATTGCAGTTGTTTAGTTAGTTGTGATTTCTCATGTTCCTTAAGGGCAGGGGCTATATCTTGTTTGCCATTGTGTGCCCAGTGCCTACCCCCACTACCTGGGCCAAACAATGCTCTCAGCTAATGTTTGATAAATGAATGAATGGATGGGTGAATGAATGAGGCAGTCAAGCTTGGCTCACTTCTCTAAATTTGTATATTGTGTATTAGACAATACAGGTATTACAGAAAATTTCCCTCATCAAAGAAGGATATATTGGACAGAGCTACCCTAGAATTGTAATGCTAAAAAATAACCAGACATAGTTGGCTTTAAAAAAATGATATTTTACAGAAACAGTGCAAGAATTACATGTTCTATTTGTTTAAATATGTGACAACTATCTTCTGGAATAACTGCAATACCTTAAATACAATTGCATATTGTGCAATTGTATTTAAGTCCTGTTAAGGACTTAAATACAATTGCACAATATGCACATCCTACCTATTTACCATAAGTAACAATAAACCATCTTTACAGTGAGTGTTAGAGAGTTTTGTCAGGTTTACAAAGGGTAATGTGATTAGATCAAGATGGTGAATGTGAGTACTGATCTAAAAACTGTGCTTGCGAATAATTTCACATCAAAGAGGGGGTTGGCCTAAAGTTTTAATGTCCTTCCTTTTTTAAAAAATCTATGATTTTATGAATTAGATGGTTTAATAACAATCTTCAGGAAGACTGTGATATGTGGCTAAGTGAGAGGTGCAAAACTGGCGATATCACAGTCAGGGAAAAAGACACCAAAGTAATTGTCCAGGAGAGGAGACAGTCATTGAACTTGACAGTAACATGTTTTGATAATATTGATTCCTTTTACACAGTCAGAAAATTCTCTCCCATAGATGAAAGGATGTGAATTCATTTGAAACTAATCCAGAATCTTTTTCAGTTTCTGAAGACAATGCTTGCAGAAGAGGGCTCCTCAACCCTTTGTCAGTCCCTATATCTCACACAGGCCCTGCCTGGTTGAAATTTAGAGAACAGTACTTACTCAGTATACATGCTTCATTATTCTATTTTCCAAGACTTGAAATATCACTGAAAAAAATATTTGTGTCAGCAAGTAAAACATTCCTCTAATTATTTTGCCATCCCAAGCAGTGTCTTTCCTCTTTTGACAACCAACTTGTCTGCTACTTTTGTTGTCCTGCTTCAGCATCAAAACAAACTTTTACAGTTTATTTTTAAAGTATCTCATTGAAATTTTATTATACTACATTATGAAGAAGAATCTTCATTCAAAAGCTTATACACTGAGCTGCTTACCTGGTTGCCCCATCTGATCCATAGCAATGATTAACTTTTAATAAAAACACAATCCTTCTGCTTTTCCCCAGCAACAGTGTCCTGGGCTGAATTGTGACCTGCCCCCTCAAATTTACATACTGAAGTCCTAACCCTCAATACCTCAGAATGTGACTATATTTGAAGATAGGCCTTTCAAGGCAATTAAGGTAAAGTTTGGTCATGACTGATGGTCTTATAAAAAAGGAGATCAGGGAACAAACACATACAGAGAAAACACCATGGGAAGTCAGAGGGAGGAGACAGCCATTTACAAGCCAAGGAGAGAAGGCTCGGGAGAAACAGCCCTTCTGGCTCTTTCATCACAGATTTCCAGCCTCCAAAACTGTGAGGGAATAATTTCTGTTGTTGAAGCCACCCAGTCTGTGGTACTTTGTTACAGCAGCCCAAGCAAACCAATAAACAGAAACATATTTTTGAATGCGGAGTTGAGACCTAGAATGGAACTGAACATGTGTGCCCAAATGTAAAACTCTAATTTAGAACCAGGAAGAAAACAGAAAAAGATAGCAAATGACTTTATCAATATTTTCTCTTTCCCTGTACGTATTTGCTGTCCTTTCCTTATGACATTGAGAAATCTCTAAATATATGAAAAAACAGTCTGAGAGAAGCAGGAATAAATAAGACCAAATGAGGAAAGTCTGATTTTAATTACTAAGACAAATGCTACTTTTTAACATGACTAGAACAGCAGTAGAAAAAAGTACTAGAATAATTTCCTACTTCATTGTTATCATTTCTAACACTGAATAATGAAGTTTGTTTTTTTAAACCCTAAGTAAATGATATGCCTGCACAGAGGAAAGAACTGAAAGTTAAATATGTGACTAGATTCTCCTGCTATTTACACTGCACGAATGTAAAGACCGGGAACATTTTTATTTTAGCAATACTTTCTGGAAAGAAAGAATGCATTTGTATATGAGGTTATTATTTGGATATGAGATTGGGTGTGATTTATTAATCATCTGAGCCTTAGACACATACTAAAGGAGATAACATTTCAAGACTTCATCCTTCAAACCAAATTCAACACCCTGAATGCACAGAGTTTATCTTCAAAATAAGCCCATTCGACCACAATAACCTATTAACTAAAGGTTTGGCTTATTGAAATATGATTCAGAAGATGATAATTGTATGATAATATAATTTACTAGTAGATGTAATAATGACTAACAAACTACCGTGATAATGCATATCACAGCCCTGGAACCATTATTTCCCCATTTTTGTGATGAAGAAACTAAGACTTTGAAAGGATACATAACCTCTGTCTCACAACTAGGCAAGTGAAGTGATGTCTTCTTCTGAGGTAGAATCAAAGGGTATTTTGAGATCTAAATATAGTGTGGGAGTTCAAGGCCATCTTGAGGGATAAGTTATCAATAAGAAATGACTAAAGGAAGGTCAACAGAAGTTATTCAGCTTCAATATTTAGTAGAACAGAGCAGCATGTTTGTTTGTTTTTTTTTTCTACCAGTGATTTCAGGAGAGAGGGGTAGGGGAGAGGGGGAGAGAGAGAGAGAAATTCAGTACTGGAATACTAGAAACTGGCCTGGCAGACAGGAAGGGTTGGGGTGGGAGGAGAAGAGTGAGAAAGCTTGTCAGAGAATAGAAAGTCAAGAAACAAACTTTTTCATACAAAGAGAAAGTTTTTGTGAGTTTGATATGCTGGAACTGTGAGGGATTCATAGGAAGACAGGAGAATATGTAGAAATATTAAATAAAGAGAAAACTGAACAGATATGCCTACACTGCTTCAATATGTCCCAACTCTGAGTCTCTGAGTTACTGCAGTTAGGAGACCTCCATTACTGCAGAGACCCTCCGTTCGCCAAGAACCTCAGGGTCTGACTGTAGCCTGAATAATTACATCTACATACAAGTATGTGGCAGCCCTGAGAATGCCCTCACAGCTCTCCTGCTCCAAGGAATGTAATACACCAAGCACCACTTTGCTGGAAATTCATCAGTGCGTGGGGCTGATGCTGAGCCTCCCACAGGCTCCTAACCCTGAGGTTGTGCACTGTGGGGACTGGCAGACTCATTCCTGGTAGATCCAGACTCCTTGGTGGGACAGCTTCAGTTCCAGGACCCCTCAATAGCTACAATGCCTTTGAGGACACTGACAAACACCCCACTCCCCCCCTCTCCTTCAGTCTTGCATTTGAGGTCACAGATCCTGGGCTCCCTCCCCTTTCCTGTTTCCCTTCCTCAGGCCTTTCCCATAATAAAAATCCTGTGTGTTTAATGTCATTTTGGCAGCTACAGCTCAGAAAACTCAAACAAAACAAAGTGCTTTATTATTCTTCAAACATGTGAGGATGCTGGTATAATAAACATAAACTTGTAAAAATATAGCTAAATTAATAAGCAGTTTTATTACATATTTGTATTTACATCTCCTATATTTGCACATTTTCACAACCATCCTGCTGTCCCCCCTCCTCCAGACTCCCACCAGCTTTCACCAAGGTTGCTGATCCTCCGAAGGGTCTCCCTGCATGTGTGCTTGCTCTCTTCCCATCCATTCTTCACAAGATACCCAGAAATGCTTTCTAAATGCAAATCTGTAACAAGCCAAATCTTTCTGAATTCTTTTAGTGACTGAGTTGGACTTGATAGGATAAAATCATAATGCTACTCTTCCATCCTTGGGCCTTCAAACCTGAATTTCTGCACATGCTCTCTCTATATCCAAGTAACATGTTGTCCTTCACAGCCCAGCATGGCCTGTTTCACTTCCGAAGCCTGGCTGTGGGAGGGCCTGCTTCCTGCTCTGGGCCTTTGGACCTGCCTCCCCACACCAAGTTTGTACTCATCTTCAAGTCACATAAATGTCACTTCTACAGGGGCAGTGCCCTCCAGTTTTTCATCCTAATCCTTAAAAAATGGTAACTATGGCCTGACTGGCATAGCTCAGTGGATTGAGTGCAGACCTGCAAACCAAAGGGTTGCTGGTCGATTTTCAGTTGGGGCAGATGCCTGGGTTGCAGGCCAGGTCCCCAGTAGGAGGTGTGTAGGAGGCAACCACACAATGATGTTTCTCTCCCTCTCTTTCTCTCTCCCTTCCCCTCTCTGTAAAAATAAACAAATAAAATATTTTTAAAATGGTAAATATGTAGCTATTTTTGTGAATCATTTAATGTTTTTCTCTCCCAACGACTATAACCTTCATGAGGAAGAGAATATTTATTTTGTTGGTGGCCCAAAGCCAGACCCTTTATAGTCACTCAAATTTTTTTGATAAATGAAAAAAATTTCCTTAATAGTATTGGAAAGTATGACAACTATAATAGAAGTGTAAAAGGCCTCCTTTTTCCCCTCTCCTACCTCCCTCAAACTCTCTTTCCCTCTTGTAATTACCATACTATTGTCTGTGTCTACGAGGGGGGTTTTTTGCCTAATTTTTTCACCTTTTTTAATGAAGCCCCCCAAATTTTCCCCCTCTGACAGCTGTCAGTCTGTTCTCTGTATCTATGATTCTGTTTCTATTTTGTTTGTTTTGTTCATAAGATTTCACATATAATTGGAATCATATGATATTTATCTTCCCCTGACTGGCTTATTTCAATAAGCATAATACTCTCCAGATCCATCCATGTTGTTGAAAAGGTGATTTAATTTTTTTAATGACCGAATAGTATGCCATTGTGTAAATATACCACAGGTTTTTAACCCACTCATCTACTGATAGCACTTGGGAAGCTACCAAATCTTGGGTATTATAAATAGCAGTACATTATTCTTTTGCATTATTGTTTCAGGATTCTTCAGATACATTCTTAGAAGTAGAATTGCTGAATCATATGGCAATTCCATTTTAATTCTTTAAAAAACTTCCATACTGTTTTTCACAGTGGCCGCACCAATCTGCAATAAGCACCAACAGTGCATGAGGGTTCCTTTTTCTCCCCAACTTGTCAACATTTGTTGTTTGTTGATTTATTGATAACCATTCTGACAGGTGTGTGGTGATATCTCATTGTGGTTTTAATTTGATTTCTCTGTTGGTTAGTGATGTTGAGTATCTTTTCATATATCTATTGGCTATCTGTATGTCCTCTTTGGAGAAGTATCTATTCAGGTACTTTGCTCATTCTTAAATTAGACTGTTTGGTTTTGGGGAGTTGAGTTATATAAATTCTTTATAAATGTTAGATATTAACCCCTTATTAGATGTGGCATTAGCAAATATGTTCTTCCATTTAGTGGCTTGACTTTTCATTTTGTTGATAATTTCTTTTACTGTGCAAAAACTTTTTAGTTTGATGTATTCCCATTTGTTTATTTTTTTCTTTTGTTTCTCTTGCCCAAGAAAATATATCAGAAAAATTATTGCTACAAGAAATGTCTGAGATTTTATGGCCTATGTTTTCTTCTAGGATTTTTATGATTTTAAGTCTGACATTTAAGTTTTCAATTCATTTTAAGTTTATTTTTGTGCATGGTGTGAGAAGATGGTCTAGTTTTATTTTTCTGCACATATCTGTCCAATTTCCCCCCACAATTTATTAGACCATCTACACCCCATTGTATGTTCTTACCTCTTTTGACAAATATTAATTGACCATAACGTTGTAGGTTTATTTCTGGGCTCTTTATTCCGTTCCATTGTTCTGTATGTCTGTTTTAATGCCAGTACCACGCTGTTTTGATTAGTATGTCCAGTAGTATAATTTGATATCAGGTAGTGTGATTCCTTCAACTTTGTTCTTCTATCTCAAGATCGCTATGGCTATTCAAGGTCTTTCATGGTTCCATGTAAATTTTTAGAACATTTGTTCTACTTCTGTGAAATATGCCAGTGGCATCTTGATAAAAATTGCTTTGAGTGTATAGCTTGCTTTGGTAGTAGGACATTTTAATGGTGTTAATTCTTTCTATTTAATAACATGGGATATGCTTCCTCTAATTTGTATCTTCTTCAATTTCTTTCTTCATTGTCTTATAATTTTCTGAGTACAGGTATTTTACATCCTTGGTTAAATTTATTCCTGGGTAATTTTTATGTAATTAAATGGGACTGTTTTCTTAGTTTCCCTTTGTAACAGTTCATAATCAGTGTATAAAATGCAACTGATTTCTAATTATTTATTTTGTTTCCTTATACTTTACTGAATTAATTTATCAGTTCTAGTAGTGTTTTGGTGGAATCTTTAGGGTTCTCTATATACAGTATCATGTCATCTGCAAATAAACACAGTTTTACTTCTTCCTTTTTAATGTGGAAGCCTTTTATTTCTTCTATTGTCTGGTTGCTGTGGTTAGGACTTTTAATACTATGTTGAGTAAGAGTAGTAAAAGTGGACATACCTGTTTTGTTCCTGATCTTAAGGGAAACATTTTACTTTTTGCCTGTTAGGAATGATGCTGGCAGTAGGTTTTTCATATATGGCCTTTATTACACTGAGATATATCCCCTCTATTTCCACTTCACAGAATTTTTGTCATAAAGGGAAAGCATTTTACCAAATAATTTCTCTGCATCTATTGATATGATAATGTGATTTTTATCTTTCATTTTTATGTGGTATCTCTGTTTATTGATTTGCAGATATTGTACCAACCTCGAATCCCCAGAATAAATCCCACTTGGTCATGGTGTGTGATCTTTTTAATGCATTGCTGGATCTGGTGTGCTAATATTTTGTTGAAGATTTTAGCATCTATGTTCATTGGGGATATAATATTCTTTCTTTGTAGTGTTTTTGTTTGATTTTGGAATAAAGATAATACTGGCCTCATAAAATGAGCTAGGGGGTCTTCCTTGAAATTTTTTTAATAGCTTGAGAAAAATGAGTGCCAGTTCTTAGAATGTACAGTAAAATTCACCCATGAAGCCATCCGGTCCAGGACATTTTTTGTTGGTTTCTTTTTTTTTTATTAATGCTTCAATTTCATTCATTGTAATTTGTCTGTTCAGATTTTCTGGTTCTTCCTGAATTCAATTTCAGAAGTTTATGTTTCTAGGAATTTATCCATCTCATCCAGATTGTCTATTTTGTTAGCATATAGTTGTTTGTAGTGCTTTTTTATAATCCTTTGTATTTCTTTTGATGTCAGTTGTTACTTCTCTTTTTGTTTCTGATTTTATTTATTTGAGGCCTCTCTCATTTTTTCTTGATCAGTATGGTTAAAGATTTGTCAATTGTTTTTCTTTTCAAATAACCAACTCTTATTTTATTGATCTTTTGTATGATGTTTTTAAACTCCAGTTAGCTTATTTCTGCTCTGATCTTTATTATTTCCTTCTTTTTATTCACTTTGGGTTTTGTTTGCTGTGTTTTTTATCTCAAGTTCTTTTAAGTGTAAAGTTAGATTGTTTATTTGAGATTTTTCTTTTCTTGAGAAAGGCCTACAATGCTATCAATTTCCCTCTAAGGACTGCTTTTGCTGTGTCCCATAGATTTTGGATTGCTGTGTTCTCATTTTCAGTTGTTTGAAGGTATCTTTTGATTTCTTTCTTGATCTCATTTTTGGCCCATTAGTTGTTTATAAAATGTTACTTAGCCTCCATTGTCTTTGTGTATTTTTCAGGGTTTTTTTTTTTTTCTGATTGATTTTTAGTTTCATACCATTATGGTCAGAGAAAATTCTTAATATGATTTCAATATTGTTAAATTTATTAAAGCTTGTTTTCTGTCCTCCATGTGGTCTAGCCTAGAAAAGTTTCCATGTACACTTGAAAAGAATGTATATTCTGCTGCTTTGGGGTGGAATGCTCTGATGATATCAATTAAATCCATCTGATTTACTGTCTGAAAGGTCTACTCATTGACGTTTATGGGGTGTTAAAATCCCCTACCAGGGTTGTATTACTGTTGATCTTTCCCTTTATGTCCACCAAGATTTTCTTCATATAATTAGGTGCTCCTATATTGGGTACAAAAATGTTTACAAGGGTTATATCCTCTTGTTGGATTGCTCCTTTTATCATCATGTAGTGTCTTTCCTTGTCTTTTGCTATAGCCTTTATTTTAAAGTCTATTTTGTCTGATGTAAGTATTGCTACCTCAGCTTTTAACTTTCATTTGCATGAAAAATATTTTTCCATCCATTTACCTTTAGTCAGTGTATATCTTTCCTTCTGGGGTGGTTCTCATGTAGACAGCATATAGATTAGTCTTACTTACTTAACCATTCAGCTACCATTTGTCTTTCAATTAGAGCATTTAATCCATTTACATTAAAAGTGATTATTGATAGGTATATGTTTATTGCCATTTTATTTTTTATAACTATTTTCCTCCCTTTCTTCCCCTTTCTCCTTCTTAAAGAAAGCCTTTAAACATTACTAGTAATACTGGTTTGGTGGTAATAAACTCTTTTAGCTTTTTGTTATCTGGGAAATTGTTTATTTCTCCAATTTAAAATGAGAGCCTTGCTGGGTAAAGGAGTCATGATTATAAATCCTTGCTTTTCACCACTTTGAATATATCATGCCAATCTCTTCTAGCTAGAAATGCTTTTGTTGAGAAATTAGCTGATGGGAGTTCCTTCACAGGTAACTAATTGTCTTTCTCTTGCTGCTTTTAAGATTCTTTCTTTGTCTTTAACCTCTGGCATTTTAATTATGATGTGTCTTGATGTAGGCTTCTTTGAGTTTATCTTTTTGGGGGATTCCTGTGCTTCCTGGACTTGTATGTCTTTTTCCTTCACCTGGTTAACTAAGTTTTAGTCATTATTTCCTTAAGAGGTTCTCAATTCCTTGCTTTATCTTTTCTCTTTCTGGTACCTCTGTAATGTGGATGTTGTTATGCTTCATGTTGTCCCAAAGTTCCCTTAAAATATCTTTTCTTTTTGCTCCTATGATTGGATGTTTTCTGGTACCTTATCTACCAAATCACTGATTTGATCCTCTGCTTCATCCAACCTACCATTTATTCCTTCTAGTGTATTCTTCCTTTCAGATATTGTATTCTTCATTTCTGACTGTTTCTTCTTTATGGATTCTATGCTCTTATTTATGCTGGCTATCTCTTTGTTAAAATTCTCACTAAGTTCCTTGAGCATCCTTACAACCATTTTTTGAACTCTATCTGGTAAATTGCTTTATTCCATTTTATTTAGCTCTTTTCCTAGAGATTTCTCCTGTTCTTTTGTTTGGGGCATATTTCTTTGTTTCTCCATTTTGGCTACCTCTTTTTGTTTGTTTCTATCTGTTAGGTAGATCTGCTACGACTTCCAGTCTTGGTAAGATGGCCTTAGGTAGTAGGTGTCCTGCAGAATCCAGTGGTGAATCTCCTTAATCACCTGAGCTGGGGGCTCCAGGTGTGTCTCTTGCATAGGTTATGTGAGCCTTCCTGTTATAATTGAGTCTTGATTTCTATTATTCTGTTCATGCATGGGTTTGACTCTCAGGCTGGCTGACTGTGAGAATCAACCTCAACCACAGTATACAAGCTGCTGTATAGGTGCCAACCACACTAAGCAGGTATCGCCTCAGCAGGGTCTGGCACCTGATGAGATCTCCTTTAACATACGCCACTTGTGATGCTAATTGGACAGTGCTCTGATGTCTGAAGCTGACCACATGATTTTTTTTCCTGGAGACTCTTGAAAGTGACTCTGGTGGGGGTTAATGCCAGATGATGCCTAGGACTGGCTCTGGACAACCTGTTTGGAACCCCAAGCAGTTCACAATTTATGTCTGCCTCTTCTGGGCCTGGTTGTGTGTTGGAAAGAGCAAGCTGTACACCAAGGCCAGATGTTACCAGCACTGGGCCTGGGGGCAGGTCAGCAAAAGTCCCAAAGCACCAAAGGGGTCCTTTTAAAAAAAAAGAACTGTTTGGAAAATCTGTTTCAGATTCCTAAAGAGGTGACACTAAGACCAGGAAAGGACTTTCAAACATTTTTTGCCTCCAGGACAGGCTCAAGTGTATGATTTGGAGGAAGGATATAGGGGAAAAAAAGTCATAGCATGGAATAGAGGAAGCATCAGAAATGTCAGCATTCTGTTTCTTGAGTACTAGGTCTTGATTTAAACTACTTCTCAGGAAGAGAACTCACAAGAAAGGGTAGCCTGTGTCCCTTGTGCCCTATCCAATGCTTTGTGAAGGAAATCGACAATGAAGACCAAGAAATGAAAACCTGAAATGAGCATTTTCCTGTAGGATAAGTGATTGGAGAGAAAGCTCCACATGGGATAGTCTTTCCTGGCCCGGGCTAAGGACCTACAAAATGCTTCAATAGGACATGCATATATTAATATGATGGAAATAATTTGAATGTGATATGCCTTCTGATTAAATATGAACAACTGTTACCTGTTTCAAAATATTATGCAGACCAAGCTCCTCAGTCAAAATTTACATCATTTGTATTATTACACCTTTCTTTGCTCCCAATCTTGTTTTACAGGTCTGCTCAAGCCTGACTTCTTGGGTTCTGACTCCTGATCTAAGTGCCATAAGTGCCCTTGACTTAATGAAAAATATCTCTAAAAGCAAGAGCTAGGATAAGTTAGCAGGTTTTTTAGCTCTTGATCCATGTATTGCTCAGATCTCCAATCCTAGCACCAGATCTCCAGGCCAGACCCCACAAAGGGCCAGTGGACAAGGCTCCATCCCAACAAAGAATGACAGCTCCCAAAGTATCCTGGGCCCTTGTCAAATGTGTACAAACAGAAGCATGATCTTGCTGGCAGAAGAGTAAGATGAAGGAGAACACAGAGGACTAAAAAAAATTGGAGGCTGTCAGGACTAAAGAAAGCTTAGACATCATGGAACCTTTGCCAAAATCGATGCTAAGAGGGAATGCTGGATCCCACACCAGGGGTCTTGGTTGGCATCAGAAAGCTTCAGAAGGAGCCAGTAGTTTAAATTCTTCCCTAATTCTGGGTCAGAAATACTTAATTCTAGGAAGGAAGTATAACAGGGAGAAAAAGAGGCTCTCAGAGCAGGACTAAGTCTTAAGTTCTTATCTATGGGCACAACTGCCAAGTTTGGGCACATTGGCAATAGATCGTTGTTCTTACATTTGCTAACACAGCTTTGAGGCCTCGTACCCAGCTCAAGGCTTTTGGCCAGGGCGCAGCTTGGAAGAGACAAAATAATAGTAATGGAGACTGATTGCAGTGGAATATGTCAGTGAGTGGGACACCCATGAGGATTATGCTTAGGGAAGATGAGCTGTGAAAAATAGAATATTAAAACTAGCAGTTGTCAGAATTCTCTTCCCCAAACCCCATATGTTCCTGTTTAGTATTATAATAAATATCCATTACCCAGTAGGAGAGGAGAAAGTCAGCATTTATCACCAGACATCTGGCTTTGCAAAGAGCTTTGCTGTGGAGAACACAGCCTGTGAAGCTGAATCTGTACAGCCTCCATTCTCTGGTGGTCCCAGGCAGTCTTGCATTCAGAGGAAGGAATCACTTTGCTGTTTTATTTTATGGTTAATTTACAGTATTTTATTCAACTTTTTGGCTGCATAATCTCAGGACTTCCCTCTTTTATAACCAACAATCCCACTGAAATGTGAAATGTACCCAAAATTAGTAAAGCCTGCCTTGATGCTGGGGTTCAGCAGACTGAGCACTGGCCTGCAAACTGGAAGGTTGCAGGTTCTTTTCCTGGACACGGCACACGCCTGGGATGTGGGCCAGGAACCCAGTTGGGGGTGTGTGATAGGCAACTGATCTATGTTTCTCTTGCACATGTTTCTCTCCCTCTCTTTCTCTTTCCCTTCCCTTCTCTCTAAAAATAAATAAATAAGATCTTTAATAAAATAAAATTGGCAAAGGCCAGGTCTCATCCCATCCCTAAAATTTCATCTGTGCTTGGAGAAGTGGTAGAACATCGTACAAAGTACAATGCAGAGAAGCAAAGACACCTGGGTGCACTCCCAGCTCTGTGCCTACAGAGTCACTCATTTTTAACCTGAGGTAAGCCACAGCAATAATCTTAGACTGAGTTTTCCTTTGAATGAAGAGGTAGAATTAGATCAATCTCCAAGGTCCCTGGTAAGCTCTAAGAAGTCTGGTGCTGAACTTCAGCTGACCTTGAGACACAGACTCACAGGCTTTATCTTTAGGGTTTTTATTCCTGTAATGATACATGAATCACTGAAGGACAAAGTTTTGGAAAGACATGGGCTTCAGAGAACAAAGTTAACAGAGATCTTTGTGTCATTTCTGCTTAATGTTCCTGAGGAATTTCTCATTTCTCTGGACAAGATACAAGGTTTTGAAATATCCTCAAAAATAGTGTGGAACCCTACCTCTCCTCTATGCCTGGAGGTCCCTCTGGGTAAGAAAGCTCTGAAAGATGTGGCAATGCAGTCACGCACTGTCAGGAAGGAGGATCCAGGAACCTTGCCAACTCCTGCTGAGGAACACTGTGCATGAGAGCCATCTGCAGACACTTGGCGTAAGCTGTGCTCTTTCAATGAGAAAAGCTGCACACATACGAAAACGTACTCATTACCTATTTGCTGACCCATTGCAGACCATCCGGTCTCTTCTCACCTGTCATTCTTCCAAAATAGAAACTAAACCAAGACAGCCATAAGGCTTCCATTTAAACTTCTGAGGTAATATTTTCAAGTTCCTTGGAAGCTAGATTGACAGCCATAGCAGCCTATGACTTCCTTTTATAAAGTTTATGTTGCTGTTTTAATTATCTGAGTGACAACTTATTCCTAGATTTAGTGCTTAAAACAACAATTTATTATTTCTTAAGATTCTGTGGTTGATGGGGGGGTTTCTTGATTTATCATAAAGATTCATTTAGCTGGAGGGTTGGCTGGCCTTGGAGGTCCCTGGTGCCTTTACTGCTATCTGGCAGTGGTCCTGGCTCTTGGCTGGGGGACCTTGGTTTTTCTCTGTGAGGCCTCTTCTCAAGAAAACTGGACCAGCTTCGTTTCACAGTAGTTCCAAGGCAGCACCTCAAGGAAAGAAGTGGGTGCTGCACGGTTTGTTATGGATGGCCTAATCTCAAACGTTGTACGTTACTTCTGCTACATACGCTGGTCAGATCAGATTTAGAAGGTGGGAAAACAGACTTTGTATCCTGATGGGAGGCACAGCAAAGAGTCATGTACGCAGGAATCGGAGGGCTGGCTGGTTGCAGCCCCCTTCACCTCTACCACAAAAGGCTTTTAAAATAGTAGGAAAGTAAGACATTATAATCATAGCAAAAGCAGAATGTATTAATAATTATGAATAAGGAAATGAAAAATCCCCCTTCATCCCACTGTCCCAGAATGACTCTTAATATAATCAGTGTATAGACTCCCAACATTTTTCTGTACATCTTTATATCAGGTCTAAAAATACATACTGTTTTGTGCCCTAATTTTTATAACCTGAAAGTATGTTCTAAAACTTTTTCATGATGTACCTTATGGCTCATGTATTAAATGTGCCATAATTTGTTTAAACACTTTAACCAATTTACTACTATAAATAATAATGTAATAAACATTTTCATATAAATCTTTGTGCCTATCTCTCATTATTTCTTTAACATTAGGTCCATGAAGTGGAATTGCTGGGTCAAAAGAAATCTGTATTCTAAAACTTTGTGATATTTTGCCAAAGACCTCCTGTAAAAAATTTTAAAATAATTTTATGTTCCCAGCTAAAGAATATAAGACATCCTTCTTTTCCCCTTTTTCTTAATCCTGATGAATCTGAGAGGTGAAAACTGACATTTACAACTATTTGAATTATATTATTGTCAATTAATAATGTGTAACATTTTCTCTACTTTCATCAGCCATTTGTATTTTCTCACTAATCTAGTCTACTGCTTGTCTCCCTTAAATATCAAGGAGAGAAAATGGTGAAGGAGTCCTGATGGTAAGCCCTTTCCTTAATTTTCATTATATTAGTCTCCTTTTCCAATAGATAAGTAGTTAACTATAAATGTAAGTGCTTAAAAATGGTAACAAGAATTATAGCTCACTAGTCAAAGAGACCGGGTCTGGTGATGCAGAGGAAAAGAAAGGAAGGAAGGGAGGGAGTGAGGGAGAGAAGAAAAGAATGAAGGAAGGAGGAGTCCGATGAAGGGAAAGGGAAAGGGAAAAATTTATAGGCTTGAGGAAAGGCAGAAAGAAGTGGAGAAAGAAAGTTAGAAGTAAGTTTATAATCAGAGATAGATCAGGGGGTTTAAAAAGTTAGTGCTGGCTGCATGTCTCTGTTGCGCTAGATGAGGAAACATGGGGTCTAAGAACCAGGGAGACTAGGCAACCCATTGCAGCTGGAGTATGCAAGGGTTGGCACTGTTCAACCTTAACTCAGTGATTGTCTTTTAGAAAATGACAAAAGGTCCAGAATCTCCATGATGTGTTTCAGCAGCATGAGAAACTCTAGCTTGGCCCTCAGGTTGAGGCAGGCTAGAACATGATAAAAAGGTAAAATAAATTACTGGGCCAACATTCACCCATTCGTTTATTCACCAACCAGCCGACAACTGTTGACACCCACAACATCCCAAACACTGGGCTCTGGAGGTATAAAAAGAATAATAAACGATTCTTGCTCCAAAGCAACTTAAAATCTTGTAAGGCATCAAACGCTTGGGAAAAGAAACAACTAGGCGGAGAACAGACATCTGCTCACGTCTAATTACACAGACAATGAATCTATGATGTGTCCATAATGAAGCTCTTGCACTTTAAGGTGTTTGTGGCATTAAGCTCATCCTACTACTGAGAATAAACGAGTCAGAAACCTGCCTCCCTACCCCAAAGCATAATTTAAGCTAGGCACCCCAATCCAGAATCTTCCAGATTGTTTGTTCTCAAATCACAACCAATACCAACGAGGACTCCTGGCTCAGCCACCGGCTTTTCCGGAGCCAGTCTTCACTGTGAGCCTCTAATCGCAGCGGTGGAGCAGGTTGCCCAACTCGGACTCCCTCTTCCCCCACAGAGGGTCCTCATTTGGGATCGTGGTGTCCTTTTCTGTTCACGGAACTCAATCAGGACCATCTCAATCCTCCAACTTTGAGTCTGCAGAATCATCTCAGTCCTAAAAGTCTGATTTAAACATAAGAGTCTAAAGAGTTTGAACTTCAAAGTCAGTGTATTGGAGTCTGTAACCCTGTTCTCTTAGAAACCTCTTTGGCCCCTTTATAAATGTGCCTCCCTTCTCCCAGTGATTAGTTCTGTATTGCAGGAATCTCAAGAGTAGAGTGAATCAAAAAATAGCCAGCTGTTCCCCAGTCATGTTCTATTTCTGTGTACATAAAGATGATTTACCAGTTCCATTTAATTCAGTGATTATGATGAGAATTATACAGAACCTGGTATCAAGAAATGCCATCAACATGGACACTTATTACAGCTGGCAAAAACATGGACAGCAAAACCCAAAAGCTTGATTCAGCTCTGCAGAGCCATATGTATTAATCATGTATGTCAGCTGTTTACCACAGATCACCAATTACCAGATAGTGCAACAAAAATTTTAGCATTAAAATTCATGTAAATAACATTTGTTGTAGGTTTTATCTTTCTATGTATACACACAGAGATAGAGAGATAGAGAAATGAGTACATGGGTATGTTTCTGGCCTCCCAGCTTGTCCCTTATCAGTTCAGCTCTCTTCTTATACCTTTGAAGAAATAAAAGGTACATGGTTTCTAAGCTGCTTGAGCTATTGTAGAGAGATCAGTCTACCTTCCATTTAACCACAGATATTTGGCAGTTGTTTAAAAAAGCATTGATTGGAGAGTCAAGTGGCTGGGCATCCACTCCCAGGAATATGGCAGGGGCAATATCATCAAAATACTTTTCAGTAGCTCGCTACCTTTTATCACCTCCTCTTGGGCATGGGGCTGTGGTTCCTTTTTTACAGTGGTTCCTGTCAATCTTCCCCTGGCCCTATCCCCTTTCTGTATCAGAACCCTGGAGTCCTTCATTGCTGTTCCTAAACCAGTGCACAGAGACAGAGACACAGAAAAAACAGGTGGGGAAAATAGCACTGAGCTACGGTGGCTGTCGTGGCAGGTGAGCCCAGGGTGAATCTGTTGTTGCAGGCTTGACCTTTAAACCACTCCACTAAAATACTGTATACTTCCAGGAAAATCCTCTGTGGCTCCTCTAGCCCCTACCATCCTCATCCTCATTCTTTTCACTTCTTATTGTTTCCTTTTCCAGACCTTTTGCTTTCATCATCCCCTTCCCAGTGTTCCACCTTGTATTCTTCACCCACTATCTCCATCCCTTGCCTCTGCTTTTCTCCACACTCAACAGCTGAATCTATCATCCAAATGTTACCATAACTAACTTTATAATAAATAATGCCAAGAACATGCTGTTGTCTTTATTTAATATTTCCAGCATCCAAAGGGACAACAGCTTTGAACAAATCTACTCACTCAGCCACTCAGGAACACTCCTTTGGCTACTGGAATGCAAATTTTGTGTTTTTAAAGGTTTTATTTCTTTTGTTTTTAGAGAGATGGGGATGGCGGAGAAAGAGAGGGAGAGAAACATTGGTGTGAAACAGAAACATGGATCAGTTGCCTCTCATATGTACCACAACCGGGTATCAAATCCACAATCTAGGTATGTGCCCTGATCAGGAATCAAACCAGCCATTTTTGCTTTGTGGGACACCCAGCTGAGCCACCCACCACAGTCAGGGCTGCAAATATTCTTGCTATAGCTGACTTGTGCCTGATTGGAACCTTGGTGAGTAAGGAGCCTGGGTGGTTTCACAGCTAATTGAAAGCATCAACTATTCAAGTTTTAAAGATTTTTTCCCTGCTTAACGATATAGTATTTGACAGTCTTAATCATGTACCTATATAACCTTTGAGCATATTCCAAGATAATTTTTGAGGGAGGTTTTGCTCTATCTCCAAGCAAATCCATGATTAATTTCTATTCAGGGCAGGCCAGCTTCTCAATTTTTATCTGCGCCTCACTTTTTACATCTAATATCAACTTGAATGATTTTTCATATACTATACAAAGTACATAAATCTACAAGATGAAACAGTAATACTTCAAAGTTTCATCAGAGAGCTCACCAACCCTAGCCAAAAATAGAGCTGGAAACTCATGTTTGAAACCCATGCAAGCTTCCTATGGCTCTTGGTTTTCTTGGTCTCTTAGTATTTCTTCAGATGCACCATGAGCTTTAAAAAATTAAGCATACATTCAAATGAAATGTATAAACTATAAACGTGCACTACTTAACTGGTTTACTTTAAAGCATATATAAAATATTAAAAAATAAGAAAAATAAATAAAAGTAAAAGCTCTGTTATTTAGTTCTTAGTACCCAAGGGGTCACTTTTTGTACCATGGGGTACACTCCACATCGAAGACCCCAGCTCCCATGCACAAAAATAGTCAGAGGAAAGCAGTCCTGGCCTCACCTGCACCTGTGACAGACAGCGCTGTCAACCCCAGCCTCGCCTTTCATGCTTTTATTTTTCGATTGCCCAGTCGCTTTTACCTGGGCTTTTGGTGTTCCTGCTTGCAGCCTCTGTTCTATGCTACCAACTTTTCACATTTATTTATATAAAATAAAATACAAAGTAATCAGTGGAGAATTGCTTGGAGATAAGAAAGATAAAAACATACACCTCCACCCTTGGGCCATTAGGAAAGGAGTGCACTCTCAGGAAGAGAGTAGCTCTAGGGAGAGAAGAATGTTCAAAGACATCACTTTATTTATTTACACATGTTGAAGGAACAAACGCCTTTTTTCACCCTCTCTGTGAGAGACTTTCTAAACATTGTCCAGGAATGTTGACGTGGAAGCTCTGCCATGGGGTGGCTGATCCCAGGCCACATCCTCATACCGTAAGCTGGGACTACCAAGGGTGGGGCTGCAGGCACAAAGCACAGTGCATTGTCTATAGAGAACTTAAAAGCAACAAAAAAGCTGCTTAACAGTCACCTTGATTTTTATTATTACCATGCACTGGCAATAGTAAATAATATCTATGGTAAAATACTCCTCCCCCAAAACACTGGTCTAAACAATTGCTGTGATTACTCTTGAGTTTTGATGACTTGCAAACTTCAAATTAGCATTTTTATTACTTATCTTTTAATAAGCATTGCATTCTACATGGAATTTAATTCACAGAACTTCCACTTATGTAGTGGGGCCCCCACATACTCAACCTTAGCTATATGCCTTAATTTTTTTCTTTAAATAGCAGCTCCCCAGTACATTTTATTTTTTAAAGTATACTTTTTTGATTATGCTATTACAGTTTTCCCAATTTCCCCCTTTATTTCTCCTCTGCCCTGCACCCCTCAACCCTCCAGCATTCCCTGCTCCCCTCTTAGTTCATGTCCATGGGTTGTACATATAAGTTCTTTGAATTCTCTGTTTCCTAAACCATTTTGACCTCTCCTGTCTATTTTATGCCTACCAATTATGCTTCTTCTTCCCTGTACCTTTCCCCCCATTGCACCCTTCCCCCTTCCCACTGAAAACCCTCCATGTGATCTCCATTTCTGTGATTCTGTTCCTATTCTAGTTGTTTGCTTAGGTTGCTTTTGTTTTAGGTGTGGTTGTCAATATCTGTGAGTTTGCTGTCTTTTTACTGTCATTCTTTATCTTCTTTTTCTTAGATAAGTCCCTTTAACATTTCATATAATAAGGGCTTGGTGATGATAAACTCCTTTAACTTGACCTTATCTGGGAAGCATTTTATCTGCCCTTCCATTCTAAATGATAGCTTTGCTGCGTACAGTAACCTTGGATGTAGATCCTTGCCTTTCATGACTTCAAATACTTCTTTCCAGCCCCTTCTTGCCTGAAAGGTTTCTTTTGAAAAATCAAGCTGATAGTATTATGGTTACTCCTTTGTAGGTAACTCTCTCCTTCCCTCTGGCTTCTTTTAGGATTCTCTTTTTATATTTAATCTTGGGTAACTTAATGATGATGTGCCTTGGTGTGTTCCTCTTTGGGTCCAACTTCTTTGGGACCCTCTGGGCTTCCTGGACTTCCTGGAAGTATATTTCCTTTGCCAGCTTGGGGAGGTTTTCCTTCATTATTTGTTCAAATAAGTTTTCCATTTCTTCTGTTGTTCTTCTCCTTCTGGCTCCCCTATAATCCAGATATTGGAACATTTCAGGTTGTCCCAGAGGTTTGTAAGACTCTCTTCACCTTTTTGAATTCTTGTTTCTTCATTCTGTTCTGGTTGGATGTTTATTTCTTCCTTTTGTTCCAAATTGTTGATTTGAGTCCTGATTTCCTTCCTGTCACTGTTGGTTCCCTGAATATTTTGCTTTATTTCACTCTGGATATCCTTCATTTGTTTTTTCATTTTTCAACCAAGCTCAATCAGTTCTTTGAGCATTTTGATTATCAGGACTTTAAATTCTCCATCAGATAGGTTGGCTATCTCCTCATTGCTTAGTTCTCTTTCTGGAGATTTGCTCTGTTCTTTCATTTGGGCCCAATTTCTTTGTCTCCAGGCACCTGTTAAGTTATAAGGGGGCGGGCCCTTAGGTATTCACCCAGGCAGGGCAACCCTCTTTGCTGTCTGAGAGGGAGGGGACAGAGGGGGAACAGTGAAGCTTGCTAGCTCATCTCTAGCCCTACTTTCCAATGGACTTTTGTGAGGCTGGGAGTTTCTCCCACTGTGGCAACCCCTGCCTAGTCCACAGCCACCTCTGAGTCTCAGTTTCCTATTCAGTCAGTCCCACCCACATGGTCTCCTGCCTCGCCTTGGGTTCTCTCTGTCTGCCATCTTACTGGTCTGGTTGGTCTGGTTGACTGTTTCTTTAATTCTTTGGTTGTCAGAGTTCCATGCAGTTTGATTTTATGGCACTTCTGGCTGTTTATTGATTTTAGATTGGTTGTTATCCTCCTTTTGATTGTGCGAGGAAGTGAAGGATTTGTACCTATGCCTCCTTCTTGGAACTCTATATGCCTTTATTTTTAAAGTAAATTATTTCTTAATAGTCCAGAAATATTCAAGTTGGCATTTGTGTCACCAATACCTATACTGCTACATATTTCTGCAGTTAAATAGCAGATTCTGAATAAGCAGTGATGACCCAGTGATTGTAAAGACAAATTAACAGAGCTTGAATTATATCTTGGGTCATTCTGTATGATTATGAAGAATTTGTGTTCAAAATATAAATTCAAAGAGCTTCCAAAACTAAGAGGTATACTATTTTTGTTTGGTAAGTGTAAAGTTTAGTTCACACAAAAATATTATACTAAATGTTAAGCAATATTTAAAATTCACATTCATTCTTTTAATAGTTTTTTTGTTTTAAACCCTATAATAATAAAAATAATGATTATTAATGACCATTCCATAATGATTACTAGAAATAATTTTGTTATATAAAAGACAGAGGTGTTAAAAGTGATCCCTTCTGGCTGGTGTCCCACAGTTGGTTGGAGCATCATCCTGTAAACTGAAAGGTTGCATGTTGGATTCCCAGTCAGAGCACATGGCTAGGTTTCTGATTCAGTCTCTGGGGGCTTGATGAGAAGCAGCTGATCACTGTTTCTTTCTCACATCCATGTTTGTGCTTTAACCTGGAACATCTGCTCCTGCTCTTCCTCTGTCTCCCCACGCATGTCTTCAGGTCGTTGCTCATAGGCTACCTTTTCTGAGATGCCATACCTGAACACAATGCATTGTGTACAACAGTACACACTTGCCTTGATTTATTTTGGGGGGTAATTTTTAAATACATGACATATTACATATTTATCTCCCACATTACAATGTAGTCTCAAGAGGGCAAGGACTTTCCCTATGTTGCCCATTGCTGAGTCACCAGAGCTAGAAGTGGTACAGAGAAGTTGTATAATTAGTCATTAAATTAACCATAAATTAATTTACCCAACTTCTATACCAAATCCAAGTCTGTGCTCCTTCTTGCTCTCCTCAATCAGTCCTTTCCTCACCTTCTATCTGGCAATTAAGAAAGTGTCCTTGCCTTTTTGCTGCCATCACTGAGCCCCACTCTCAAAGTTTCCCAAAAGAGATTTGTAGAAGAAATAACTTCTTGTGCCTCAGAGGGCATCTCCAGGGAAGGGGCAAGTGCAAAACTGGAACAGCAGGGGCAGAGCCAGGCTCTCCACCTCTGACTGCCTCCAATGCATGGCCTCTGAGTCCTCATCTTGCTCTTGAATCATGAGGTTCAATCCTTTCTTCATTACTCAAAAGCCTAAAAGTCTCTGAAAGCCTAAAACATTTTCCCTAAGTTTGAAGCTAACTCATTTGGCAGCAAAACCTGACATGGCCTGGCATCAGGCTATTTATGGTCTATATCACATGTTCTGTGAATATTCATACATTTTTGCAGGAGATTTATTAATATGTTTGATTATAGGAGGCTTCCTCAACATTCTTAGTAGTATAGTGTAATAGACATATTTTGTACTTTTTTACTTCCTAAAACCTAAAAATCTGAGTTCTTACACACATCTGGGCCCGGTGGCCTTAAATAGGGATTATGGAGTCCATACTTGATTTCTCAGCCATACATGTTGGAAAAGGAAGTCTGTGACCCAGAACTGAACAACGAAATGTAGGAAAAAATCACCCTGAGCTTCTAGAGGAAAATCATGCTTCCAAAATGAAAAGGCAAAGCCCTAGAGAATGGCTGTATGCCAATCCTCCCTTCCTGCTCAGGGTCTCCGCTGACAATGTGATGCCTGCCCCCTTGTGAGCATGATGAGACAAGATCATGGATGGAAAGACAATGAACTGAGAATGGTAGAGAAAAGGGGAAAAGATCAGGTTGGCAATGACCCTGGTGAGTCTCCAGAAGAACCCTGGCATCAAGCACCATGCTTCTGGTCAAGGAAATAGTACACTTCCTTGTTTGTAAATCAGTGGTCATCAGATTTTCTGTTACTTTCCCACAGGTGGGATTAGCCAGGGACAATGAAATAATGTTTTAAGAGGTCAGCATACCATGAGGTAACCTTTTATTGATAAAGAACCAAACAAGAGGCCTATAATATGGGGCAGTCAACAGAAAGTCCAGGTGCTGGCTTCATCAGGTTGCCAAGAAGAAAATGGGGAGGAACAGAAAGCAGGGGAATTCCCCTTGGCGCTACAGAAGCAGAACAAGGCAGACCAAGTTTATCACTGTGGTGTGGTACATGCCAGCTGGCACAGTTCTCTGAAAATGCTAGGCAGTGTGTTTGTATGTGTGTCCATGCTTGTGTGTTAAGGGGTGCCCAGGTCAACACCATGAGCTATAAAACATCCTCACCTGAAGAGTCTTTGCAGAACTTTTCCGAATTTTTTGGTGAGTGAGTCCTCTTTGCAGCCACTTTCCCTGCTTCTCTAGACTTCTTAGATCCAAACTCCATACAGACTCTGCCATTTCTCCATGTATGCTACCCTGAGACTCTCCACATTCTCTTCTCCCTTTTTCCCAAACCACACTGGAGCTCAGAGACCTCAGCTTCTTTCCAATCTTTCCTCCCAGCCCCAGGACACTGCCTTTCCACAGGATGAAGCCTACTTGCTGCCTTCTCATCACCATCCTCTTTCTTCAGCTGAGTGTAGGGAACACTCAGTGTTCCTTAGACTCCGTTGTGGATGAAAGGATAGATGAAGCTCTCCAAGATCTGGGTAACTGACAGCAATCTGGTGAAGCAGAAGGGTAACCCCTGATCACGCCTCCTGCTCCTAAATGCTAGCTTACCCCCTATCCCTGTCCCCAGATCCCAACCTCTGATCAGTCCACCCAAGCCTAAGACTCCTGCCCAGGACTTTCCCACTCTCCTGAGTTTCCTTGTTGATAATGATATTGATGATGTATTGAGGGGGAGGAGGGGGAAGAGGAAGAAGAGGAAGATAGCAATAATTTATGAATACCCATGATGAACAAAGTATGATGAAAGGCCTTATATAGATTACTTCATTTAATTTTCACTTTCTGAGGAAAGTACAACTATTACTTTTATTTCAAAAATGAGGCAATTAAACACTAACCCTAGGTAGTAGCCTGATTACGAACACAGGAATACTTCTCAGGAAGAAGGGGATTTAGAAGGGCATCATGGGAAACAGAAATCACAGGCAATACCATTTCTTCTCTCCTACTCAGACTTAAGTCGTTCTCCCCGTCAAAGGATCTCATGTACCAGTATCACCAGCTCTGGCAGACTGGCCTCCTGCCCTGGAGGTGAGTAATGCCATGATGAAGGATGGTGGGTAAGATGCCTTACGCCCTCCCCTGTCTATGCCCATCACCTTTAACTTCCCTCTACCCACATTTGTGTTTGCCTGGTGTTGAGTCTTGACTCCTGGCTCCCAGAGATGGCTCACCCATTCTCATTTCCCTTAAAAAAGCTACCAAGGGATCCTGGGTTTCTGCCTCTTCCCTCCTCATGTTCCTCTCATGACCTAGTATATAAGCCTTCTTCTCAATTGTCCTGCTATAGCCCTATCACCTGCCAAGTCCTTTGTCATTTATCTCCCTTTTCAACCTATTGCCCTGTTTTGATGGGTAGAGGCAGCAGCATGAATTGAATTTACCACGAATCTGAAGGAACAGAAACACCTAGGCCCCTCACTTTCACAGATCTCCTCCATGATCATATGCCTAAATTTGTCTTAGTATTTTTTTTTCTTAAAGAGGACCTTCACAACTGAATTAACTTTAGGCCCTACACAACCTCTGGGCCAGGCAGGGATGAAAGATGGTTATGGGTAGACCTCCCTCCTCTCAAATCTCAGGGCTCTGACATCCATGTCTGACATGCCCATGCAGGGAATGTTGTCACTGGCTGTGCTTGTGGCTATGCCTGCGGTTCCTGGGATATCCAAAGGGAAACCACGTGCCACTGCCAGTGCAACGTGGTCGACTGGACCACTGCCCGCTGCTGCCGCCTGACCCAGGAAGGATCAGGATGAGAACCCAAAAGTGTGGCCATGACTGGAACGAAACCATGACCCCAAACGGGAAACTTCACTAAAATTGCCCCTTCATTTGTTACAACCCAGCTTCTTGGATAATAAAGGCAACTTTTGCATCTCTCTGTGTATATATTTTTGATGTTACCACTTCTGGCTTAGGACTCCTTTAGCCAGAAAATGTTTCTAGCATCCCAGTAACTCCCTCTTACAAGGATTAGGAAAAATATGAGGAAAATGGGGAAAACTGAAATGGACACTACAGTTCTTTTACTATTTAAAAAAAGGACACTGACTTTGTGCCAGGCACTTTGCTTGGCAGTAGAGGTACAAAGAAAGAAAATAATATGCGTGTCCTTGTGGACCACACCCACGAGCACAGTGGGCTGCAAACTAGGTGCAGGCAGAATTTTCCAAGGGGGAGGTCGACAAAGGCAGTTTTAAAATAGTCAGTTTCTAGATTTCTGATTTGTACACGTACTTTTTTCTATGTATCATCACTTTGATCAAGGTGATAAATTTGCCATTATGCTTCTCCCCCATAACAAAAGAAAAACAAGCCCCTACTTGTCATTGAACCCTCCCATGGTTCATTGCCCTGGGGTAAAAAAAAATCAGCAGAATGTAAAAAAAAAATTTCAAAAAATTGCTGCCAATGGTGAGTGACTCAGTGAGCACATAACAAGTCTTTTACAAGTAGGGAAGCTTCCAGTTTTTGACTCAATACTGAAAAAGTGCATAATCCAGTTATTAATGGGTAGAGCATCAATATAATTTTTAATAATAAGTTATAGTGTGATTTTTAACTGCATAAGGAATTCAAACAAATTGAAGAACATTACTGTAACAAAATTTCCCCTTCCTACTTACTTATGAAGTGGTCCCAAAGCTTATAACTATGAAAAGAAAAAGTAGGAATATAATTGGCTCTAAACTTTATTTCTCTCTAGGATTATTTATTTATGTGTATACAAAATACTTGGAGGAAAGCAGTTTCATAGCTCTCATTTAATACATACATTTATAAAAGATGCCACTTGTGTTTATTTAATACTTATCACAACTTGTTATGTTTTGTCCATATACTATTAATCATTGTAAAATACATACTCCTATTTATGGCAGCTAGAGTGAGTTTAAAAAAAAATAAACCAAGTTATGTCATTTTCCTATCCAAAGTACACTTCTAGACTTCTCATTACACATAAAATAAAATCCCAAGTGTTTATCATGGCCAAGAAAACCATGCATCTAGCCAGTGGTTACATCTCTGACTTCATTTCTGATCCTTGTTCACTTCACCCTGGCCACACCTGCATTCTTGGTATTCCTGTGAGTTATAACCACACTTCTACCTCAGGGCCTTTCCACTCTGCATCCCCCAAATTGTTACATGGTTTTCCACATACAAGGTCAGCTCTCAATATTTTCCAGAGAAGCCTTCCCATCATGCTTTATCTCTTGCCCTCCCCCTTTTAAAAATGCTTCTTAGTCCTGACATTATAATATATACTTATCTGTCAAAGTTTATCTCCCACCTTGGGACATGTGATCTATGAAAGATGAAAGCTTACTTAATTTGCATGTCATTGAATCCCCAGTGACTGACCCATGGAGGAACTATAATGAATGATGAATTAGTTACCACCAAGTCCAACTCTGAGTCCTAGTCCACTTTCTCTATTGCTTTCTATTCCATTTACTTTACCTCAGCCTTGGTCAGTGAAGGACAGACATTGTTTTAATGGATCCCTTGGTTCTATTCTCAAAGTGTCTGCAGAAGAAATAACTACATCAGAGGAAATCTCTTTGAAGAAAAAGCCAAAGAGAGACAATGGAGGCTAGAGAGGTTGCCAACAGTAGAAGCAGAAATTAGACTTTGTAGCTCTGGCTGATACAGTTCATTGCTCACTTAGTGACCAGTTTTCCCTTTCTGTGTTAAAAGTATCCTTATTTTATTCAGGGTGCTCATGTGCCCAGTCCTAAGTGATAAATTATTGTTTAGGCTAATAACCAAGCTCCCAGACACCTTTGTATGGAGTGGAGTTGTGGCACGTGACCAGAATCAGTCCAAGAAGACAGAAAAGGGCTCTGTTTGGAACCCCCAAGAAAAAGTTTTTTTCCTGAATAAAAATCAGAAATTCAGTTACCTATAACCCTTGTTGCTTTGGATGTTGGTATGAGGATATAAGGTCTGGTGTTGTCACCATGGAGTTAGTTGATGATTTTGTGACTTTTAAGGAAAAATTATAAAGACTGTGAAGTAGAAACAGGGAAAAAATCTGAGGCCATAATAACATCAATCAGCCACTGAACTAAGTCTAGAGTCATTGAACCTTATTTCTTCATAAATGAATAATAAGTGGTTATGTTAATTTATTTTACAAATATTTATTGAGTTCTGCTCTGTGACAGGCATTGGGATATAGTAGAAGCTAAAATGCACAAGGATTACTGACTTCATGGAGCCTCTATTCTAATTTTAAGCCTTTACCAGCTGAGATTTTTGTTACTTCCCACGGACAGAATTAGTCAAGGGCAATGGAACTGTATCTGAGCAGATGACAACCAGGGCTCTTAGACTACACCTTTCCTGCCTCTTCTTGTTGAAGGAATGAACAAAGTGTCTGTAAGGAGAGTTGTCAGCAAACTTGGCAATTCCTGTCAGGCAACTGCCAGGCTGTGGGGCTGACAGGAAAGAGCGGAAGGGAAATGGAGAAAGGCAAAATGACTTCCCTAGGCAGAGAACCAGAGCAAAGACAGCTAGTATTCCCTCTAGACACACACCAGGGATTGTTTCAGGCTCTTTCTGAAGGTTTGACCCTCCCCAACTATCTTAGATCCCAACTACCAGCAGTGTTTGTTGGTTAAGACAAAGGAATACCCTCATAACACTACACCAGGGTGTAAAACATCCCTGTCTTCCACACCTCAGCAGCCCTTTCCTAAACCTGGCTGGGTGAGTGTGACAGACAAATCTCTTCCCTGTCACTTGCTTCCTGAGAGTGCTGCCAAGAGATCTAGGCTGCCTTGGCCCTCCTGCTTTCCTTCCCTCGCTCCCATGAACACCTTTTTCTACTTTATTTTCTCCTTGCCCTCCCATCCCCTCTGCCCTGGACCCAGGAGTTGTCCTTCATCTTCTGTCCATTTTTCCCATCTTCACAGGATGCTGTCTTCCTGCAAGATAAAGCCTTCTTCTCATCCCTTCTCTTCGCCCTTCTTCAACTGATGAGCTCAGGGGATGCCCAACATTTCTTAGATTTTGCTATGAATGAAAAGATAAGAGCAATCTTCAGTGAACTGGGTGGCTGATATTGGAGAGGGTGAGAGAATGGGGGGCAGTTTTATCCCTGATGCTCAGCCCTGCTACCAGACCCCACTCCATTTCCCACCTCGTCTCCAGAGGACAACCTGTAACTGGAAGATTTATGAAGTTCCTTCCCTCTCCATGCCTTAGTGGTGCTTAGAGTTGCTGGTGATGCAGAAAGAAAGCCTGCACCTAACACTCTTGAGCACGACGTACTATGTGCTAGGCACTGCTAAGTGTTCCATCATTATTTTATTAACTCCTCAGTACAACTCTGTGAGGCGAGCACACCTATTTCCATTTTACAAAAGAAGAAACCAAGGCTTCAAAAAGTTACATACTTTTGCCAACAGCACACAGCTATTGAGTTACTTGATCCTGGACACAGTGACTCCTTTGTATGAGCATAAAGGTGGTGTGGGCTTTGGGGAGAGGGTCTGGCCAGTTTGGGCCCCCACCCTCCTGTATACTAGCATCACTAATGAAAGTAATCAGTCATCCTGCCCTTCAGGTTGGGTAGTTATATGAGGAAAAGGTGCTTGCTCACCCCACACCTATTCTCATGCTCCTAGGCTCCAGCTACCAGCAGACTGTCCCAACCTGAGGAATGTAATGCTGTTGGGCTGAATCACAACGTCAATACCATTAATTTCTTTTCCATCCTTTCCCCCAAGGGGCTACTTAAGAATCGGGGGTTTCTTTTTTAAAATTTTTAAAAAGATTTTATTTATTCATTCTTAGAGAGAGGGGAAGAGAAGGAGAAATATTGATGTGTGGTTGCCTCTCCCATGCCCTGTACTGGGGACCTGGCCTACAACCCAGCAACCCAGGCATGTGCCCTAGACAGGGAACTGAACTGGCAACCCTTTGGTTCACAGCCCGCAATCAATCCACTGAGCTATACCAGCCAGGGCAGGAATTGGAGGTTCCTTTCCACTCCCCCCTCCCCTTTCTTTACCTCACCTACCACAACCTTTTCTTTTCTCCAGTGCCCTGCCATGTCATCTACCTCCTGCTCCATTTACCTCCTACTCTAATCCCACACTGTTTCTGCCCCATCAGAAGGAAGAGACAGAGGGTAACCAGCGGAAGGCCTCTCTCAAATTCTGAGGGCTGTGGTTTTCTGTCCCTATCCCATGCCGTGCAGGGTACATTGTCACCAGGTGCTCATGTGGCTATGCCTGTGGTACCCAGGATATACAGGGGGAAACCACAAGCCATTGCCAGTACAATGGTGCAGGGTGGACCACTGCCCACCCTACCACCTCCTCTAAGGAAAGGAGGCCGAGTTCTCAGACTGGGGACTGTGAAGGCAATGAAACCAGGAAACCTCTACCAGTTCTCGTTCAGATCAAAACTTCTCAGGACCCCTCTGCCTATGACACCCTGCTTCTCACATAATAAAGGTAGTTTTTGCTTGTGTTTTTGGTCTTTTCTCTCTACAGGGTGTCTCCAAGGTGTGCTGAGATGGGGAAGCTATGGAGAGGATCAGAACTGTAATCAACATCCTACCTCCACCATCATCACCTCATTCTTTCTTTTTTATTTTAATATTTTTTATTTTTTTGGTTACAGTTGACATTAGTTTCAGGTGTGTAAGATAGTGATTAGACATTTATATACCTTATAACTGATCACCCCAATAGGCCTATAGAAAAAGATAACACTTTAGGTCTATTACCTGACTAGGGGCACTGCAGCATGCGCGGTTAGTCAGAGTGAAGTTTCCCTGGGGAGGAGGCATCTTGCTCCTGTTGGTCGGTCTGCGACAGCCAGATCATGTGGTTTTTACTTGTGACGATTCAGATGCAAAATCAAAAGGACAAGCCAGTGTCTGGACAGGTGCAGGGTTGGGGGACTGTCAAGAGTAAAAAATATGAGGCAAGGGGGCTGGGTGGCAGGACTTTGAGATGCCAGGGATCTGTGATGAGAATTTGGAAGGGAACTGGAGTGTAAATTTTCTCTTCTAACCACACCCCATACCCTCCGTGGAGACTATAAAATGCCTTCTAAGTCCTACTCAGCAATAATGCAAATTATTGATGTGGCCTCTGCTAATGGTTTATCCCTTTCCATGAACAGTCATCTAAAGTTTAAATGAACTATAACATTCGGAATTATCAAAATTAGAAAATCTGATTTTTTTCTTCTAAGATGGAGTGGTACAAAGAAAGACCTGGCATTGATAAAGATTTTTTAACTTATTTTTATTGTATTTTGCCATTATCATTTGTCCCCATTATACCCCCTAGTCCCCCCCACCCAGTAAAGAAGATTTCAATTAGATTTCAAGTTCCCACACCAATCCCGATTCACACACCAGGCTTTGATGATAGTTAACACTGAGCATAAACTGTGTGAGCACTGATCTAGTGCTTTGCAGGCACTATTTTGATTAATTCTTTTTTAAAAGGTATATTTTACCATTATGCTGGAAAAATTGGGCCGTAGGCAGGTTTTACTAACTTGCAAGAAACTTTCTTAGTACACAGCCAGTATGTGGGGATGCTGGGATTTGAACTCAAGATGTATGTCTACACAGGCCACATGCTTTTTACAACCATCCACTTCTGCCTCTTGTACTACTAGGCTTTATTCCTTTTTTTTTTTTTTTAATTGTTACTCAAGTACAGTGGTCTGCATTTCCTCCCCAGCACTCCCGCACCCTCCTCCCATCATTCTTCAACAAGGATTGAGTCACACTGTTCTGGGTTTTGTTTTTGGAACAAGAGGTATAGAGAAGTAAATTCACAGGGTTGGGGAAGCACATTCAGAAGACACGACCTCTGGTTTGACTGGCGAGCTGGACCCAGGTATTGGAGGCTCCCCACTGCCTGCCTGTGTCTGGAATGTGCTTCCTACCAGCCTCCTCTCTGCAGGAAGCTGCCCAAGGACATAGCTTTGAGATAACAATGTGGTGATAAGCCTGGGTACAGGACTGAAGCCCGTTAAGGTTTCCTGTGTACGTGACTGTTCCTAGTTAAAGCCTCCATATAAACTTTGAAAATTTGGCTAGTAGGCACAGAAATCGACTAGTCTTGTCGTCACCTGAGACAAGTCTTATAAGTAAGTTTCTTCGTTTACTAAATCTGAGGCCTACCAATCTGGAGAGGTCTGCCTTTTCTTTGGTTTCTCCCGGCCTTTCTGAGTGAAGGGGTTGGTTTCAGATTATACCCAGGAAGCTCCTGAGGAGGTTATAATCCAACACATACACACGCCCCAAGAGGCCTTACCATCTAGAACATTCCTTAGACATTAAGGCACATATATGTTGCCTCTGCTCAGGCAGCCTTGGTGGTCTAGTGATCACTCCTGATCACTACCATTATCTGGGTATGGCAAGGCCAACAGATCAAGAGATGGCTGCACTGAAGATATTTTCTTATACTTACAGATCCAAAAAAAAGAGACATGCCATGCCACACCATGGCAGGCAGGGGAGGGCGGTGGGGATGCACAGGAAGCCCTGGGATCTGCCAGCAGGCAGAGTGAGAGGGGGATGGACAGGCAAGAACCTTTTATTGTGGTCTCCATGAGAAGGAATGGGTGAGGCGGTGCAAGCCTCGCCCATTGTGTAAACTAGGATCAACTAGCTGACACAATTGCAGCAGGCTCTGGGGCATAGGGACTGTCCTAGATGTCCCTATGACTTCTATTATCCTGTGATTAGTGCCATGAAACACCCAGGGGGAAAAAAAAAACAAACAGAAGAGGCTTTTGTCTTTGGACAAGTCAAGTGGAACAGAAAGTAGCAAGTGCCAAAGACAGGTAGTAAATTCTTCCTGTAGCTTTCTGGTCTCTCCACAGCTGGTCCCTGAGTGCAGGGCCTCTCTACAGGATCACGTGCCAGGAATGAGACATCGACTGACAATGTTTACAGTTTCCCCAAACCGCAGGGAGAAATCTTCATTCTGCTGCCTCATATAAGATCCAACATATAATAAGTGAACCTGTTTCTAACTGTAGCATGAATGACCACTCAGCCCCTGCTCCTTGAAATCTGCAATCACTTATTCTAGGCTGACCAATTCACAATGTCTCTGGGAGGAAAATAAGTCATCTATTGTTATGGAATCATAGAGCCTAACACCCATGGTTTTTATTTTTTTAAGTATTTTTTATTGATTATGCTGTTACAGTTTTCCCAATTTTCCCCCTTTTATCCCCCTTCCGCCCTGCTCCCCCAACCCTCCAGCATCCCCCCCACCTTATTTTATGTACATGGGTTGTACATATAAGTTCTTTGATTTCTCTGTTTCCTAAACCATTTTTCACCTCTCCTCCTCTATTTTATGCCTACTAATTATGCTTCTTCTTCCCTGTATCTTTTGCCCCCTATTCCTACCTTCCCCTTCCCCACTGAAATCCCTATTCCTGTTCTGTTGTTTGTTTAGTTTTAGTTTTTGTTATTTTTCTTTTGTTTTAGGTTCATTTGTTGATAGCTGTGAGTTTGGTATCATTTTACTGTTCATATTTTTTATCTTTTTTTCTTAGATAAGTCCCTTTAACATTTCATATAATAAGGGCTTGGTGATAACAGACTCCTTTAACTTGACCTTATCTCAGAAGCACTTTATCTGCCCTTCCATTTTAAATGAAAGCTTTGCTGGATAGATCAATCTTGGATGTAGGTCCTTGCCTTTCATGACTTCAAATACTTCTTTCTAGTCCCTTCTTGCCTGCAAGGTTTCTTTTGAGAAATCAGCTGATAGCTTTATGGGCACTTCTTTGAGGTAACTCTCTCCTTTCCTCTGGCTTCTTTTAGGATTCTCTCCTTATATTTAATCTTGGCTAACTTCATGATGTGACTTCATGTGTTCTTCTTTGGGTCCAACTTCTTTGGGACTCTCTGGGCTTCCTGGACTTCCTGGAAATCTACTTCCTTTGCCAGACTGGGAAAGTTTTCCTTCATTATTTGTTCAGATAAATTTTCAATTTCTTGCTCTTGTTCTTCTCCTTCTGGCACCCCTATAATTCAGATATTGGAACGTTTCAGGATATCCCAGAGCTTTGTAAGACTCTCTTCACTCTTTTGAATTCTTGTTTCATTTTGCTCTGGATGGATGTTTATTTTTTCCTTTTGTTCCAAATTGTTGATTTGAGTCCTGGTTTCCTTCCTGTCACTGTTGGTTCCCTGAATATTTTGCTTTATTTCACTCTGGATATCCTTCGTTTGTTTTTTCATTTTTCAGCCAAGCTCAATCAGATCTGTAAGCATTTTGATTACCAGGGCTTTAAACTCTCCATCAGATAGGTTGGCTACCTCCTCATCGCTCAGTTCTCTTTCTGGAGATTTGCTCTGTTCTTTCATTTGGGTCATATTTCTTTGTCTTGGTGCACCTGTTAAGTTGTAAGTGGGTGGGACCTTAGGTATTCACCTGGGCAGGGCAACCCTCCTTGCTGAGCTGTGGCACTGCCTGTGGGGGAGGAGCCAGAGAGGGAAAAATGCAGCTCCCCTGCTCCGCTCTAGCCCACTTCCAACTCTTGTGTGAGGCTGGGAGTTTCTCCCACTGCAGCAACCACCATAGTCCACAGTCAGTTCTGAGTCTCAGTTTTGCCTTCAGTCAGCCCCACCTGTGCGGTCTACTGCCTCACCCCAGGTTCTTACTGGTCTGGTTGTTCTGGTGGATTTTTTCTTTAATTCCATGGTTGTCAGAGTTCCATGCAGTTTGATTTTCTGACACTTCTGGTTGTTTATTGATTTTAGATTGGTTGTTATCCTTCTTATGGTTGTGTGGGGAAGTGAAGGGTTCTACCTATACCTCCATCTTGGCCGGAACTCACACCCACGGTTTTTAGACAGTTCACTTCAATTCTACATCAGGCAATTAATAACAAAATAAAAGACTGTTAGTTCCTGAATATATGAATAAAAATAAAAGGACAAAAATGTAACCAACATCCAATGTGTCCATTCTCTTCCACATGGATCCAGCCTGGAATACTCCCACAATTCTGGGTATGCTCTCCCTCCAAGTGGGAATGGCTTATACCATTTACTGTGTAATGTTTCAGACTGTGGTTCCACTGACCAGGGGTTTTAATATCAACGTAGCGACCCCATGTGGGGTCAGGAGTCAGGTGGTATAGTGCTGCTCCCTCCTCTCCTGCTTACCTCTACACCCACTATAACCTTTACAGCCAAGCTCTTGCTCTCCAAAATTTATTACTCCTTTAAAAAAGAGTTGGCTTATTCATGCCAAAAAGTCCACTGAAAAATATACATTTAATGACAAATATCCTAAATGTTTTACCTACTGGCTTTATCATGTAGTTCAACACAAAACTCCCTTTATTTATGTTTAAGACAAAACACACCATCTTTTTTCTGAACTTTTGCCTTCCGGAGAGAAAATATTCCACATGGGAAAGAAAATTTCCCAAATGAGGCTGAACACTGCTTTAGTTTTCTACTCAAATCCCTAAAATACCATGATCACAAAGAGAACAGGACATTTTTTCAGAAACTTATATATTATTCAGTGATCTTTGACCATTTATTATTTATAAGACAAGATTGGGGAGGTGGAAAATTCAAGACAGAAAAAGAAACTTGAAGTAGTCAGAATGTGTGTCCATGAATGGGTATTTAGTTCTTCACAATTTTTGTTCACATACTGACTACCCCCCACATAAGCTTCACATGTTGTCCTTTGGATCCCTAGAATAGGATAGTTCACATTCTTTTTGTTTAATCAATAAACTTTATTTTTACAGAAGTTTTGAGTTCATAGCAAAATTAAGCAGAAATGTACAGAGAGTTCCCATATACCCCTGATCCCTACATACACACAGTCCCCCTCTATTGACATCCCTGTATCATGGTGGCACACTTGCTATAATCGATTAACCTATATTGACATGTTATTGTCACTCAAAGTTCATGATTTACATTAGGGTTCAATCGTGATGTTGCACATTCTATGAGTTTTGAAAAATATATAATGACATGTATTCAACATTATAGTATATAGAATAATTTCATGTTCTAAAAAAATCCCTGTGCTCTGCCTGTTCATCGCTTCCTCCCTCAACTCTTGGCAACCACTGATCTTTTTTACTGTACCCACAGTTTTGCCTTTTCCAGAATGTTTTATAGTTGGAGGCATACAACATGTACATTTTTCATATTGGCTTTTTTTACCCAGTAATATGCATTTCAGTTTCCTCCATGTATTTTCATGGTTTCATAGCTCATTTCATTTTAGTATTGATTAATATTTCAGTGTCTGGATGTACTAGCTTATTTATCCATTTACCTATTAAAAAACATCTTCATTGCTTCTAAGTTTTGGCAATTATGAATTAAACTGCTATGAACGTCTGTGTACAAGTTTTTGTGTGGACATCGATTTTCAACTCTGCTAGGTAAGTACCAAGGAACATGATTACTGGATCATATGGTAAAAATTCATTTAGTTTTCTAAGAAACTGCCAAATTATCTTCCAAATCAGCTGTATCATTTTGCTTTCCCAACAACAATGAATGAGAGTTCCTGTTGCTCCACATCCTTGTCAGCATTTGGTGTGGTCAGTGTTATAAGTTTTGGCTTTTCTCATTGATATTTGCTGATATCTTATTCTTTTAAATTTACAAATCCCTAGTGAAATATGATGTTATACATCTTTTCATGTGCTTACTTTCCCTCTGTGTATGTTCTTATCTGTTCATGTTTTTGACTCTTTTTTTAATCAGGCTGTTTATTTTATTATTGTTGAGTTTTAAGAGTTCTTTGTATATTTTGGATGAGTCTTTTATCAAATTTATATTTTCCAATTATTTTCTCCCAGTCTTTGGCAAGTCTTCTCATTCTCTTGACTTTGTCTTTCAAAGAGCATAAGTTTGTTTGTTTGTTTGTTTTAACTTAAATGAAGTGCAGCTTAAGAATTATTTCTTTCATGGATAGTATCTTTGGTGTTGTATCTAAAAAGTCACCTTCAAACCCCAAATCAACTGAGTTTTCTCCCATATTATCTACTAAAATTTTTATGTCTGTGACTCATTTTGGGTTAATTTTGAGGAAGACTATAAGGACTGTGTCTAGATGTATTTCTTTATGCGTGGATGTCCAGTTGTTCCTGCACCATCCATTGAAAAGACTATCTTTTCTTCATTTTGTTGCCTTTGTGTCTTTGTCAAAGATCACTTAACTAAATGTATGTGGGTCTATTTCTGAGCTATATAGCCTGTTCTATTGATCTTTTAAAAATCTTTCCATGAAAATCACACTGCCCTATCCTTGTTTACCAGAGCTTTACAGTGAGTCTTACAATGGAGTAGTGCCAGTCCTCTGACTTCATTCTTCACTGTTCTGGGTCTTCGGTCTCTCCATATACAAACTGTAGAATCAGCTTGTTCATGTCCACAAAACAACTTGCTGAGATTTTGATTGGGATTGTGTTGAATTTATAGATCATGTTAGGACAAACTCTCATCTTGACAACATTGAGTCTTCCTCTTCATGAACATAAAATATCTCATTTATTTGGTTTTACATTGATGTTTTTCATCAGTTTTATAGTTTTCCTTTCATAGATCTTTGTTGTAAACTGAATGTTTGTGTCCCACCAAAATTCATGTTGAACCCCTACCTCCCAATGTAATGGTATTAGGAGATAGGGTTTTTGAGAAGTAATTAAGATTAGATAAGGTCAGAAGGATGAAACTCTCATGAATGGAATTAGTGCCCTTCTAAGAGCAACAAGAGAAGTTGACTCCTGTCTCTGCTTTTTGTCATGTGAAGATACAAGGAGAATTTGGCAGTCTGCAACTCAGAAGTCTGTCCTTACCAGAACCCAACTGTGCTGGGCCCCTAACCTCATCTACTCAGGCTCCAGAACTGTGGTACTAAATACCTGTCTTTTTAAATAAGCTGCCCAGCTTATGATAGTTTGTTTTAGTAGCCTAAACAGATTTAGACAATCTTATAATTTTGTTTGATTTATACCTAAGTATTTAATTTTTGGAAACTAATATAAATAGCATTGTTTTTTTAAATTTTATTATTGGTATATGGGAAAGTGATTGACTTTTATATATTAAACTTGAATTCTGAAAACTTACTATAATCATTTATAAGGTCCAAGGGTATTTTTGTCAATTCTGTCAGGTTTTCTACATAGAGAATCATGTCATTTGCAAACAAAAACGAGTTTTATTTCTTGTGTCCCAAACTATATACCTTTTATTTTCCTCTTCTGTCTTGTTGCATTACCTAAGACTTCCAGTATGATGCTGAAAAGCAGAGGACATCCTTGGCTTATTCTTGATCTTTGAAGGAAAACTTTGTTTTTCACCATTAATTATTATGTTATCCATACATTTTTTGTAGGTGCTCTTTATTAAGTTGAGAAAGTTCCCCTCTATTCCTTGTTTGCTGAGAGTTTTTGTCATGAAAATGTGTTGAGTTCTTTTAAATGCTTTGTCTGTATTTGTTGAGATCATTATGTAATTTTTCTTCCTTAACCTGTTCATATGATAGATTATATTCATGGGTTTTTTAGTGTTAACCGACTTTATATACCTGAGATAAATCCCAGTTAGTCATGGTATGTAATTTTTTATACATTGTTAAATTCAATTTCCTAATATTTTGTTCAAGATTTTTGTTCCACCTACTTTTAATACTAGAATAGTGATCCTCAACTAGATAATTTAGAAATGTCTGGAAATTTCTTTTTGTTTTCACAGTTGTGGGGTTATGATGATATTGGCATCTAGTGGATATAGGCCACAGATACTAGGAAACATCCTGCAATACACAGAAAAGGCTCCCACAATTTTTCCACACAAAAGGTCAAGTGCCAAGAATAGGAAACCCTGAGCTAGAAAGTGGGCTTCTATTGCAATATATGGTCTCATTTATCCCTCAAGGGGAATACTGGAGATGGGTCTTAGCAATAGTAAAAACACTATTCTTCTAGGTATCTCTATTTTAAGCTAAAATATATGTATCTCCACTTCCTAATTCCCAAGGGGGTTGTTTATTATCTAAATCAAGGCATTATGGTAATAGAGAACCCCAGCTTTCCCAATAGCTGATGTTAATACCTCTTCACATACTAGCAATTAGAAGCACATTTCTTACACATATTTAACTTACCAATGAGTAAGTGTCTGGAAGACATTTTGAATGACAGATTTCTAGTCTACAAAAACCATAAAACTGACCTTAAGAGAGAAAGACATTGGAGCTACCAGTGCATCATGTGTTATAAACCTATATACCAACTACTTTTATTTATTTATGCGTTCTCTGAATTTCAGAAGTCAGAGCTTCTGTACATTTGTGCAGCAGAAACATAATGCGGAGCATTTGGGAAGACATTGGTTATCTAGTAAGCCATCACAGGGCCTTTATCTTAGCATCACATACACTATTTTTGAAGTATTAAATGCTATTTTAGTTAAATAAATCTTCTCTTACTTAAGTGAGAAGAATTGTTATTTTTCTTTTGGGCAAATCCAAAATAGAAGAAGTATCACCACATTAGTTATAAGGGAAAGAAAATGTTAATACTAAGCCTTGGACCTAAGCCTTTAGAATATGGAACAAAGATAGAAGAGAAGGGCCCTGGTTATGAACAGAAACTTCATTCAGGCACTAAATAGACTGAAAAAATGAGAAAATAAATTTATGACTTTCAATGATAGTACTTGTCTGATAAATGATCACTATTTGATTTACTTGTGATATAACTTGAGCGGTTCTAAGGATGCTCCCTTTCTTCAAATGTCCTTGTATTTACTGCCTCAAATGCCATCATTAGATTATTTTGGAGAGTAAAGATTACCAGAAATCTGTGAGTTTTCTAATTTAAATACACACATACACACAGAAGTGGTCCCACTTGGAGCCTTACCCAACAGTGTTTGTGTAATGGCAGGGACAATAGAATCTAAGATAGAAAAATTAACAAGGCAAGGTTCACACTATTTACTCTAAAGTCAGTCCTGGAACTCAAGCTTGGATAGGGAGAGTAGAAGGAAGAAGCGTAATAGTTTTGTCTACAACTAAAGTCTACCTGGGAGAGGATTCCATGGCTGAGGAGTAAGTGGTAGAAGTAGTGGAGATGTGAGGATGTTTGTGGGGGTATCAGGAAGAAAGGTTGAAAGGAAAGGTATGAGAGGCTGAAGACTGCCTGATACTAGGAGTGCTTAGATGAAAAAGGTAGGTTTCCTCCCACTATACGCTGAGAGCTGGTTTTCAAGAAAAATCATTATGAGTGAGGTGTAGGGGTTTTACTAATTAGGGAAAACCCTGAGGGAAGAGATTCACGTAGCCCTCATTGGCATATGGTTGGCAGGTTTAGGACAGACAAGTGGCAGGGCTCACAAGGGGGAGACGTAATGTACCACTTAATTTTATGCTTGTCTTCCGTAAGAATTAGTGCCAGAAGTTTATTGTAATTAAGAATAGTTGCTGTGCGTCATTTACCACATCTAGTGATAAGTTACTCATTAATTGTTATTGATTGTGTAAAATTTCAGACTTCTACAGAAAAACAAGTATTGGTAAACTACCTGGAGTGCAGCCTTCCCTGAATAGAATCATTTCCCTTAAGAGTAAGGTAGAGCCTATTAGTCTTAAAATTCATAATAATAGCTGTTTTGATCATGTAAAACACACATATAATTTATGAAGACATTGAAAATGTTTGCTGATGCAACAGATTTTTTGTTATTAAATCTATTTTTGCTCTCAGTAATAGCTACTTCCTAGCTTTCCCATTGATTCCCAGCCATTGAATCAATGGAGTCATTTCTTTGATTTGAGTCTGAAAACCGACTTATTTGAATCCCTGGGGAGAAAATATGTTTAAAACTAAAATTTTGTGAAAGACAACCACATATTATTCTTATAGTGTAGGACATTGTTCTTCATTGTTATTGTGTCATTCCTGGTCCTTGATCTGTTCTCAGGTCTCTTACAGTACTTGTCCCTCCTCCTCTGTCTCATCATGTGCATTCCGGGCCATCAGTCCAATGTCATTTCCCCAGTAAATCCCTGTCTTTCAGGATGTTATATTAAAAGTAGAGTTTAACTATTATTGGCTCTTTTCATTTAAAGACTAAAATAGAAGGGTGAGGATTTTATTGCTTAAATAGTCTAAGTTACGTAATAAATCAAAACATTTCTCTGATTGAGACATGATGATCAATACAAAATCACTTTAGATTCATAATACATTTTGGAGGAAAAACATACTCAACTTTGGAAACAAACATTTGCTTCTTTTTTGTGGGGAAAATTATTAGAACTTTCTCCAGAAAGAATTATCAATAAATTAGGTGACTTCTTCAAATTCCATTTATAAGTATTGAGAATTATAATTGTAAGTTAAAGAAGTACAGAGTATTTGAGAAGGCCCAGATAATCTGCCAGCCATACCTGGGTTCTGTCTTCAGTTGACACATATTATTTCTGTTGTAATAAATGCCTTTTTTGTTAAGTAATTGTCATCTTATTGAAACGATAGGCAGTTATTTTACCTTTTGCCAAACGCTTAAGAAAAAAAAAATCAAGCCACATGTCCTGTAGGGACAGGAGTATATGTAAGTTACAAAGACCAGGACACAATCTCTTAGGACAGGACTGTCAAACTCATTTCCACTGGGGGCCACATCAGCCTTGTGGTTGCCTTCAAAGGGCCGAATGTAATTTTAGGACTGTGTAAATGTAACTACTCCTTAACTAGGGGCAAAGAGCTTGGCACTACCACTGGGTAGAAATAAGATGCTGGGCTGGATAAAACAAGGTGGAGGGCCGGATTCAGCCCACAGGCCTTGTGTTTGCCACCTGGGTCTTAGGAGCTAGAGAGGAATTAGAAGAGAAATCACTCTTGATGATTAGGCTTTCCTCCACTGACAAAAGAGGCCACAGAAAAACAGCTTTACACCTCCACAGTGACCCCACTTCTCTGAATAAAGATTAGGTCATGGCCAGTGGTATAATGTGAGGGATTCTGAGAAAATCCTCTCTTTAAATGTTCTTGTGTTTCCTGGCTGAAATTCTTCCATCAGTTTAATTTGGATGGGTCTAGAAATCTTTGAGTTCTCTAAATGCACATAACTGTTTTGGGCCTTATCAAACAGTGTTGTCTGGTATAATGGGAAAGGCAATGGAACTTACAGTGAAAAATATCACAGAAGTAAATTGTATTTATGTCACTATTTACTCTGTCAACCATGGAACCAAGCCCTGGAAGGGAGAAGGAAGAAGGGATGATGTTTACAAGCATGAGCTTCCTGAAAGCAGGTACTCTGAGGAGTAGATGATGAAAAATGTGAGAAAGTAAGGATGTGTTTGGGAGAAAAGGACCAGGGTAGTCAAGGACACTTAGTGCTCCGAGATGTGTGTGAGACTGAGTGTGCACAATGAGAGTATGTGAAAAGGGTAGGTTCCCCCAATACACAGGCTGAGGGAAATTATCTGTGGGAAATGCTCTGATGAGTGAGGCTTACATGAGGATACACAAAGCAAGGAAAGGATCAAAGAAGTCTATGAAGTCCCTAAGTAGCACTGGGACGGGCAAGAAATGGGATCCACAGAGAGGAGAGAGACTGATGGAAGCACAGCCTGAGCTCACCTCAAGTAGACATCTACTGGTGAAGGTTTAAAGTAATATTAACTGGGAGATGTGAGAAAATTCAACACTGCAGTAATCAATATATTTTCTAACTGATCATCCAAACAATATTTATGCCTGAAAAACTCCCAATGCAGGCATAGTGACAATGTAGCCTTAGAACAAAGTGGTTGTCTCTCAGCTTTGGCTTTCAAAACGGGCATCTTTGAGTCTGACTGGTAGTATAACACACTTATTCACACAAACTCCCAGGATGGAGGAAGAAATACACTGCTGTTTAAAACATGATAAAATTAACAGAGAATTCATGGGATCCAGCTATAGACTAGCATAGCACAACTTGTCACCCTGATTTAGACAATATGAGGGACATGAAAATCTGACCAAAACACCGAGGACATTAGAACCCATCTAGGATGAGATGGGATCTCTTTGAAAGATCTTGCTTGTTCTTAACTGCATGGGCACTTTGAGGGGCCTCCTCTACCCTGGCCTTAAGTAAGCGGGCTGCTTATTTGGCAGGGTCAATCTTTGAGATCATTTAAAACGCATCCAGTTTCTATTTGGAGGTTACAGTTGGAAGGCGGCCATGTGATGAGACAGAAGTCTGGAGTCAGCGCAGTGGAAAATTCTCACCCTGCTGTGTTCCTCTCACCAACCACCAAAAGTGGCCTGATGAACACTGAGGACTTCCACAGTGGTGACAAGTGCCCTCTGAATAAATGTATGGTTTGATCCCAACAAGCACCAAGTAATCTTGACTGAAATAAATGCAGACTGTTAGGGTATAGGGTGAACGGGATTTTAGAATAAACACAAGAGATTACTGAGACCTGAAACTGATCAGATTTTTCAGGGTCTAATATATATTAGACCTAGCATATCCACTGAAGGAATTCTTCATGATCTGCACCACTGTTAAGCATTTCCATTGGCCCTTGCATCTTAGAGGAGGGATGATTGACATCTGAGCAGAGCATTTCTGAACAGGTAAACTTGAAAGATCCTGAACTCAAATATATTTAAACCGTATTCTTGAGCTCAAAATATTTATGCTATTGAGTATTGATCTTAATGTCTTAAATGCCCTGACTAATCAGGAATTGGGCTGAATTTGTTGCCAAGACACATGAAAAACTGGGGCAAAATTTAAGTAAGCACCTGCTATTTGGCTGCCTGAATGTTTGCCTTGAAGGATATGATTGCATTCATAGAATGTTCCTTTTATGTATGGGGGTAATAAGTGACACAGAACATAAAATAATACTGACCCTATCAATAAAGGTGTTCAGGTACAGTAACAGTGTTTAGGTCTCTTTCACAACTATGAACTTGTTCACAGCAGGTGAATCACAGACTGGATTCCAGCCCAGCTGCATCAGAAAAATGGTTGTATTTAGGTAATTGAGTAACATCAAATTCTGTGATGCTCCCAGGTACCTAGACAGCAGAAATCACCACCTGGTTGTAAATCATGACCATGTGTAGCTCTTCGAAAGAAAATGGGCTCTGGTGCAGAAATTTGTCAATCTGTGAAATACTACACACTTAAAAAGGTCTGTGACCACAGAAACATTACCACTGTAAAAATGAGCATTAGACCTTCCTCCCCGGGTCACTCTCAGTTCAGTGACCAGACCACGGTCACTGAAGAGCAGAGCAACAGAAATGACCAGCACATGTCGCGGGAAGCATCTGACAACAACAAAGAATGCCAGTGAACAAAAAGCACTGGGCTGGGATGAAGCCTTGGTAAAATGCCCTGTAGTGCCTTGGCTTGGATAGATGCCTCTCCTTCATTTCTGTTAGGAATGCTCTGTCATATGATTTAACTCTCTGTCATGCTATAAGTCTTTGGCCTCAGGCCTTGTTGAAATAATTTTACAGCTGTAAAAATCATAACTAAGGTTTTCCTGTAGAATGACCAAGGGATCATTTCCCATTGACTACTCTGAAATAAAACACATATAAAAATATAAACAAGTTTCTTTCAAATGTCTTTGATTTGAAAGGAAGATATGCAAAAGCATAAAGATACAAGGTGGTTATATAATCACTTTATGCATTAGTCTCATCTATAAAATGGGGTTAATAATAATGCCTACCTCATAAGGATGTTGAAAGGATTAAATAGATAATATATGTAAAATATTACATAAATATTAGCTTTAATTGTTTACATAAGATATTATTTTCCAAAGTACCAATTCAAGTCCTAGTATATAGTAAGTACTCCAGAGTGTTATTTATGACACCAAAGGTACTGCTTCAAAAACATTACTCTGCCCTGCTATTGACATCAATCTTCTCTCTCTTGTTGATACCAAATCATCACCTTTTCTACTGCAAACAGGAGTGGGTCTCTGGCAGAATAAGGCCTTCATCAATTGCCAGGAGACCAAGCAAGGAGAGGTGGAGCTGTGCCAGGGATCTGCACACTTATCAGTGGGGGAGAGATAAAGAAGACATTTCTGAGCAGTTACTTATGAGCCCAGAATTGTAAATTACATCATCTATACATCTAAGCTCCCCCAGACTTGGACTTATACCTGGCTTTGAGTGATGAAGAGTAATGGTGTTTTTTTATATCTGCTTGTCCTGGTGGGCTGCAGATATCCCAGAATTAACACGCATAATCAAGACTGCTGAAGAAGCACTGGCCACTCTAAACCACTTGCAGGTATTTTATCTGGTGACAATCTCTCGCCTAATTCAGACAGGAAATGAGAGTGCTACCAGCAGGAAATTCTCTGTTCATAGTCTGTTGTGTTGGCTTTGTGTAGTTTTCAGGAGTGGTATTTCTTTTTTTCCCCTCAGGAAAAGCAACTGTGATTAGAGGAATTGTTTTTAACCCCTCATTGGTAGTGTTTAGCTTTCTCTTTCCTGCTTCTTTCAGAAATTAGCGTCTTTTGGTAATTTAAATGTAAGTCTACAGTGTTAGAAGGAAATTGGCACAGTGGAGCGAAGACTCAACCAAGGATGGCACGGGTCCTTTTCTGAAAGTGCTGCAAATCTGCTTGGAGAGCTATCATCAACCCAAGGACAGCAATTTGAATGGAGAGTAAAGAGCAAATTCACAAATAAAAGCCATCGTTTGTGTTCAGCTCTGAGGCGACACAGATTACAGGAGACAGTGATAAACTAAAAAGAAGACAAAAGACCTGAGTTCCAGTCTCACCTCTGGCACTAATTAGTTTTTGGCTTTGAACAAGTTATTTAAACTCCCTGGGCCTCTGGTCCCTGTGGTGGAGGTGTACAATACGGGGATACACACGAACATGCCTTAGGAAACCGAAGGTAGTTGTCCTGCCAGGTGCCAGGTGACTCTCCCTTCTTTCCCAATCAACTGCAGGAGATCCATAGTGACTCTGTGTCTTAGAATCTCAAAGAAAATGAGACCTTCTGTAGCTGATGAGCAAAGTAAAATCTCTCCTGCCTAGGAGTTTATTGTCTTATGGAGAAGAAAAATATTGAGAGACTGTAGATCTTTTTTTCTTTAACAGTTTTTGGAATTTTCTATTGTGATCGACTATGACCCATCATCGATTTCACCACATGAAAGAGCTGTTGTGATTATGAGAAACAACTTAAGTAAGGCAACTGGTATAAAGTCTCTCTCATAGCAGGTTCTCAATGAGCAGGAGCTCTAACCATTTTCTCATCAATTAAGTAAACTCGTGGGCACTGCAGCCCAGGTCTCACATGATGAATAAAGGTGGGATTTAGCCTTCCACTTTCAGTGCCTCTATTTGTCTTTTAAAACATTTTTCAAAATATTTGTAAAAGATTTTCCATTTATTGATGAAAACTTAAATGGCCCCCGTGACTCTTGTTTCACAGGAAATGAGAGTGAGAGCTTTTGTCTCTCAACTTAAAAAAAAATTTTTTTTACAGTGGGGTTATAGTTAAGCAAATGAGAAGAAACCATCATTTGCCTGTGTGACCCAACCAAATGGTTAGCTCCAACTATTTTTCTTAGTATTTTTTCATGTCTCTCTGCTCAGAATCACTACCAAAAAATCCTCTGAAGCAAATGTGAAGATTAAACAGCAAAACCCTAAATATTAGGGAAAATTGTCATATTTGAAAGTTATTTCCCCATCTTAGAATTTAATTAAGAAAGCTAAGAAACCATAAGTTCCTATGCAATGTGTGAACCACATTCTAGAAATATGTACCCTTTTGATAAAAAGTTGACATTAGAGGTATTTAACAAGGCCAGTAGGTCATAGGACTCCATCACTTTGCTTTGAGCTGACCTCATTTAATGACCTAAAAACAAACCAAAATATCTCTGCAGCCATTAAGATTTATTAAGAGGGGTTGACTCAGTCCCTTGATTATTTAAGTGATTAGAGAATTGGATTCCTCCCTCCCTCATTAATGCTCTTCCCCTTTTTTCATTCTATCACCTCCCTTTCTTTCTCCTTGTTCCTTTCTCCCTCCTCCTTACCTGCTCTGCCCTGGAGTCTGCTTCCTTCTCTGAGATCCACAGGAACCAGATCAGATGAGCACTCATTCATTATTCTTCACATCTGAAGCAGACTCAGTCCTAGTCTGTAGAGTATAAAAATGGCGTATTACTGATATTTTCTTTCTACATAAGTAAAACATGTCAATCACTAAAATCTATAATCAAGCAAAAAAAGAAAGAAAAGAAAATGAAATGCCTCTACAATCTACAGTCCAGAAAAACACTGTTACAGTGTAGAATACAGCTTTCTAGAGAGTTGCTATGCCTATAGAACAATTTTTTACAAAAATTGGATCATGGTATCAGACAGTTTTCTAATCTATTGCCTTTCACTTAGTGACTATACAAATTTTACCAGTTCACCCAAAATTCTACAACATTTTTCCATTTCAAGTTAACAAACATTTCTTTAGAGCTACCATACACACAACTCTGTGTCACTCAACAGGGACCAAAGGCAGACCAGACAAACACAGCTCTGCTTGCAGACACAAAACAAGCACAAGTCTGATGACTGTGAGGAGGTGGACAGACAGGATGTTAGAGAAGAAGTAAATAGCTAGGTGATTAAACCCTGATCAGAGGTTGGGAAAGGGCTCCCAAGGAAGTCATTTTACCTTATAATGAGAATACAGGTATTCCAGTGTATGGCTACACCTGTAGACATTATCAGCTCATATCTGAGGGCTCTCCAAGCAGCTAGCTCTACCAGGTGTTCATATTTACTTAATTCTATTATCCATCTGTGTGAAAATAGGCTTGTTTCTTTGCCTTTGCCAATTAAATGGATATTTGCTTATTAACAGGTATGTTCTAGGTTGCCAGTCTACGATAAGAAAAGTCACATAGAAAAAACAGTAACTGTATTTCTCCAGTCTGGCCTCAACTTCAGAGCTGCCTGCTGAGTGTACTGCAGGCACATTGCCTAGGTTCAAACTCCAGCTCCACACAAGGCTTTGGGGAAAGGCTCTTCATCTCTCTAAGCTTCTTTCCTTATCTGTAAAAAAAAAATGGGGGTAATTATCCTACTTCATAAATATGTCATGGGAATCAAGTCAGAAAATCCATGTGATATCTGGCCTAAATTTAGCATATTGTGGTTGTTATTATTATTTATTATAATCATTATTATTAGTAGTAATCAATTTGGCTGAAAATAGTGGCAAGAGATGACTGGAAGCCTGGTGTCTCATACAATGAGATAGTTTACAGATTGCTCCTAGCACCTCTGGAATGTGGATCCCACCAACAACTTCACCTAGAGATGCCACGTGGTCACTCTCCCCTAAGCTCCACACCACTCCACTGTAGGAAGGGTTTCCTTTTTTCTTGTGTGCTCTGGATAACTGCTGCTTTGGACCATTCTCCCTCCTCTCTGCACAGCTTGAATTCACTTCCTTTAAGACATTGACTAGAAACACTCTCATCCCATTGCACCCAGTGACCTCGTAACCTCAGGATAAAACCACTGAACATCTGTGACATCAAGGAAGTCCCAGAATCACTTCCCAAAACCAGCCCTCTCAGCTCCATGCTCTCCGCCACTTCTTCCAGCATGAAGAGATTGGCTATGAACTCTTGTCTCCATTTCTGATATGTTTTGTGAAACATCCTGTTTACATTATATATTTTCTCTAACTTTGGAGGTCAGAAGCCTCCACTTTTTTTTCTATCTACTGAATATCCACCTTTGATTTTACATTTAGGAAAAGAAACGATGAAATGAGGAAAACAGAGATTTGAAATGTCCAATGCAGGATCACATTCTGGACACCAGATTATATAGGAAGTCCCCAAATACTTGAGTCAACTAATCTCTTACCTCTCCAAGAGGGAAAGGCTGTATTTTGTTACCGCAACTATTAGAGAAAATGTTTCCTTGCTTTCATATGGAAATTCGGGAAAGCAGAACAGTAGGTTTTAAAGATATTTTCTAAGGTGAAGGGATTAAGAAATACAAATTGCCAGTTATAAGAATAGTCATGGGGATAGAGAGTGCAGCATAGGGAACATAGTCAGTAATATTATAACAACTATGTATGGTGTCAGGTGGGTGCTACAATTATCAGGGTAGTCACTTCATAAGTTTTGAAGATATCTAATCACTACATTGTACACCTGAAAGTAATACAATACTGCATGTCAACTGGAATTAAAAATTAGTTTAAAAATAGAAAAGGTATTTCCTTGAGCAGTGGGAAGCCTATGAGATAAGACTGTGGAGGCCTGTGTCCTGATTGCTGGCTGTGTCTGTTTCTGAGGGTGGGATCCTGATGTGTGGGTCTCAACCTTGATGTCCTCATCTAAAAGTGGATTAAATAATAACTTGCCAACATCACAGAAATGTCATGAGGCTCACGTGGTATTTGTCAAAGTGACTTGTAGATGAAAGTTTTACAAAAGTCAATTATTTTTTAAGAATAATCTGAGTCCTTCTTAGGTAAAATATCTTAGTAAGTTTGTGGAGAAATGTAAGTCTGCCTTCAAAAAATTTCACACATACTTAGAAAATAAAATATATTCCTTTCAAATGAATTTTATTTGTATTTCTTTTATCAATTATTTCTAGGAAGTCCCAAATTTAGTTATAATTTTATTTTGCACAAGCAGCCAAGAATATTTAACAGATTTGATTTCATCCATCAGTGAGGTTTTGTGAGCCACATTTTGTTAACCCTTTCATTCCATAGCATTAGCACTTCCAGGGGAGTACACTACACATTCAAGTCTGGGCCCAGGAAGCAGATGCAGTCCGCTCTCAGCGGACCTGGTATCCCAGTGATATTATTCCCTTCCACTGACCTGCAGGGGCTGCTCTTCCTCTGCTACAACACCCTGGTGTAGCAGAAGGAGCATGGCCTCTTGAGTCAGGCTGACTTGGCTTCTAGTTTCAGATGAGTCTTTTCACTTTATTTTTCTCTCTTTAAGGTGGAGATAATAATTCCTATCTTGCAGCATGTTTGAGGACTATATAAGGTAAAGAATATTATAATGTCACAATCCTGGAACTTGGATACTTTTTTCATTGCTTCCTTCCTTCTCCCTCCGCCACCTCCAGACTGATGCTCTGGTATCTCCAGCAGAGTCCCCAGCCACCTTGCTCCAGCACAGTGAGGGTCAAGTTGGCACCAAGCTCAGCTGCTGCATGTCCCCCTTTTAGAAGGATCCTGCTGCACAAGACAATTTCCTAGGCGTGGCGCTAATTGCTTGGTCGTGTAGTATGTAGAAAAGTGAGTACAAATCTGTGTCTTGATGAATGTCGGCTCAATGAATATGCACCTATTCATCACACAATGGCAATGGCAATTTTTCCCAGAAAGAAATGTTTCTGATTTACATATGTGTGGCCAATTCATGAAGTGGGTTTTATAAATCACTATGACATCACCAGCAAAAAATGCCCTCTAGCCATCTTAAAAACAGCCTATGACAGCCTTTAGAAAGGCCATAAAACCATCAGTTCATGTGACATAAAACTGATATATGATGTGATAATGCTTCAAGTAGAACCCGGGACCCCATTCATCACCCAGGCTGCTCCTCCACGAGGTTCTGAGCCGTACGTTAATGAGACCGTCACGCTCCACTCACACTGCGGACTGTAGTCTCCAATCAGCACTTGGGGGCCTATACACCAGAAAATGTTCTGGTTGAAAATATGTTTCGTTCACTAATGAACTTCTTGGGAGATGGTTACATCAGGACAAAGGGCACACAGCTTCTTGGGGATAGAGTGTCCTCACATGTACAAGGTCAGACTAAATCCATGGTTCTCAATAAGGGAAGTGCTGGGACGCCAGCCCAGTGTAGGGCTTGGAAATCCTCAGCTCTAGAATAGCCTGAGGTGATTCTGATGCTCACCTGGGTTGAGCCTTTTTACTCAAAGTGTCATCCCAGGACAAACAGCCCAGGACTAACAGCATCAGCATCTGCTGGGAGCCTGTTAGAAATGCAGAATCAGAATCTGGATTTTAACAAGATCCCCAGTAATTCAATGCACATTAAAATTTGGGAAGCATTAGAACATTGTTCCACAGCCTTGAACCTAAATTAACATCTCTTGGGAAGCTTTTAAATATCTCACTGCCCAGCTGTGCCACAGACTCAAATCGAAACCTCCAGGAGTACAACATTATTGACTATATTCCCTATGCTGTAATTTACATGCCCATGAATGCTTTTATAACTGGCAATGTGTGCTTCTTAATCCCTTCAGCTTTTCCACCCACCCCCTAACCCCTCTCCCATCTGGCAACCATCAGTTTGTTCTCTGTATCTATGAGTCTGTTTTCATTTTGTTTGTTCATTCATTTTGTTTTTAGATTTCTCATACAAGTGAATTATATGGTATTTGTCATTCTCTGTCTGACTAAATTCACTTACTATAAAACCTTCTACGTCCATCCATGCTGTCGCAAATGGCAAGATTTCATCCTTTTTTATGGCTGAGTCATATTGCAACATATATATGTACTTCTTCTTTATCCACTTATCTATTGGACACTCAGGTTGCTCCCATATCTTGGCTATTGCAAATAATGCTGAAATGAACATAGAGATGCATATATCCTTTTGAATTTGTGTTTTGTTTTTTTTTTTTTTTGAAAAATACCAAGAAGGGTCATAAGGTAGTTATACTTTTAATTTTTTGAGAAACCTCCATAGTGCTTTCATGAGTGGCATTCCCACCAACAGTTAATGAGGTTTCTCCATTGTCCATATCCTCACCAACACTTGTTGTTTGTTGATTCATTGATGATAGCCATCCTGACAGGTGTGAAGTGATACCTCAACATGGTTTTAATTTGCATTTCTCTTAAGATTAGAGACAATGAGCATCTTTTCATATGTCTACTGGCCATCTGTGTGTCTTTCTTGGAGAAGTGTCTTATTTGGTTCCTTTACAAAATTTGTAATTGGATTATTTGTTCTTTTGGTGTTAAGTTGTATGAGTTCCTTATATATTTTGGATATTAACCCCTTATCAGATGGATCATTGGCAAATATGTTCCTCCATTTGGTGGATTGTCTTTTCATTTTGCTGATGGTTTCCTTTGCTATGTCAAAACTTTTTAGTTTGCTATAGTCCCATTTTTTCCCTTGCCCAAGGAGACACATCAAAAAATAAAATATTGCTAAGAGCAATGTCACAGAGTTTACTGCCTATGTTTTTTTCCTAGGAGTTTCATGGTTTCAAGACTTACATTTAAGCTTGATCTTGAGTGTGGTGTAAGAAGGTGGTCTACTTTCATTTTTTTTTTTTTTGCATGCCTCTGTCCAGTTTTCCCAAACTATTCATTTATTGAATAGACAGTCTTTACTCCATTGTATGTTCTTGAATCATTTGTCATAGATTAAATGACTAGATAGGCATAGGTTTATTTCTGAGGTGTGGTGTCAGATGAGTACTAGACTTCAGGGTGATCACTTTGTAAGTTATATAAATGTCTAATCACTATGCTGTACACCTGAAACTAATGAAATATTGTATATAAACTGTAATTGAAAGATAAAATATTATTTAAATATATGAAAGCATCCCTGTGATCTTGGAAAAGCAAAGATTTTTATATAGGATACAGAAAGCAGACATTATAGAAGATAAGATTAATAAAGTAATTTTTATCAAAATTTAAACTTTTGATCTTCAAAAGACCCCATTAAGAAAACAAAATGGCAAGGAAAAAACCCAGATGATTCTAATATGAAGCCAGCCTTGAGAACAACTAGCTTAGAACCTTCTTTACAGTTTACACCTGAGGCTTCAGCTGAAGTTCTGAAAGCAGGAAGACAATGGAAATGCACAGAACCCCTGGGTAAGGAAGGAACTTCAAACGAGAGTACAAAAAAGAGAGGTATCCCTTACTGAGCTCCACAACTAGCCAGCATTGTTTCATTCTTTCCTTCTTTTATGTATATGCCTTCAGTACAGCCCTGTGAGGTAAGACCTGTTAAATATTTTTGAAATGAAAAAATTGCAGCTCAGAGAGTTAGTGATTTGCCCAAGGTTATGTAGCTGGTAGGGGTGGCCATCCCACTGTAAAGCTCAGTCTCTGGCACCTTCCCCTTCCTGGCCACCATTGCTCATCTCCTGCCGTGCCACCCAAGATATATATGTATCTTCACAATCTTTTGCTTTTGTTTATTTAGTTTTTGTATTTTACTGGTTAGGACCCTGAGTAAAATGTTGAATCACCCTTCTTTTCATTCCTAACTAGAGGAGGAAATCGTTCAACAATCTGTTTTCAATTTTATGTGTATGTAGGCATTTTGTAGACATTCTTTATAAATCAAGTTTCTTTTTTTAGCTTTTTAAAAATTATTTTTCATTTACTGTTGTCCCACCTTTTCCCTGTTGCTCTCCCCTGCCTCGCCCATACCCCCCTACTGTCAATTCCCCACGCCATTGTCTGTGCCCATGAGTCCTCTATTCAGGTTGCTTTGCTTGCCCCTTCCTCTTCTTTACCTTGTTATCCTTCTCCCACCTTCCCTCTGGTCACTGTCAGTTTGTTCTTTATTTCCATGTCTCTGGCTCTATTTTACTCGCTTGTTTGTTTTGTTGATTGGGTTCCACTTATAGGTGAGATCATATGGTATTTGTCTTTCACTGCCTGGCTTATTTCACTTAGCATAATGCTCTCCAGTTCCATCCATGTTGTCATGAAGGGTTAGGAGTTCCTGCTTTCCTTTTGCTCCGTAATATTCCATTGTGTAAATGTATCACAGTTTTTAGATCCACTCATTTACTGGTGGGCACTTAGGCTGTTTCCAGCACTTGACTATTGTAACTAATGCTGCTGAACATTGAACATTGGGATGCATAGGTTCTTAGGCAGTTCCATCTTTAGTTTTTTTGAGGAAATTCCATACTGTTTTCCACAGTGGCTGCACCAGTCTGCATTCCCACCAACAGTGCACTAGGGTTCCCTTTTCTCTACAGCCTCTCTAGCAGTTGTTTGTTGATTTAATGGCCATTCTGACTGGTGTGAAGTGGTATCTCATTGTGGTTTTAATTTGCATCTCTGTGATGGCTAGTGATGTCGAGCATTTTCTTCATGTGTCTATAGGTTCTCTGTATGTCCTCCTTGGAGAAGTGTTTGTTCAGGTTCTTTGCCCATTTTTTAAATTGGATTGTTTGTCTTCCTGGTGTAAGTGCTTTATATATTTTGGAGATCAAACCCTTGTCCAAGGTATCATTAGCAGGTATATTATATTTTTTTAAGTGCTAGCAAATTAATGATCCTGAAGAGGGGGTCAAGAGAAGCCCGGATTTATAGCCAGTCTGTCAGAAATATGGAAGGGCAGGGAATTGTGATTGGCACCTGAAGTTGGTGTAGTTTTGTGGGTCTGAGTCCTTTATCTGTGAGGTCTGTGCTAACTCTAGGTTGTTGGTGTCAGAACTGAATTGCAGGACACCCAGCTGGTGTTCTGAGAGACAGAAAACTGGTTGTTGGTGTAGAAAAATCCATACATTTTATAGCAGAAGTGTAGTGAGTAAAAATAGCTCAGAGGGATATTTGGGTTTATTTCCAGTGGTGGGGTAATACAAATAAAACTTCTATGAATATCCACACATGAGCCTTTGTATAATCATATACTTTCAATACTCTTGGATGAAGACTTGGGAGTGAAATTTATCAGTCATATAAAAGGTATATGTTTAACTTTATGAGAAAATACCAAATTGTTTTCCAAAGTGGCATTTTCGTATTCCCAAAAGCAGCATGTGAGAGTACCATTTGCCCCACGTATTTACCAACACTTGATATGTTCAATCTTTTTAGTTTTATACATTCTAATAAACACATAATGACAATCTACAGTAACATTTCATTGTGGATTTAATTTGCATTTCCCTGGTGATGTTGAGCATACCTATTTGGAATGTATGTGTGTGTATGGAGTTATTTGTTTTCTATTATTGCATTTGTTTCCTTTATTACATTTCTGTGCATACTAGATAAATACAATTCATGTGATTTGAAAATATTTTCTCCCAGTCTATAGCTTGCCTTTTTATTCTCTTAACAGCATCTTTTGAAGAGCAAAATTTTTACTTTCACATGAAGTCCAACTTATCAGTAATTTCCCTTTGTGGGTTGTGGTTTTGGTGTCATATCTGAGAACCTTTTGCCTAACCCAAAGGCACAAAAATTTTCTTCAATATTTTATTCTAGAATTTTTAGTTTTATATTTAAATTGGGTTTTACAGTATTAAGTTGGATTCATCTACAATTCAGTTGCAAGGTATAGATCAAAAAATTTTAGTATGAATATTTAATTGTTCCAATAAATATTCAACGAATGTGTTGAAAACATTTTTCCCCACTGAATTGCCTTTGAATTTTTTCAAAAACCAGTTTTCCATAAATGTTTGGGTTTATTTGTAGACTCCATTTTGTTCCCATTTATGTATTTTTCTGTTTCGACATTCTACTCCACTGTCTTGATTACTGTAGCTTTAAATTTACTGCAGAATACAGTGAGTGGAATTTCTCCAGCTGTGATCTTTCCCAATGTTGTTTGCCTATTCTAGGTCCTTTGAATTGCTAAATAAACTTTACAATCAGCCTTTAAATTTCTACAAAAAAAAAAAAAAAGAAAAAAGAGGCTCTTGGGATTTTCATTGAGATTGTATTGCATTTATATGTCAATTTGGTGAGAATTGATATATTTAGTATTCCAATCCATGAAGATGGCATTTCTCTTCATGCATTTAAATATTCTTGATTTCTCTTGGCAGTCGTGTTTTTACTGTAGAGGTCTTGCATATCACTTGTCAGATTTATACTTTCAAGTATTTCATATATTTTGTTTACTAGAGTATACTGGTTTTTAGTTTTGATTTTTAGTTGGCTATTGCTATTGTATAAAAATACAATAGATTTTTCTATGTTTACCTGGTATCCTGAGAACTTGCTAAATTCATAGTTTATTTGTAGAACCCTTCAGATTTTACACAAAGAAAATGTTACCTGTGTATAAAGGGGGTTTTACTTCTGCCTTTCCAAACTGAATGCCTTTTATTTCTAGCCCTATTTCACTGGCTAGAACATCAATACAATGCTGAATACAAGTTGTGACAGAAGACATCCTTGCCTTTTCCAGAATATACCATATTTTTTGAACTATAAGATGCACCCCCTGGCAAATTTGGGAGGAATAATGGTTGTTAATGCTGCTGCTTAGTTCTGTTTACATTTACATTGGTGAAATATTATGTTATTTATGTTATTAAATATTTTACCACATTTTTTTTCTTCAAATTTTTTTTCCTATTTTCCTCCTCTAGAATCTAGGTGTGTCTTATGCTTTCACCATACAGTGTTAACTGTAGGGAGGGTTGTTTGTTTGTTTTTTTTGTTTGTTTTTAAATAAATGGCCTTCATCAGATTTTAAGTTTCCTTCTATTCCTAGTTGTTGAGTATTTTTTTAATCAGGAGTGAATATTCATTTTGCCAAGTGCTTTTCTGCAATAATTAAGCTTTTCTTCTTGTCTATTAGTATAATGAATTACAATGATTGATTTAAAAATGCTAACTCAAAATTGCATTCCTAAGATAAACCTTATTTGGCCACACTTTTAATATACATTTGCATTAAATTTTTATTATATTTTATTGATTATGCTATTATAATGGTTCCATTTCTCCCCCATCATTCCTGTCCACCCTGCACACCCCCCACTCTCATTCCCCCCCTTTAGTTCATGTCCATGTGTCATAAGTTCTTTAGCTTCTACTTTTCCCACACTATTCTTGCCCTCCTCCTGTCTATTTTCTACCTATCATCTATGCTACTTATTCTCTGTACCTTTTCCCCCTCTCTCCTCCTCCCACTCCCCTGTTGCTAACCCTCCATGTGATCTCCATTTCTGTGTTTCTGTTCCTGTTCTACTTGTTTGCTTAGTTTGCTTTTGTTTTAGGTGTGGTTGGTTGTTAATATCTGTGACTTTGATGTTTTTTTACTGTCATATTTTTTATCTTCTTTTTCTTAGATAAGTCCCTTTAACATTTCATATAATAAGGGCTTGGTGATGATGAACTCCTTTAACTTGACCTTGTCTGAGAAGCACTTTATCTTCCCTTCCATTTTAAATGACAGCTTCACTGGATAGAGCAATCTTGGATGTAGGTCCTTGACTTTCAAGACTTCAAATACTTCTTTCCAGCCTCTTCTTGCCTGTAAGGTCTCTTGAGAAATCAGCTGACAGTCTGATGGGAACTCCTTTGTAGGTGACTATACCCTTATCCCTTGCTGCTTCTAGAATTCTCTCCTTCATTTTAATCTTGGCTAATGTAATTACCATGTGCCTTGGTGTGTTCCTCCTTGGGTCCCATTTCTTTGGGACTCTCTGAGCTTCCTGGACTTCCTGGAAGTCTATTTCCTTTGCCAGATTGGGGAAGTTCTCCTTTATTATTTGTTCAAATAAGTTTTCCACTTGATACTCTTCTTCCCCTTCTGGTACCCCTAGAATTTGGATGTTGGGACGTTTAAAGATGTCCTGGAGGTTCCTAAGCCTCTCCTCATTTTTTTGAATTCTCGTTTCTTCCTTGTTTTCTGTTTGGTTGTTTCTTTCTTCCTTCTGGTCCACTCCATTGATTTGAGTCCCAGTTTTCCTCCCATCTCTATTGGTTCCCTGTGTGTTTTCCTTCATTTCACTTATCGTAGCCTTCATTTGTTCATCTCATTTGTGAGCAAAATCAACCAATTCTGTGAGCATCCTGATCATCAGTGCTTTGAACTGTGCATCTGATAGGTTGGCTATCTCTTCGTCGCTTAGATAAACTGGCTCTGGGGCTTTGATTTGTTCTCTTGTTTGAGACATTTTTAGTTTCTGTGGGGTTTTGTTGGTTTTTTTTTTTTTTTGGTCTGGTCACGGCTGGCTGTTACATACATAGTGAGGGGCGGAGCCTCAGGTGTTTCCCAGGGTGGGGCAGCCCAGTCACTGGGTAGTGATGCTGTATGTGGGGGCAGGGTCAGAGAGGGAACAATGGTGCTTGCTCTGCTCTCTCTTGGATTCCAGTCCCTTCCACCACTTCCCCTTTACCTGGATTTTCTGCGCATGAATGTGGGACCACCTGGACAGCCAGGTGCCTTGCACGGCCTCACTGGGTCTACACAGTCGCCACCCTGTGGCAACTGCCTCTGCTAGTCACTGCCTGTACACCTGGGTTCTGCCAGCCACTGCTTCCTGCATGCCCAGGTCCACACCTCCACTTTTTCCTGCTGCAACTCCACCCCTCTTACTGGTCTGGATGAATGGTTGTTGGACTTCTGTACAGTTCAATTTTCTGTCAGTTCTATTTGTTTTCTTGTTTCTAAATCTTTGTTGTCCTTAATTTTGGTTGTGAGAGGAGGCACAGTGTGTCCACCTACACCTTCATCTTGGCTGGAAGTGCATTAAATTTCTTAAAATGTTGTTAAGGCTTTTGCATCTGTGTTCATGAGGAATGTTGATTTATAATTTTTTATTTTTAATTTATTTTTATCTTTTCTTGTATTTTTATTACATTTTTCCCCATTACATCCTCCCACAATCAACACACTATGTCCACATCCATGAATCCTTTTTCCTTTTTTGCTGATCCCTTCACCCCCTCCCTCCCTCCTCCTAGAGCTGTCAGCCTGCTCTCCATGTATGAATCCGTCTCTATTTTGCTTCAGTTTGTTCATTAGACTCCACATATGAGGGAATTTATATGGTATATAACTTTCTCTGACTGGCTTATTTCATTTAGAATAATGTTCTCCAGGTCCATCCATGCTGCTGCAAAGGGTAAAATATTCTACTTTTTTATGGTTGAGTAGTAGTCCATCATGTAAATGTCCCATAGTTGTTTTATTCACTCATTTACTGATAGACACTTGGGCTGCTTCCATATGTTGGTGATTGTAAATAATGCTGCAATGAACATAGGGGTGCTTATGTTCTTTTGAATTAGTGTTTCTGGTTTCCTTGGATAAATTCCCAGAAGTAGTATCACTGGGACATAAGATAGTTCCATTTTTAATTTTTTGAGGTAACTACACACTACTTTCCAAAATGGCTCCATCAATCTGCATTCCCAACAGTGCAAAAGTGTTCCCCTTTCTCCACATCCTCACCAGCACTTGTTGCTTGTTGATTTATTAATGATAGCCACTCTGACCAGTGTCATGTAATTTATCATTCTGGTTTTACTTTTGTAATATATTTTATTGGTTATTCTATTATAATGCCCTATTTTTCTCCCCTTTATTCACCTCTGCCCTGTACCCCCCGTCCCACCAGCATTCCCCACCTTAGTTCATGTTCATGGGCCATAATATAATTTCTTTGGCTTCTCCATTTCCCATGCTATTCTTAACCTCTCCCCATCTATTTAATACCTATCAATTATGGTTCTTATTCCTTGTACCTTTCCCCCATCCCCCCCCAACTCCCTGCTGATAACCCTCCATGTGATCTCCATTTCTGTGATTCTGCTCCTGTTCTAATGTTTTCTTAGTTTGTTTTTGTTTTAGGTGAGGATGTTAATAACTGTGAGTTTGTTATTTTATTGTTCATATTTTTTATCTTCTTTTTCTTAGATAAGTCCCTTTAACATTTCATATAATAAGGGCTTGGTAATGATGAACTCCTTTAACTTGATCTTATCTGGGAAGCACTTTACCTGCTCTCCCATTCTAAATGATAGCTTCACTGGATAGAGTAATCTCGGATGTAGGTCCTTGTCTTTCATTACTTGGAATGCTTCTTTCCAGTCCCTTCTTGCCTGCAAGGTTTCTGTTGAGAAATCAGCTGATAGTCTTATGGGAAATCCTTTGTAGGTAACTGTCTCCTTTTCTCTTTCTGCTTTTAAGATTCTCTCCTTATCTTTTATCTTGGGTAATGTAATTATGATGTGCCTTGGTATGTGCTTCCTTGGGTCCAACTTCTTTGGAACTCTCTGAGCTTCCTGGACTGCCTGGAAGTCTATTTCCTTTGCCAGATTGGGGAATTTCTCCTTCAGCATTTATTCAAATAAGTTTTCAATTTCTTGCTCATCCTCTTTTCCTTCTGGCACCCCTATGATTTGGATGTTGGAATATTTAAAGATGTCCTGGAGGTTACTAAGCCTCTCCTCATTTTTTTGAATTCTTTTCTTCATTCTGTTCTGTTTGAATGTTTATTTCTTCTTCTGGTCCACACTGTTGATGTGAGTCCCTGTTTCCTCCTATCACTGTTGGTTCCCTGTACATTTTCCTTTATTTCACTTAGTATAGCCTTCATTTTTTCATGTAATTTGCGACCATATTCAACCAGTTCTGTGAGCATTTTGATTACCAGTGTTTTGAACTGTACATCTGATAAGTTGGCTATCTCTTCATCATTTAGTTGTATTTTTTCTGGAGCTTTGTCTGTTCTTTCATTTGGGCCATTTTTTTTTTTTTTTTTTTTTTTTTTTTTTTTTTTTTTTTTTTGTTTTTTTTTTTTTTTTTTTTTTTTTTTTTTTTTTTTTTTTTTTTTTTGTCTTGGCAGGCCTGTTATCATAGTAAGGGGTGGAGCCTTAGGTGTTCACCAGGGCAGGGCAACCCACATTGCTGCATTGTGACACTGTATGTAGGGGAGGGGTTTGAGAGGGAACAATGCTGCTTGCTCCACTCTCTGCTGGTTTTCAGTCACTTCCCTTGCTACCCACAATCAAATTGGGCCTTTCTGGTGCTGATTCCCAGGTAGGTGAGTTTGTGTATGTTCTAGGATCCTGTGGGTCTCTCCAATGAATTCTGCTGTGAGGCTGAGAGTTTCTCCCACTGCTGCCTCAACCCCCACAGGTGTTTTGAGTCAGAGGTTGAGGCTTTATTTCACCGAACTGGAACCCTGGGTTACACTGTCTGTCTCACTCCCCAGGTTTATCTGCATGTGAATGTGGGACCGCCCAGTCCACAATTCACTGCCTCGCTGGGTCGGCCAGCCTTGCCTTGCCTTGAGTCCTCTTCACCTGGCTGCCTATCTCCACCCTTCCTACTGGTCTGGATGAATGTTTCTTCTTTTACTCCTTGGTTGCTGAATTTCCACACAGTTGGATTTTCTGCCAGTTGTTTTTTGTTTCTAAATTTGTTGTTGTCCTTTTGGTTTTGCAAGGAGGCACAGTGTGTCTACCTATGCCTCCATCTTTGCTGGAAGTCCCCCATTTACCCATTTTATAATTGGATTTTAATTTTGGGGGTGTTGAGTTGTAGAAGTTCATTAAACAAGTAATTTTGGATATTGACCCCTTATGAGATGTATCAGTGAATATGTTCTCCCATTCAGTGCTTTGTCTTTTTGTCAATGTTTTCCTTTGCTTTGCAGAAAGGTTTTGGCTTGATGCAGTCCCATTTATTTTTTCTTTTGCTTCCCTTGCCTGAGGAGATATATCAGAAAAAATATTGCCACAAGCAATGTTTGAGATTTTACTGTCTATGTTTTCCTATAGGAATTTTATGGTTTCAGGTCTAACATTTAAATTTTCAATCCACTTTGAATTCATTCCAGTGTGTGTGTAAGATGGTGGTATTTTATTTTTCTTCACATGTATGTCCACTTTTCCCAACACCATTCATTGAATAAACTATCTTTAACTATCTCTGTCAAAAATTAATTGATTATAAAGGTGTCGGTTTATTTCTGGGATATCTATTCTGTTGCATTGATCTACGTGTCTGTTTTTATGCCAGTACCATGCTATTTTGATTAGTATGGTTGTAGTGTAGTTTGATATTTGATAGCATGATCCCTCCAACTTTGTTCTTCTTTCTCAAGATCATTATTGCTATTTGGGACCTTTTGTGGCTCCATGAAAAAATTTTGAAAATATTTGTTCTAGTTCTGTGAAATACATCATTGGTATCTTGATAGGCATTGCACTGTATCTATAGACACTTTGGGTAGTATGGACATTTTAATGATGTTAATTCTTCCTATCCATGAACGTGGTATGTGCTTCCACTTATTTGTGTCTTCTTCAGTTTCCTTCTTCAGGGTCTTATAATTTTCCAAGTATAGGTCTTTTACATACTTGGTTAGGTTTATTCCTAGGTGTTTTATTCTTTTTGAAGCAATTGTGAATGGGATTGTTTTCTTTATTTTCCTTTCTGTTAGTTTGTTATTAGCATGTAAAAATGTAACTGATTTCTGGATATTAATTTTGTATCCTGCTACTCTACTGAATTAATTTATGAATCCTAGCAGCTTCTATGTGGAATCTTCAGGGTTCTCTATGTACACTATCATGTTAGTTTCAAATACAGTGTTAACATCTTCCTTTCCAATTTGGAAGCCTTTTATTTCTTCTTCCTGCCTGATTCCTATGGGTAGGACTTCTAGTAGTATATTGACTAAGAGAGGTGAAAGTGGACATCCCATCTTGTTCCTGATCTTAAGGGGAAAACTTGTAGTTTTTGCCCATTAAGTATGATGCTGGCAATGGGTCTGTCATATATGGCCTTTATTACATTTAGGTATGTTCCCTCTATTCCCACATTGCTGAGAGTTTTCATCATAAATGGGTGCTAGATTTTATCAAATGCTTTCTCCGCATCTATTAATATGATCATGTGGTTTTTATCCTTCATTTTGCTTATGTGGTGAATCACATTTATTGATTTGCAAATTTTTGCCAACCTTGCATTTCTGGAATAAATCCCATGATCATGGTGTATGTATTTGGTATTTACAAAAATGTATTGCTGTATTCAGTTTTCTAATATTTTGTTGAGGATTTTAGCAGGTATATTTATCAAGGATATTGGACTATAATTTTCTTTTTTTGTAGTGTTTTTATCTGGTTTTGAAATTAGGATAATGCTGTCCTTCTAAAATGAGTTTGGGAGTCTTCATCCCCTCTTGACTTTTTAGAATACTTTGAGGAGGGGAGGTGTAAGCTCTTCTCACAATGTTTGGTAAAATTCACCTGTGAAGGCATCTAGTCCAGGGCTGTTGTTTGTTGGGAGTTTTTTGCTCAATTTCACTAGATGTAATCAGTCTATTCAGGTTCTCTGATTCTCCCTTATTTAGTTTGTAAAATTGTATGTTTCTGGGAATTTATTCATTTCATCCACAGTGTCCAATTTGCTAGCATATAGTTGTTCATAATATTTAACAATCCTTTGTATTTCTTTGGTGTCAGTTGTTATTTCTCCTATTTCATTTTTTATTTTATTTATTTGGGTCTTCTCTCTTTTTTTCTTGATAAGTCTAGTGAAAGGTATGTCAATCATGTTCATTTTTTTAAAGAACCAGTACTTGGTTTCATTGATTTTTTTTTTTGTATTGGTTTTCTAGACTCTATTTCATTTACTTCTGCTTTCATCTTTATTATGTCCTTCCTTCTACTTATTTTAGGTTTTGATTGCTGGCCTTTTAAAAATTCCTTTAAATGTAAAGTTAGATTGTTTATTTGAGCTTTTTTTCTCTTTTTTTGAGATAGGCCTGTAATGCTATAAATTTCCCTCTTAGGACTGCTTTCCCTGTGTCCCACAGATTTTGGGTTGTTGTATTCTTTTCATTTTTTTCAAGTTATTTTTTATTTCTTCCTTGGTCTTATTGTTGACCCAATCACTGTTTAATAACATGTTATTTAGCCTCCCTGTCTTGTGAATTTTTGAGTTTTTTCTAGTGATTGACTTCTAGTTTCATAGCATGTGATCAAAGAAGATAATTGATATGAATCCAATTTCTTAAATTTATTGAGACTTTTTTGTGTCTCAATAACATGCAGTCTACCCTAACATGAAGTCTATCCTAGAAAATGTTCATATGCACTTGAGAAGAATGTATATTCTGCTGTGTTGGTATGAAATATTCTAGCTATCAATTAAATCCATTTGATCTAGTATTTTGTTTAAGGCTGCTGACTCCTTATTGATTTTCTGTCTGGAAAATCAATCCACTGAAGTCAATGGGGTGTTAAAATACCCTACTATGACTATATTTCTGTCAATCTCTCACTTTATGTGCATCAAGATTTGCTTTACATATTTAGGTGCTCCTATGTTGGATGCAAAAATCTTTAATGGAGTTATATACTCTTGTTGGATTGTTCCCTTTATCATTATATAGCATCCTTCTTTGTCTCTTCCTATATAGCCTTGGTTTTAAAATCTTTTTTGTCTATATAAGTATTGCTTTCCATATGCATATTTTTTCTTTTCATATGCATAAATATTTCCTTCCATCCCCTTACTTTTAGTCTGTGTGTATCTTTCGATCTGAGATGGGACTCTTGGAGGCAGCATATGTATTAGTCTTGTTCTCTTTAAAAAAAAAAAGATTTTATTTATTCATTTTTAGAGAGAGGGAAAGGGAGGGAGAAAGAAAGGGAGGGAAACATCAATACAAGGTTGCCTCTCACACACCCTCTACTGGAGACCTGGCCTGCAACCCATGTGCCTTTACTGGAAATCAAGCTGGCGACCCTTTGGTTTGCTGGCTAGCACTCAATCCACTGAGCCACACCAGCCAGGGCTAGGTCTTGTTTTCTTTACCATTCAACTATCCTGTGTCTTTTGGTTGCAGCAGTTAAGCAATTTGCATTTGAAGTGATTATTGATGGATATGTTTTTTGCCATTTTATTTTTAACTATTTTCATTTGTTTATTCCTCCTCCTTCCTGTTTCCCTCCCTGTCCCCGTCCTCCTTTTTATCCTCCTCCTCCTTCAAGCAAGCACCTTAACATTTGTTGCAGTATTGATTTTGTGTTAACAAGCTCCTTTAGTTTTTTCTTGTCTGGGAAGCTCTTTATCTGCCCTTCAGTTTTAAGTAATAGCCTTGTTGGTATTAGCCTTTGTAGTAGCCTTTGTTGTAGGTTCTTGCTTTTCATCATCTTGAATATTTCATGACAAACCCTATTGGCTTGTAATGTTTCTGTGAGAAATAAGATGACAGTCTAATGGAAGCTCACTTGTAGGTAACTGCTTTTCACTTCTAGCTTTTAAGATTCTCTCCTTGTCTTTAAGCTTTGCCATTTTAATTATGATGTGTCTTACTGTAGTCCTCTTTAGGTCCATCTGTTTTGGATTCTGTGCTCTTCTTGGACTTGTGTGACTTTTTCCTTCACCATACACCATATTAAGGAAGTTTTCTGTTGTTATTTAAGTTCTCAAACACTTGCTTAATCTCTTCTCCCCTGGTATTCCCATGATAAAGATGCTGTTATGTGTCATGTTGTCCCAAAGCTTTCTTAAATTCTCATTAAAATTTTTTTTCTGCTCTGCTTTGGTGTTTTCTACTGGTCTTCAAAATTGTTGATTCAATCAATCTTCTGATTCATCTAACCTACTCTTTATTCCTTCCAGTGTATTATTTATTTCAGATATTGCATTCTTTATTTCTGATTGGTTTTTTTGTAATGCTTTCTATGTCTTTTTTTCATGCTGTTGAATATCCTTATAATCATTATGCTAAACTCTATTTCTGATAAATTACTTACCTCCATTTCATTTAGTTCTTCTGGAGGTTTTCTTGTTCTTTCATTTGGATCCTGTTTCTTTGTCTTCCCATTTTGGCTGCCTCTTTCAGATTATTTTCGTATATTAGGTAGATCTGCACAGACTGTGGTGCATGTCTAATTCAAACACTGCCTGTGAGTGGCCCTGGTCAACCTGTTTGGAGCTATCAGTGATTCCTCAGCAGGTGGTTTAGTCTGCTGGGCCTGTATGTGTGCAGAAGGAGCCAAGCTGTGCACCAAAGCTGGCTTTTGCCCAGTGTGTCTGCAGGGAGGTCAGAGATCCTCCTTGGTCTGCAGGCTTTCTGTTAAGTTTTGTCACTGAAATAGCCTCCAGCTGTACTTCTCCAGGCTTAAACTCCACAGGGTGAGCGAAAGGGATTCCTGCAGGTGAGGCTATTGCTTTCCCTCAGGCTGATGAAGCATGGCAGGGAATATTCTGCCTGAGAAAGATGACTTCGGCAATAAGGGGAATAATTCAGCACTGGGATCCTGGCAGCTGACCCTCCAGCTATACTCCTCAGCAGCCCAGCTTAGGCTCCTAATTTTCTTTTCTTGAAGTGTCTTTAACTGGCTTTTGTATCAGAGTAATTCTTGTCTCTTAGATAAGTTCAGCAGGATTCAATCCTCTTAAATTTTCTGGAATAGTGAGTGTACAAATGGTACTATTTCTTCCTTAAATGTTTGGTAGATTCTCAAGTAAAGTCATCTAGGCCTGAAATTCTCTTAGTGGGAATATATTTAATTATAAATATATTTTTAAAAATAGATATAGGGTTGTTCAGGTTATGCCCTTTTTCTTGAGGAAGCTTTGGTAGTTTGGTATTTTAAACAATGTGTTTAAAATGTTTGTCCATTTCATCTAAGTCATTGAATTTACTAGCACAAAGTTGTTCCTATTATTCTCTTATTTGTGAATATGTTAAGACTGTAGTGATATCAGCTCTTATTCCTGATAATGGTAATCTGTGTCTTTTCTCTTTCTTCCTGATCACTCTGGCTAGAGGTTTATGAATTTTATTGATCTTCTCAAAGAACTCACTTCTACTTTTATTGATTTTATTCTTGTTTTGTTTTTTCATTTCATCACTTTCTATTGTGATCTTATTTCCTTTCTGCTTTTTATATTGTGTGTTCTTCTTTGTATAATTTTTTAAGGCAAAGGTTGAAATCATTAACTACAGTACATCCCTTTCTTCTTTCTAATATAAATCTTTAGTACTACAAATTACCTTCTGACCACTAAATTCATATTAGCATCAGTTTTTCAACATTTCACTAATTTTGATATATTTTTGTTGTTACTCAGTAAAAAACACTATTTCTTCCTCTTCTCTCTCTCTGTCTTTCTTAACCCAGGGGTAGTTTAGAAGTTCATTTAGTTTCTAAATATTTAGGACTTTCTTGATATCTTTCTGTTATGGATTTCTAATTTAATTTCCTTGTGATCCTAGAGCATACTCCATATAACTTGTATCCTCTTTAATTGATTGGAAATTGTTTCATGGTCAAGAATAAGGATTACCTTGGTAATTTAAGCCATTCCTGAAATGCAACCATTCTAAGTACTTGACCCCATGCCATGTGAATTGTTTACTCTTCTACTCGAGCCCTGGGACAGTTTTGGAGATTATTTCACTCCATCTTGTCAGGCAGTTCTTTTCCCAGAGTTAGATGATATCTTCAGATGCATTAGCTAACTATTACTCAAATGAATACTCTATGGGTGGTACTCTGGAGTTCTCTCTGCATGTAGCTCTTACCTTTCAAGCATTCGATCTATGAAATCCAACTGCCTATACTTCAGTGGAATCCCAGTTCCATATTCCCAAGTAGGAAGTCTGTCAGGCTCTATCTGGGCATCCTCTCCCCCTAGGATAGCCTTGAAACTGTTTTTAGGCAGTAAGATGGGGAAATGAGAGAGTTTACCTTGTTTGTTTGACATTTCTGAGTAATCACTATCTTTCATTATTTGATGTCTTAAGAACTATTGTTAAATATATATTCAGTTTTATTGGACAAGAGGATAAACCCAGTCCCATTACTCTACCTTGGCTGGAAAAAGAGGTCTACTTTGGGTAGTTTTTGAGAAAGCTTTCTCTTTTCTACTCTCTTAGTCATTCTCTAGAAAAACTGAATCAATAGGGTATCTGCGTGTGTGTGCAGAGACAGACAGAGACAGAGATTGACTGAGGTTTATTGTAAGGAATTGGCTCATGTCTCACATGACTATGGAGGCTGGTGGGTCCAAAAATCTCCATAGTAGACTGGCCACCTGGAGCCACAGGGGAGAGTTAATGTTTCATCTCAAACCCGAAAGCAGGCTGTAAGCAGAATTTCCTCTTCCTCAATGGAGTCAATCTTTTCTCCATTACTAATGCTCACTCACATTATGGAGGGTAATCTGCTTTATGCAAAGATTATTGATTTAAATGTTAATCTAATTGAAAAAATACATTCACAGCAACATTTAGACTGGTGTTTGACCAAATATCTGGGTACAGCAACCTTGCGAAGTTGACACATAAAATTAACCATCGCAACTACTAATGAGAATGCTTGTCCTACAGAAATTTCTTATGTATCATTTTGATCATTTCCTCATGTTTAAATCTTAATAGGATATTTACTGGGCAAAGAGTTAAAACTCCTTTAACCCTGCAGAGGTCATGGTTGATCTGAGATACACAAACTCTTTTCTTAAATATTGTTAAATACATCAGGTGCACAGGTTCAAGGTCATGACTAGTTGCATGTTTGTACATGACTAATGTTAAGCCATATTGTTTAAGTCATCAGTTTGGCTATAACACATGTTTCATAAGGGTGTGTGATAGTCTATAGTAAATTGTATCTGAGATATACCACAAACTCTGAAGTCAGTGATGGTGTAGGTTTTTTTTTTGGTGAACTTCAATATCAGTGTTGTTTTTTTTTTCATTTACCATTGAAAATGGCTGTAAAAATATATCAATTCAATAATTCAAGAGATGTTGACAAGCTTCAGCAAATGCTACTCAGGTCTGATGATGAGAATGATAGAGGCCAATGTGAAATGAAAGTGATTAGGAGACAGATTACGTTGAAATTCGTTAAGAAGATTTAGATGCTGAGCAAGGTATTTCTAGTGAAGAAAGTGAAGATGAATTAGATATCAGTGAAGAGTAATTTTATGGAAAGGATTAAGAATCAAAAGGGAGGGAAAATCTAATAAGACAAATTAGAAAAGAGCCACAGAATATTTTGTGCCAACTTCCCGTTAGTTCAGCCAAATGCAAAAAATGCCAACACAGAACTTGAATCTTGAAAATGCTTTATCACAAACAATACTTTAGATCTGATCTTAATATATACAAATAAATATATTGATTCTATCTTGTCCTGGTTTACATGAGAAAGAGATGCTAAACAAATACACAAACCAAATTAAAGGCATTTTTAGGCCTCATATCTAGCTGGTTTCCATTGCAGCAATCTAAATTTTCAGGATTTGTGGGCTACAGATGTTAGTGGGATTGAACTTTTTAAAGTTATCTTTACGGATATTTATATTTCTTCACAATTGTATCAGGTTCGATGACAAACTTACTTGTTTTGATCACCTGAAAATGAAGAAATTAGTGGCTGTGAGACTTTTCTCAGCATTGTAGAAACTTGTAAATTATGTTCCTCTATGGGACAGAAGGTTACAATAGATGAAATGTTACCTGAATTTAGAGGCAAGTGTGGGCTTAGACAATATATTCCATCCAAGCCCAGTAAATAGTATAAAAATTTTTGCTATGGCCAATTCAAAAGTATTTCACACAGGAAATCTTGAAACATATGCTGGTAAGCAGCCCGAAGGTCCTTAGTTGATTATTAATAAACCAGCAGACGTAATCAAGAAGGTGGCTCATTTCCTCATCAGCACATAATAGTAGAGCAGATAACTGGTTCACTGATATAAATCTTATCTCCAAATTGAAAAAGAAGTGACTTTCATATGTTGGTACTGTTCATAAGAATAAACCCCAACTACCCCCCAAATTTGTGTCTTCTAAAAACAGGCCCCCAAAATACAACTTATCTGGTTGAGGTGCAGATTGCATACTTGTATCTCATATACCCAAAGAAGGAAAAAAACTAATTTTAGTTTCAAGTATGCATTTTGGTGACACCATAAATTTAGATTCGCAAAAGCCTGACGTAATAGAATATTACGACCAGATGAAGTCAGGAGTTGAGGCTGTGGACAAAATGATACATGTAATGTGGCCAGAAGGAGGAGATGGCCTACGGTTACATTCTACACAATTCTGAATATTGCAGGAATAAATGCCCTGACTATTCATATGCTGAACAGCAATGTGAAAATAAGGACAGAATATTTATTAGAAATCTCATAACACAGCATCAGAACAAATAAAAAGGTGTTCAGAAATCTCTACAAGTGCACATAAGCCTTTACACCTGAAACTTCATCAATTTCAAACACAAACTGAAGGAAATTCTAATGATGTATATGCAGTTCCCTTGACAAGCAGAAAAAGCAAAAGATGTGTTAGATGCTATGAATCCAAAATGAGTTGCTTATCAAAATACTTCTGCAAGTGTTGTGGAAGGTATTTGTGCCTTGAGCACAGCAATATTGTTTGCGATGGCTGTTACAGAGGTTTTGCAGCTGTTGAAAATTCTGATAATTAAAGACACTTTTGGTTGTATTTTTTAGCAATATCCATGTTTCTGTTATTTTAAAAGAAAAAATTTTATTATTTATGTTTTTATATTTATTTGTTTGATAATTTCTAGATTGTAACTGAAGATAAACTGAAAATCATGTATTTTATTAGATAAACATATTAAATGCAAATTTAGTGTTTTTAAATTTTTTGGCATTTCAGCACATATTAGTAATGAATGTATCTCTCCGATAAACTTGACCTGCGCTGTAATTGACCCCAACCACCACAGGGTTAAGCCTGCAGCTAGCTTCACGGTAAGGTCAGTAACTTAAATTCAAGTTCCCATCCTATCTTCACCTTCTTGATTGGTCCATTTCGGCACAAACTCAGACCACTCTGAGAATTAACCCATCCTAATTATTGCATGCTGGTCCAAATATACAGAGTATTTTATATATGAATGACACCATGAGTATAGGTGGTCATCCTTTCTTCTCTCATGATCCCAACAACTGAAGGAGCAAGATCCTGCAGGCAATGACATGATTATAATACACTGAAGAAATGGCAAATATTCCCTAGGAATTAGAGTATCAGGATTAAATAACCTCAGATAACCAAATTAATAGGACATTCAAAGGACTCAGTGGAAGAAGTTATTGGGGTGGTGGATAGGAGTGAATCTCTCTGATTTAGTTATGAATGGGAGCAGGTTAGAAGGCAGGTGACAAAGTATCATATTATGGGTTTATTGACCAGCTGAAGAGCCAGGATGGTTGAGAGACTTGAAATCATGTCATACATGAATGAGTAATAGAACTGAGGATCCTTAAAATGTAAAGGAGAGGATGTAGGAAAACAGTGATGCTAGCTATCTTCCAACAGTTGATAACAACAAAAACCTGTCTTTTGAAAGGGGCTGAAGACCTCTTTTACATAGTTTCATAAATCAGAAATCGGATAGTACCACCAGTCTGTGAAAGTTAGATGTCTTGGGCTCAAGGTAACAAAAGCTTTTTGAACAATAGGGCTATACAACAGTGGAGTGTGTAGTCCTGTGAGGTAGAAAGTCCTCTATCACTGGAAGTGCTTGAGTAAAGGATAAACCACCTTATTTCTAGGGGGTCCAACCAAGTCCTTTTTGACAGGTTTTATTTACATGTTCAGGAAAAACTGGCACAACCAGGAAAAGGCGCACTCACTTGGGATTATTATCATAGTGGTAACCCTGATCCCTGGCATTGTCTATCAGTGATAATTATCATTTTCAGCTGTTACTGAAACTTCCATAAAGTTGAAAGTCATATATAGATCATGATTAGAAAAAAACTCTCTAAAGAACACATGTTTTTCAAGCCATTGTCCTCACCTAGAATGGCTACTCTGTTCTCTTATGTAAATTCTACTTGGTTCACAAGACCCATTTACTCGGTAAACACAGGGGTGGGCAAAGGCAGGTTTTGTTTAAGTATCCACTTTCATTGGTCATTGGTGAAATTACCTGCATCATTGCCTAAAAGAAAATCATAAGTAAGGATATGAAATAATAACAATAATAAAAGACAAGTAAGGCAAAAATAATATAAGTCATAAATAAATAATAATACAGGAAAAGCTTTGTGTTTCATGAACTCACAACTCTAAACCTACTTTTGCCAACTCCTATTATTTGTTGAATACCTGCTTTGTGCCAGATAATATTTTAGGCAATGTATACATAATGGTAAACAAGACATACAAGATGAATAGTAAGAAAGATAATAAACAAATGACTGAATTGCAGATAACAAGGGGAAAGTGGTATATGTTGGGGGGAAGAGGTCTATTTACTCATAGTCAAAAAAGAGTTACACTGAGGTCACATTTGAGCAGAGAACTGAACAGAAGGGAGTGGAACATGTAGTCTAAAAAGTGCATTCCATGTTCCAGGTGGAGAGTATCTACGGTGGGGTCTTGATATCATTGTCAGCAAGATCCACTTCCATTCCTCCATTTTCAGTTAGAAGCTCTGATCCTCCAGCTTGTAATGACCAAACTCTTACAATAGCACTTGTCCCTGTGATTCATTTGGTACTAAATGTATATTGCATTATAATACTAGTTGTCTTGAGAAGTTGAGATGTCTGCTTTCCACTTAAGACTGAGCTCCTTCAGGCCAGGGACCGTTTTCTATGCTGCTTGATATACTCAAAGTCCAAAAGAGTACTCTCAAGTAACTAGTATTCAATAAACACTTACAATGACCATTATCTGGTATAACTATCTGGGCTGCTGTCCTGCCTTCAAGGAGCACATCAACTCTTGATGGAAGGGAGAGTTGATCAAAGAGTAATGAGAGGTTCTGGCTATTTAAAAATATATAACCCATAAACATATGTTGGCTTTGAACTTATTAGGTATACTTTATAATGAACTGATAATGTTGAATGTGTTCATAATTTATTAAAAAAATCCACTCTTCTTAATTGATATTACAAATAAAGTACTTCACCTTTTGTTGATCAGAAATGGCTCTTGTCTTAGGCCTTTAAGAATTGAAAGTCTTTCTTAAACTAAAAGAATGCAGACTTCATAACTGCAGTTTGTAATTAAGTTTTTCCTTTTGTCATACAATAGTATTTTAAGAGAGAAGTCAAAGGCCCGTGATAACCAGTTTCCTATATCGTTGCAATGTTCCCTGAGGTGAGACGGTACACCGACAGAGATTAGTCACACTGCAGAAGTGTGTTATGGAACATTGGCATCCTAATAGTGGTTGTAAAGTTTCATAGTTTAAGAAAATAATACAACCCTGAAGACATGTTCTAAATGAACACCAATATGATGTTTGAAATTGAAAAGGTGAAACATCTTTACTTTGCCTTGTAAAAATATTGATCAAATACCATCAACCTGAAAGCAAGAATACTGTAATTCTGGCTTCATTCTGAGTTAGAAAAATGCCTTCTTGTGTTAAGACAGCTCTAAACTTCTTTTACTTCCACATTTACCCAAAGGAACAACCTGGTGATTCTCAAGTACTCAATTCATTTCTTTTAAAGCAATATGGTATTATGGAGAGAAAACACTAATTTTGATGGCAGGAACCTAGATTAGAATCATTGCCCTACTACTCAATAGTTACGTGACTTTGTCTACCAAATGGAGACAACATCTTTCCTACGTACCTTCAAAACTTTCAGTGACCTAGATCGTTGTGAGTTATTCGACCTTACTAAGGTAGTGTTAAGGACTATTAAAGTTCATGTGGTTCAAATAGATGAATCAAATGTTATGAGAGGGTGATATTTTAGGTAGGAAGTTTACTACTTCAGATTCTGGGACCATGTGAAACTGGCAGTCAGGCTGATGGTTATGCTCGCTCCTGCCTCCATTTTACTAACAGTAGTTACAGATAAAAACCTTTAAGAACTTTATCAAACACATTAAATGACTGAAGGAGGTTTGCTATTTTGGAAACAAAGATTATATTCATTTAACAATAATAACTCTGTCAGGCAAATGGCACCTCTCTTTTTACAGAGAAGAATTTGGTTGAGAAAAGTTAAGCAATTTGTTTATGATCACACATCATGCCAGAGATGGCATTTAAAAACTCAAAGCTAGATTTGGGTGAGAGAGCCACTTTAATACCAATGATTTTCAAACTTTAGCTAGCCTTCAAAGTACATGGAATGATCATTCCAAATGCAGAGTCCCAGATGGCCTTTGGAAAATGCATTTTTATAAACATACTGTGTAAATGTGATGTGGCCCAAGATGCCTATTTAAGAACAAGAGTCCATTGGGTCTGAAAACTGTCTCCTCAAGAAAATTAAAGATCATATAGCTTTATAATAAATTAGCATTTACTTGTTATTTTTATCTGACTATAAACTAGAATTTTCTCAGTTACTGTGGTCCTAGAATTGTTATTCAAGAGGCTATGTGATAAAGCATTTCAAGAGCATTTTATAAATGCAGAAGATTCTTGTTATATTTCAATCATGTAACAAATAAGCCTACCTTCCCTGAATTAACCTTAAGGTATAATTCATCATCCGGACTGGAACACCGTTGAGAGTGAAAGAAGCACTATTAATAATAATGTCAAGACAAGAGGCATTAACTGGAACTACCCCAAGCAAACTGAGACATATGGGAGAAAAGTCAGTCAAACTTTCCTCCCCTGTCCTACCATTAATGTGCTATATCTTTGTACATTCAGTACCATGTTACTGGTCCAACCAACCTCTAAGTTTACCACCTGCTTCATTTTCTTATTTTAAAGTATATTATTTAAAAGGAAAAAAACCCCTACATTTTAGTGTACACAAAATCAATCCAAAATGGGGATGCAGCCCGAAGTACTGAAAGATAACACCAGTGAAGGGACTACAAATCCCAGAATGCTACTTTGTAGCTATGACCTAAGACAAACTATTTCCTTTTACTTGAGTCTCAGTTTCATCAGCTGTAAAATAAGAAGGATAATATGGACATCAGAGTTAGGTGACAAACTCATTTGAAGGTGTCCCATAAAAGTTGGAAAACATTATATGCATGGACAATAAATATGAAGGAAAACATTACAAGACATATTCTCTGACAGAAGCTGCAGTAACAGTACTAGGTGCTTACAGGTGTTTTGATATTAACATTTCCACCTGCCTCACTGGATTTCTGGGCAGCATGGTATTCTGGATCCCTCATACTCACAGGAGTAACAGGGATGACTGTTTAGTATAATGAACATTACAATTGTCTTTATTATTAAATTATAACTCACAAAGAAAACAATCTTACTACCTTCAGCATCTACAGCACTGGCCATGACTTTCAGGAGCACGGTACTACTACATCCTCACTATGTATCAGCTATGGTGTTAGGTCCTCCAGCGCCATCTTTGGAGCCAAGGTTTAGCACCAAGACAATCTTGCAGCATGAGTTTGTAGAGAAAGCATGTGACTGAGTGTCAGGACCCTCAAGTATTAGGGTTGCCTCAGCCACTACTTAGCTGCACGACCTTGGGGAAGATGTACCTGTAAAATGAGGGGATAGACTAGAGGACTGTTTAGGGCCCTGCAAGCTCTGACATCCTTGGAATTTTGCAAGTCTAGGTGACTTGTAAACTGCCTACTTCTTGGATATTTTCTTACCCTTTCTCATAACAGAAGAACAAGTTTAAGCACAGTTAAACAGAAATAGACTTTAAAATAGAGATTTAAACAGACATACACAGATAAAATAGGTGTTTAGTTAAGAAACATTTATTCTTTCCCACAAGAAATTGCAGTTGAAACATAAACTAAGAAACCTTTGTTTTACAAGGTAATTTGCTATATGACTATGACTTTGAGGTGTTAGACAAGAAAATTATTAAAGGCCCTGTAAGTTCTGAATTTTGCAATTTTGATACAATCTTGGCATTTTACGTGTCTAGATGACTGCCTTCATTTTTTGATATTTCCTTTACATTTTAGTCTGTTCTTATTACAGAAGAAAACATTTAGCATACCATTACAGAAACAGCAGGTTTGAATAGAGATTTGAAGTAACTTCAAAATACATTTGCACTGAAATATACAGAAAGAATAGTTGCTGAGTCAGGGAACACATTCACAGTCTCAATTATTCCATTAATAATGGAAAACAAATACGAACCAAGTAACATTTGTCTTACAAGGTAACTGAATTCTTTTAATTTTTTAACTGGGGACATGTAAAACAGTTCCACATTTACACAATACTATTTTCAAAATAGGTTTTTCACTTCTAAGAATGAAAGCTCTCAGTGACAAGCTTGACATACGCAACTTATCCCAGTGGGCATCAAATTTGTCACAAGAAGCAACTAAACACAACAGTTCCCCACAACCCGCAGCATCAGAAAGTCCAATTAGACAATTAAGGCAGAAAAACAATATACCTACCAAGTATAAATGCTTAAGGCCCAAAGACCACGTTTACAAATAGACATAAGATCTCAATTATTCAACTAAGCAAGTAACTTAATTAGCACAGTAACCCCTCTTCTTACTATTGCCTTATTTCCGATTCTAGGAACATGTATGCAGCACCTACTGGGCAAGACATTGGGAGCACTAGGAAGGATCAGACATGGCCCCAGTGGTATGCTGGTAAATGTCGAACACCCAGCTCTTGACAGGAAGAGAAGCACTTAATTACAGCATTTATCGATTTCTATGGGGTAAGATACTTCTACTATGGCAAATTTCAAACTTCTAACAATTTGATAACTGGCTCACAAAATTCCTGAAACTTTAACAATCATCTCTCACAAACTATTATAAACCAGCTCAAACACACCACACTATCAGGTAGCTTATAGTCTCTTCATGGGTACATTTTAGAGAACATAAAAGAATAGGGAAGACTGAGATAAAATTTAAGTAATTATATTTTTGTAAGTAGTTTTAAAAGTTAAAAGAAACATTAAAATCTGTGAAATTTTCCTACTTCTCCTTTTACTATACCAGTTTTTCTCTTGCTTAAATTTACTTCAGGAGGTTCATCAAGGAACATGTATAAAGGATCTGTGGACAAAGGCAATGGTGATGGGAGGATTGAAGGTGGGAGGTGGGGGTGGGTAGGGCAGGGGAGAGTAACGGGGGAAAATGGGGACAACTCTAATTGCACGACAATAAAAAATTTATTTCAGGAAATTAAAATGTAGTATAATGAGGGAAAGAAAAGAATGAGTGAGGTAAGAAGGAAAAATGACAAGAAAAACATCCTAAGATACATGCTAATGGTTACCATATTTATGCTGGAAGAAAAAATCTACCAAGATAAGTACAAATACGATGTAACTTTTAAAATTCTATCATCTTTAAGCCCTTTCAGTGCAGGTCACAATCCAGAAGACTCGTCCTGTCCTCTTTGGCTGCAGCTTTGATATTAGGTAGCTTCTTTTGCACAATACTGAGTGTACTGCTTCACACCACTTACAATATAAGCTCCTAACAAAAGGCAAAACTAATTTGCGGTGTCTGAAAACTTCCCTTGCACAATCACCCATTGTATCAGATCTTAGGCAAGTGCCGGCTGGAGTGACCAGGAAATTCATCTGGGAGCAAAACATGGAGCCTGCAGGTTGGACACGTTCCCTGCTGCATTAACCACGGTCTAATGCACTAAGGAGCAAAAAGACTCATGTCAGTCTCTCAGATAGAGCCGAGGCAGATACAGACTAATAGCAGACGCAGCTATTACTCTGTATGTCGGGACTGTCAACTAACACGACTATCGGTAGGTCTTAGCCTTATCTGGTGGATTGCCAAGCCAACTGCTGCCATCATGGCACCTTCTCTATGGTTTGCTGAGTGATGTAGCTGGTAACAGAACACTGTTCAGTCAGTTTATTCTATAGGATCCTCCCCCTAACGCCAGTATTCAGGATGATTAGCAATGCTTCCTAATAAAAAGGTTGAGGAAAGCTGCTATATATTTTTTCTAGTTCATCATATATCATTAACCCAGAAAACATCAAAACTAAACATGTAAAAGTCACCAATACCTTGTATCAAGTGCTTATGGCATTGTGGCATTGTGAAGTTAAAGTCCCTGATGACAGATGCAGTTTTCAGGCTGCTTTTTCTTTGGTGACAACGGTAGTACTCTTTACTATGAACTATCTGTTAAGTTGTTTGCTTGAAACCTAACGCTACAAAAGGAAAGTTTTAGCTGTATGAATAATGGAGAGCCAGGTCAGGTGAAAGAGAGTACAAAACAGACACCACATATAAATCCTATTAAATCTAACGGTAAAAAGTAACCTGGATGAATTACCTATTTTCTATTCAATGGGTAATGGCAAAAAATAAAACAAGTTTTGTGAAGCATTTAATTTCCAAATGAGTTAGACTTTTAAAACTTTAAATGGGAAAGTCAAATGGCCAAATATCTGTCCTGGAGACCTTTTAAAATTAGCCATTCTGTGCAAATCTCTTTATATCAGAGCAGATGCAAAATATAATTCTGTAGCATGTATCACATATCCTTGAAATGATGTTTTACAGACATGTAAGCTGGCTATTGTTCACTTCCCTGAAAAGCCTTTTCTGGGTAATGTTATCTTTTCCAGTGTCAAATTACACAAATCTACAACAGAAGATGGGATCATAAATTGTCTCTCACTAGCACCTGCACAGCAGCAACACCAGAAGTTGATCTATAAGAATGCCAACAATTGACAAAAGATGTGTCAGGCTCACATTTTTCTAACATCAAAACTCAAGCCTGAGCATCTTCAAAAGCAAATACCGATGCTTGGACAAACTGCTGCGGTAAAGCTTATGCATTAAACCAGCAGAGGCCATCATTAGGTGCGGACAGAGGACACTATGCGTTCTTTACAGCATGTGAAGGTGAAGCGGCACTGTGGCTAAACTGCCACCGAATTGACGTGTCAATTAATATCCTTCCAGTTCTATTCAAGTGAACTGTCTACTCTCAGTCATTTAAATCCCATCATTGTCCCCTTCTCCTCTAAGGCGTGTGGAGATCTGAGAAAGTGCAATGCAATTCATAGCTGGGTATGTGAAAACAGGTGTAAATAGTTCTGTGTGACAGAAAAGCCCAGCATTCTGTCCGATGGAACTCAAGAAACAGGAGTGGATGATGATACATGCAAATGCTTTCATGTAAGGCATTGTGAATCTTGCATCCTTGATTTATGGTAAAATATTAAAATGATAAGTTTACCTGAGAGTGGAATTTGTGAGCACAAGGCAAAACTGAGAGGTTTTCTGGGGAGAGATTCTCATGACAGATCACACAAGGCTCTTCTTCCTCTTCCTCATCATCCTAGGGAAAATACACAAGAGATGTATTCAGCTCATTTCTTTCTCCCAAATTTAAATTGATTTAAAAAGTCTCATTCTAACCAAATTATTGGCTCCTTCCCACGTGACAGGCTCTTGTGAACCAAGGGGGCTCCAGGCCGGTTTGGGGGGCTGGACAGCATTGGACTGAGGTGGAGTATGGCTGGGGGAAACACAACTACCATTTGGCACTGATTTTCCTTGACCCTGAAAATAAGAACATTATAATTATTTTTAAAATTGTCCTAAAACAGGAAAAATGAGTAGAATAGCACAGAATGTAGGATAGTAAGGATTAGTAAAAGGGTAAGGTCAATCAGTTTAAGGATAAAACTTGAACCAAAATGTTGGCATTATTATCTATATACTTAGAGCCAAATAAAAGAAATATAACTATATATACTCTTTTAATTTAAATAAATGTTTGTGGAACATTAGAAAAAAATTCCTCTTCTAGAATCATTCAAAGTAACGTCGTGTAAATTTCAGAAGGGTCAGTTTATTCTAGAATGATCAGAGGTATTTCAAAAAGACTTCCCATGCCATTTGTCCAGTTGAAGTTGAATTTTTGTTGTTAATTGATGAGTTAATACAATTATTGATTATTTTTCTGAACATGTTATGGAGATAATTATGACAGCTAACTGCTAGAGTCAAGGGCTTGAAGGAGTTCAAGATAGAGACTGGATGAGCACAACAAGACACAGCACTGAGAAGAGTAGGAGAGATACAGTTCCACTAAGAGAAAAAAACCACATCCCAGCTGTGGTACTCCATGTCAGGAGGGATCTCAAAGGTACAGAACTTTTCCTTGAGGAGTGATGGATTCAAGCTCCACATCAGGCATCCCAACCTTTAATACATGCACAAGATAGGTGAGACCACAAAACACCTGGCTTTGAAAAACAATGGGGAATATATCCAGGAAAACTACAGAACTGCAGGGAAAAGAAATTTCACTCTTAAAGGGCTCATGCACAGACTCACTCAATAAGGAAACCACAGATAAAACACCAGATGAAAAGCACATAGACCAGTGATTTTTCAACCTTTTTCATCTCATGGCACATATAAATTAAATACTAAAATTCTGCAGCACACCAAAAAATATATTTTTTGCTAATCTGACAAAAATATAGACATAATTTTGATTTATTCACACCAGAAGCTATTGTTGTGTTGGCTGTTGTCATTTTCCTATTTGACAGTCTAAGGGAGAAGAGCTCAGCGCCCCTGACTAAAGAGTCAGGTATTGCATGTTTTAGAAATTCTTGCAGCACAGCAGTGTTCCATGGCACACTGGTTGACAATTGCTGACACAGACCACAGTTGAAGGGGACACATTTAATATTCCTGGAAAGGCTGCCAAAGAGGAAGGTGGCATCAGGGACTCTCCCCAGGATCTGAAACATATTGGCAGCTATTTTTGTGATCTAGTTCTGCCATGCCGATGCCAGTCCTAGCAGACACCATTTTAAAATTTTCCCTCTAGCCTCCTAATGGGCATACTCCGATGAAAGCCTGCACACTCCTACCCTTCAGCCCCGCTGCACGGCCAGCTCGCGCCCACACAGTGGGCCAGCATCCATCGAAGCCCACTGAAACAGAAGGGTGTGTGCTGCCCAACAGGGAACCCCTGGGGCACCTGGCTCTAGTGGCCAGGTGGGATTACCCTGCTGGGCCTATAGGACATCACCTACACAAGGCTACTTCTTCCAGACTGGGAGACATAGCTGATCTACCTGATACACAGAAACAAACACAGAGAATTAGGTAAAATGACAAGACAGAGGAATATGTTCCAAACAAGAGAACAAGATAAAACCTAGAAAAATAACTAAATGAAATAAAGATAAGCAATGGTCATAAAGTTGCCCACCAAACTTGAGAGAAAAATGAACACAGTGAGTACTTCAATACTGAGAGAAAATATAAGAAAGTACCAGTCAGAGCTAAAGAATACAATAAACTGCAATGAAAAATACACAAGGAAATCAAAAGGTTAGATGACATAGAAAAACAGATCAGCAATCTGGAAGAGAATAGTAGAAGACACTCAAGCTGAAAAGGAACAACAAAAAGAAAAGGAACTTCAAAAAAATGAGAATAGTTTAAAGGACCTCTGGGACAACACCAAGCACACTAACATCTGCAGTACTGGGGTCCCAGAAGGAGATGAGAGAAAGGACAAAACTGCCCTAACATGAGGAAGGAAACAGACATCCAGGTCCAGGAAGCACACAGTCCCAAACAAGATGAACCCAAAGAGGTCCATGCCAAGATACATTATAATCACTGCAAATAATTAAAGATAAAGAATCTTTTTTGAAAAATGTTTATTTATTTTTTTTAGAGAGAGGGGGAGAGGGAAAGAGAAACACCAATCAGTTGCCTGTTGCGTCACCCCCAAATGGGGACCTGGCCCTGCAACCCAGGCATGTGCCCTGACTGGGAAATGAACTGATGACCCTTTGGTTTGTGGAATAACACCAAACCCACTGAGCTGCACCATTCAAGGCTAAAGAGAGAATCTTAATAGCAGCAATAGAAAAGCAAGTAGCAACAAACAAGGGAACCCCCACTGGACTATGAGCTGATTTTTAAGCAAAAATTTGTATGCCAGAGGGAGTCACACAATATACCTAAAGTGCTGAAAGAAAAAAACTACTTCCAAGAATATTCTACCTGTCAAGGTATCATTCAGAATTAAAGGAGAGATAAAGAGTTCCCCAGACAAGTAAAAGCTAAAGAAGTTCATCACCACTAAACCAGCCATACAACAAAAGTTGAAGAGACTTCCTTAAGTGGAAAAAGAAAAGGTGCTAACTAGAAATAAGAAAATATATGAATCAGGGAGATCTAAGATGGCAGTGGAGTAGGGGGAAGTTGCACTTAGCTTCTCCCAAGATCAAGTTAGAGTTAAACTAAATTATAGAGCAACTTACCTGAATAATCAACTGAAGGCTAGCTGAACAGAAGTCTTATAAGGACATATAGAAGAAGGGTGGAAATGTGAAAACAACCGGACCAGCACCCACATGTGGCAGTTGAGAAACCAGAGAAATTACCTCAGGTGCAAAGGTTCACCTTGAGGAGCAAGGGGTCTCAACCCCATGCCAGGCTCCTAACCTGGAGCACCAAAGCAGAGAAGTGGAGCCCACATCACATGTGGCTGTGAAAATCAGTGGGGATTCTGACCACCATGGACAGACAGGAATCTGCTAGAAACCCAGGTGCCCTCTTATAGGGCCAGCACACACAATCTCATTTGTGGGCACTCACCCTAGATCCAGCAGAGGGATGGCAGCTCTGAAATGACAATAGTCACACAGGGACAGACTGGGTCGTGTGGCTTTGGGAAGAGGGCTAGAGTTACAACTGCTACTGTCCCTGTGTTGAGATACTCTCCTGCACCGCCCACAGACACCATTTTCCTGGGTAGAGCACTCCCCTCCATATGGCATCAATCAGCCCAGGGAGAGCTAATGGCCCCAACTTGCCAAGCTGGCACCCTGCTGAGAAATCAGCAATCTGCAAGCAACCTGGGCCTGCTGCAGTCTGTCTTGAAAGGTTCTCAAGGAGGTCCAGACAGTCTCAGTGAGCATCAGAGGTACCCAAGGAGAGACCAAGTTGTGTGGCTCTGGGGCAAAGCTACTTTTTCCCTCATGTTCCCTATCCAGGGCCGCCATTCCTGTGCTGAGCCCTGCCTCCACAAAGCCATATCCTGTTCTATCATAGCCTGATGAACTCTGATGACTCCCTGAGACCCTGCCACCCACCACAAAGATCTGCAGGCCCCAGGTGAGTAGCAGCTGACCTTGGTTTACACTGAGGCTTTTGCTGAGTGGCTTCAGACCTGCCACTCGTGCTGAGATTGAATCTGTATCAACCTAGTGAATACCACTTATCCCTACCTGGTGACTTAGAACCTGTTTCATGTAACTCACGTAGTGCTGGAAGTTCTTTCAGTGGCTAAGCCAAACAGGCATTAGAAGACAGAGCCAGATCTCAGGGTGATTTGGGCCTTCTACTAACTTGCCCCAGACTCAGTTCTGGTGAAAGCAGGCCATGGTGCAAAGTTTGGCTGGGCACCATGCATCTAGGACCAGCAAAGGTGGCCACCAACTGTGGATCACCTTGTAGCTCCTAACAGGTAGCTGAGGACTGATCACTGGAAAGTTCTTACATTGACCTGCATTGGAGCTCCTCCCAGTGGCTGGCTTCAGACCCCATCAGAGCAAGACATGATTAGCTCCACAAGCAGCATACCCAAAGGGAGATCTCAGGTGGTACCATGCCCTACTGGGGCGAATTCTGCTTCATGGGGTCAGCTCCTACACAGTAGCTCCTACGCTTTGGTCAAGGGTAAATCCTCAGTCAGCCAGGCTTAGGGTCAAGCCCACCCATAGATAAGCAACAGCAAACAAGACTCAACTACAACAGGACTCATATAACCCACACAAGGGACATTCTTGGAACACGTAGCTCAGGTGATCAGTGATACTGCACAATTGAGCCCCACAAGACACCTACTATGTAAGGCCACCCTATCAAGACTGGGAAAGACAATAAATAACCTAATACACAAAAAAAATACAGAGAGGCAGCCAAAAAGGGGAGGCAAAGAAACATGTCCCAAACAAAAGAACAGGAGAAATCTCCAGAAAAAGAACTAAATGAAATGGAAGCAAGCAATCTACTAGATAGAGTTCAAAACACTGATTGTAAGGATGCTCAAAAAACTTAGGGAGAACTTCAAAAGCAGTGAAAAAGACATGGAAACCATAAAATAGAACAATTCAGAAATGAAGAATATATTTAAAATGAGGCATACACTAAAAGTCAATAGCAGATTAGATGAAGCAGAGGATCGAATCAGCAATATAAAATACAAGGTAGCAGAAAATTCCCACTCAGAGCAGCAAAAAGAAAAAAAATTACAGACAAGAATTTTTAAGGGACCTTTGGGGAGACATGAAGCATGATGGTATCCATATCATAGAAGCACCAGAAGAACAGAGACAGCAAGGGATCAAGAACCTATTTGAAGAAATAATGACTGAAAGCTTCCCTAACTGGTGGAAGAAAAAGACAGACAAGTACAGGAAGCACAGAGGGTCCCAAACAAGATGAACCCAAAGAGGCCCACTCCAAGATACAACATAGTTAAATGATAGAAGTTAAATACAAAGAGAATCTTAAAAGCAGCAGGAGAAAAAGGTATCTACAAAGGAGCTCCCATAAGACTGGCAGCTGATTTTGCAACAAAAACATTTCAGGCCAGAAGGGACTGGCACAAAATACTCAAAGTGATGAAAAGCAAGGAACTACTCTACGTAGCAAGGTTATAATTTAAAATTGAATGAAAAATAAAGACTTTCTGAGATAAAATGAAAGCTAAAGTAGTTGATCACCACTAAACCAGTATTACAAAAAAATGTTAAAGAGACTTCTTAAAGAAAAAAATAAAAAAGAGGAGCACAAATATGTAATAAAACATCAATAAATATGTAACTATTAATAATCACTTTAAATGTAAAAGGAGTAAATGCTTCAGTCAAAAGGAATAGGGTAGGTAAATGGATAAGAAAACAAGACCTATGCCCTGGCTGGTGTAGCTCAGTGGATTGAGCCCAGGCTGAGAACCAAAGGGTTGCCAGTTCGATTCCTAGTCAGGGCACATGCCTGGGTTGTGGGACAGGTCCCCAGTGGGGGCCAAATGAGAAGCAACCACACTTTGATGTTTCTCTCCCTCTCTTTCTCCTTCTCTTCCCCTCTCTCTAAAAATAAATAAATAAAATCTTAAAAAAAGAAAAAAGAAAAAAAAAGAAAACAAGACCTACATATATGCTCTTCCAAAGAGACCCACTTCACACTGGTGAAGGCTGGTGTGGCTCAGTGGATTGAGTGCCAGCCTGCAAACCAAAGGATTGCCGATTCAATTCCCAGTCAGGGCACGCACCTGGGTTGCAGGCCAGGTCCCCAGTAGGGGGCACACAAGAGGCAATAGCACATTGATGTTTCTCTCCCTCTCTTTCTCTCTCTCCTTTCCTCTCTCTCTAAAAATATCTTAAAAAAAGAAGAGAGACCCACTTCAGATCAAAAGATACACACAGACTGAAAGTAAGGAAATGGAAAAAGACATTTCATGCACTCAACAAAGGAACACCTAAATACATAAAGAAAATCGTAATGGAGAGAAGGATATTTTGAGGCAAATGAAAATGAAAAGACAACAACACAAAATCTCTGGGAAACAGTGAAAGCAGTCCTAAGAGGGAAATTCATAACAATACAGACCTACCTCAAGAAACAAGAAAAATCTCAAACAAGCTAAAATTACACCTACGTGAACTAGACAAAGAACAACACAAAAAGCTCAAAGTGAGTAGAAGGAGTAAATAACAAAAATCAGAAAGGAAATGAACAAAATAGAATCTAAAAAAAAATACAGAAGATTGATGAAACCAAGAGCTGGTTCTTTAAAAATATAAAAAGGACTGATAAATCTTTAACTAGGATGAAAGCAGGGGCAGGGGTGGAGAAAGAAGAGGAGAGATGCAATTTAATGAAATAGAAATAAAAAAGAAGTAAAAACTAATCCAAAGGATTAAAGAAAATATTGCAAACAACTATATGCCAATATTTTGGACAATCTGAAAGAAACGGATAAACTAAAATATACAATTTACAAGAAAGACTGAGTCAAGAAGAAACAAAATCTGAACAGACTAATTACAACCAACGAAAACAATCCCAAACAAAAATCCTGGACTTGATAGCTTCACAGGTAAACTTTACCAAACATTCAAAGAAGAACTAGCACCTATCCTCAAACTCTTCCAAAAGATTCTAGAGGAGGGACCATTCCCAAACTCATTTTATGAGGCAAGCAAAAAGAGCTAAAGACACTAGAAAGAAAGAAAATTACAGGCCAATATCCAAGATGAACATAGATGCAAAAATCTTCAACAAAGTATTAGCAAATCAAATACAGCAAAACATCAAAAAGATCATATGCTACGATAAAGTGGGATTTATTCCTTGATGCAAAGTTTGTACAATACACACAAGTCAATTAACATGATATACCACATTTAAAAAATGAAGTATAAAAATACGATCGTGTCATTAGTTACAGAAAAAGTGTCTGATAAAATCCAGCACCAATTTATCATAAAAATTCTCAGCTAAGTGTGAATACAGGAAACATCTATCAACATAATAAAAGCCATATATGACAAACCCAGAGCTAATATCATACTCAGCAGAAAAAAAAACTAAAAGAAAGCATCACCCTTAAGATCTAGAACAAGACAGGGATATCCATTTTCACCACTCTTATTCAGCATAGTACCCTAAGTCTTAGACACAACAATCAGACAAGAAGAAAAAATTTTAAAAAATCCAAATGGAAAAAGAAGTAAAACTGTCTTATTTGCATGTGACATTGCACTGTATATAAAGAACCCTAAGCCTTCCACCAAAAAAATGACTGGAAATGATAAATGAATTCAGTAAAGTAGCAGGACACAAAATAAATATTCAGAAATTGGTTTTATTTTTATACACCAATAATGAACCATCAGAAGGGGAAATTAATAAAACAATCCATTTACAATTGCATGAAAAAATAAATATCTAGGACTAAATTTAACCAAGGAGGTAAAAAGATCTGTACTTAGAAAATTATAAGACACTGAACAGAGAAACAGAAGAAGATACAAATAAGTGAAAGTATATACCATGCTCATGGATAGAAAGAATTAACATCATGACAATGCCCATACTACCCAAAGCAATCTACATATTCAATGCAATTCCTTTCAAAATACCTGTGGCATATTTCATAGAAGTAGAATAAATATTCCAAAAATTACAAGGAGCCACTAAAGACCTTGAATAGCCACAGGAACCTTGAGAAAGAACAAAGTTGGAGTTATCACGCTACCTAATATCAAGCTATATTACAATGCTATAGTAATCGAAACAGCATGGTACTGGCATAAAAACACACACACATATATATCAATGGAACATAATAAGAGAGCCCAGAAACAAATCAACATCTATATGTTCAATTAATATATGAAAAAAGAGGCAAGAAAATACAGAGTTAAAGACAGTGTATTCAAGAAATGGTGTTGGGAAAACTGGGCATGCAAAAAAAATGAGACTATCTAACTTTCTATACCATATACAAGAAGAATCTCAAAATACAATAAGACTCAAATGCAACACTTGAAACCATGAAACTCCTAGAAGTGAACAAAGGCAGTAAAATCTCTGAAATTTCTCTTAACAGTATTTTTTTTCTGACATATCTCCTCAGGAAATGAAATCAAAAGAAAAAAATAACCAAATGGAATAAATAAAACTAAAAAGTTTTTGCACAGTGAAGAAAACCATAAACAAAATGAAAAGACAACCCACTGAATGGAAGAATACATTCACCAATGATACAGCAGATAAGGAATTAATATCTAAAATTCATAAAGAAATCATATTGCTCAACACCAAAAAAATAAGTAGTTCAATTAAAAAATGCACAAAAGACCTGGATACTCCTCCAAAGAGGACACACAGGTGGCTAATATACATATGCAAAGATGCTCAATATCACATATCATCAGAGAAATGCAAATTAAAACCACAGTGAGATATCATCTCACACTTGTTAAAATGACTATCATCAATAAATCAACAAACAAAAAGTGTTGATGAGGATGTAGAGAAAAGGGAACCCCCATGCACTGTTGGTGGGAATGCAGAATGGTGCAACCACTGTGGGAAACAGTATGGAGGTTCCTCAAAAAATGAAAAATGGATCTGCCTTATGGCCCAGCAATTCTACTTCTGTGCATTATCCCAAGAAACTAAAAACACTAATTTTAAAGTATATATACACCCCTATGTTCTCTGCAGCATTTACAATAGTCAAGATATGGAAGCAATCCAAACGTCCATAAATAGACAAGTGTATAAAAAAGCTGTGGTACATATATACAATGGAATATAACTCGGCCATAAAAAAGAATGAAATCTTACTATTTGTGACAGCATGGATGTACCTAGAGGGTATTATGCTAAGTGGCATAAGTCAGATAAAGAAATACAAATACCATGTGATTTCACTTATATGTGGAATCTGAAGAGCAAAACAAACAAACAAAGCTGATACGGACTCATAGATACAGAGATCAGAATGGTGGTTGCCAGAGGGAAGGGGGTGGGGGAGCTGGGTGAAAAATGTAAAAGGGAATAAGAAGTACAAATTGACAGTCACAAAATAGTCATGGGGATGTAAAGTATAGCATAGGGAATAGAGTCAATAACGTTGCAATAACTATGTATGGTGCCAGGTGGAGATCATTTTGTAAAACATTTGATTGTGCAACCAGTATGCTGTACACTGGAAACTATTACAAAATAATATTGAATATAAACTGTAATTAAAATAAAAATATATGAATGAAAATATCTCACTGGTGAAAGGAAATAAACAGTAAAGGTAGTGAACTAACCACATATGAGTAGGGGCCCCCCAAAACCATAATTTATTTGTAAAAAATTGTGTATTTCTTCTTACATGTTTAAACTTTAGTCACCTTCAAAATACTCTCCATCTGATGCAATACACCTATCGAGACATTTTTTTCCACTGCTCAAAACATTTTTGAACTCATTGATTTTGATGCTTTTTAATGCTTCTGACATTTTCGTTTCATCTTTTCCACATGGGCAAAATGTTTCCCTTTGAGGACTTTTTTCATATGGGAGTACAAAAAGGAAAGTCACTCGGGGCAATATCAGGTGACTAAGGAGGATGGGGCATGAAGGTCATGCCATTTTTGGTCAAAAACTGCTCAACATTCAGTGTGGTATGGGCTGGTAAATCACCCATCATGAAGTGGGCAAACACCTCGAAAGAGTCTTAAAAAAAATCATTGAAGCCAAATGCAGCCTCTCACAACAGTGCCAGGCAGTACACTGATAGAGATAGGCTCCTAGAACACCTAGCTAGCCAGAGAAGCCTGTACTACCTAAAAGGGGCCCACTCTGCAGAAGATAATTCTGTTTTCTGGGGGTCCCCCCTCATATAAAGCTAGTATAAAGATTATATGACAAAAAGTAGTAAAATCATCTATGCCTACAAGAATTAGTTCAGAGATACACAGAATAAAAATGTGTCAACTATGATAGCCAATACATAAAATGTGTGTTCAGGGGTAGAAATGTAGTGCTTTTAAAATGCATTCAAACATAAGTGGCCATCAACTTAAAACAGACTTCCATATACATAGATTGTTTTATATGAACCTCATGATAACCATAAACTAAAAACCTATGATACACAAAAGTTAAGAAAAAGGAATCCAACGCTAAAAAAATTAATCAAATCACAAGGGAAGAAAGCAAGAGAAGAAACAGTGAAGAACTACAAAACAACCAGAAAACAGTTAACAAAATGGCAATAAATACATGCTTATCAATAATTACTTTAAATTTAAGTAGACAAAATGCTCCAACTAAAGACAAAGGATGGCTAAATGAGTAAAAAATCAAGAGCTATATATATGCTACCTGCAAGAGACTAACTTCACACCTAAGACACACAGACTGTAAGTGAAGACATCAAAAATACATGAGTATATTCTTGCAAATGAAAATTTTAAAAAGCTGGGGTAGCAATACTTGTATCAGACAAGACAGACTTTGAAAGAAAGACAAAAGTACTGTGGGAAATTTAAACAATAGAATAATACTTGGCCATAAAATTTTTTACCTTTTGCAACGGCATGGATGGACCTGGAGATCATTATGCTAAGTGTAATAAGCCAGTCAGAGAAACATAAATACAATATAGTTTCACTCATATGTGGAATCTAATGAACAAACTGAACTAACAAGTAAAACAGACACAGACTCATAGAGAGCAGATGACAGCTATTGGTGGGGGAGGTAAGGGGGTGGAGGAATCAAGCAACATGGAAAAAGGACTCATGGACATGAACAACAATATGGTGATTGCTGGGGGGGTTAAATGGTAATGGAAGAAGTACAATAAAAAGTTTTAAAAAATAAAGCAATTAAAAGGCTTTAAAAAAGAAAACTGCTATAAACAGACTGTTACAAGAAACAAAGAAATGCATTTATCTTAAATTATTTTAATAAAACTGAAATTATATCAAACATCTTTTCTGACTACAGTGGCATGAAACTAGAACTCAATTACAAGAAATTGGAAAAACTACAAACATGCAGAAGCCAAACAACATGCTACTAAACAACCAATAGGTCAGTGAAGAAATCAAAGGGAAAATTTAAAAAAAAAACCACATTGAAACAAATGAAAATGGAAACATAATGATTCAAAAATCTATGGACTGCAACAAAAGGAGTTCTAAGAGAGGGAGTTATACCAATATAGGCCTGCCACAGGAAGAAGAAAAAAAAAAGATCTCAAACAGTCTAACCTCACATCTAAAGAAACTACAAAAGAACAACAATCATAACCCAAAATTAGTGGAAAGAAGGAATAATAAAAATCAGAGTGGAAATAAATAGAGATTAAAAACAACAGAAAAAATTAATGAAACTAAGAAGTGGTTCTTTGAAAAGATAAACAAAATTAATAAATCTTTAATCAGACTCCTTTAGAAAAAAGAGAGGGTCCAAATAAATAAAAGTAGAAATTAAAGAGAAGATACAACTAACACACAAAAAAGGACCATAAGTTATTACTACAAACATTACATGCTATTAAACTGAATGACCTGGAAGAAAGAGTTAATGTCTAAAAAAATACAGTCTTCCAAATCTGAATCAGAAGGAAATAAAAAGATCTGAACAGAATGGTTCTAGTAACTTACTAGTAATGACTAAGTAACCAAAAACAAATGAACAAACAAACAAAAAACCCCAACTCCCAACAAACAAAAGTCCAGGACCAGACAACTTCATAGGTGAAATCTACCAAATATTTAAAGATAAGTTAATATCTATCATTCTCAAACTATTCCAAAATATTGAAGAGAAAGGAACACTTTCAAACTCATTTGATGAGGCCATTGTTAACAAGACAAAGACACTAACAAAAAATCCATAGGCCAATATACCTGATGAATATAGATGGAAAAATCCTCAACAAAATATATCGAACCACATTCAATAATACATTAAAAGGAATATACATCATGATCAAGTGGAATATTCCAGGGATGCAAGGACAGCTTAATATTCACAAAGCAATTAACATGATATACCACACTAACAAAAACCAAAGGTAAATATGATATGCTCATTTCAAGAGATGCAAAAAAGGCACCTGACAAAATTCAATATCCATTTATGATAAATACTCTCAATAAGGTATATACAGAGTGAATATGCCCTCAACATGATGAAAGCCATATATGACAAACATATAGCTAACATCATACTCAACAGTGAAAAGCTAAAAGCTTTTCCACTAAGATCAGGAACAAGAAAAGCATGCCCACTCTCCCTGCTTTTATTTGACATATAAGTGGAACTCCTAGCCACAGAAATCAGACAAGAAAAAGAAAGAAAAGACATCCGATTTGTAAAGGAAAAAGTATAGCTCACTGTTTTTTAGGTAACATATAATATACATAGAGATGCTAGATACTCCACCACAAACTATTAGAACTAATAAATAAATTCAGTAATATTAAAGGACACAAAATTAATATACAGAAATGTGTTGCATTCTTATACACTAATAACAAACTATCAAAAAGAGAAATTATTAAAACATTCCATATACCACTGCATCATAGGAATAAAATGCCTAGAAATGAATTTAACCAATGACTGAAATACCTGTACTCTGAGAACTGTAAGACACTGATGAAATTGAAAATGATACAAATAAATGAAAAGATGTATCATGTTCATGGATTAGGAAAATTAATATTGTTACAGTGTCTATACTGACCAAAGTAATCTACAGGATCAATGCAATCCCTATCAAAATACCAATGGGATTTTTCATAGAACTAGACAAATAATCCAAAAATTTGTATTGAGCAGCAAAGACCCCAAATAGCCAAAGCGATCTTGAGAAATAACAACAAAACTGAAAGTATCACACACCCTGGTTTCAAACTATACTATAAACCTACAGTAATCAGAATAGTATGGTACTGGCAAAAACACAAACATAGGTAAATGGTCAAGAAGAAAGTGCCCAGAAATAAACCCATACTTATGTGACAAAGAAGGCAAGAACATACAATGGGGAAAACACAATCTGTTCAATAAATGATGTTTGAAAAACTGGACAGATACATGTAAAAGAATGAAACAGAACCACTTTCTTACACCATATACAAAAATAAACTCAAAATGGATAAAAGACTTAAATGTAAAACCTGAAGTTGTAAAATTCCAAGGGAGAAAACAGACAGTAAACACTTTGACATCATTTTTAACATGATTTTTATGGATGTCTCTCTTCAGGAAATGACAACAAAAGAAAAAATAAACAGATGGGACTGCATCAGACTAAAAACTTTTGCATGGTGAAGGAAACCATCAACAAAACAAAAAGATAACCCACTGAATGGTAGAGGATATTTGCAAGTGGTATATCTGATAGGGGATTAATATACAAAATATAAAAAGAACCGATATAACTTAATATCAAGAAAATCAAATTGAAAATAGGAAGAGGACCTAAATAGACATTTTTCAAAAAAAGACATCACTAGTTATCAGGGAAATGCATATCAAAACCACAATGAGATATCGCCTCACACCTATCAAATGGTTTATCAAAAAGACAACAAATTAGTGTCAGCAAGGATGTAGACAACAGGGAACCCTCCTGCACTGTTGGTGTAAATTTCTTTAAATAATTAAAAATAATAAGAACTAACATCTGATCCAGCAATTCTACTTCTGGATATTTATTGGAAGAAAACAAAAACACTAATTTGAAAAAATATAATGACCCCTATGTTCATTGCAGTGTTATTTATAATAGCCAAGACATGGAAGCAACCTAAATGTCCAAGGACAGATAAATGGATAAAGAAGATGTGGTGTGTGTATCTATCTAACTATATGTAGATAGATACACACACATGCAAAAACTCACCCACACAATGGAATATTACTCAGTCATAAAAAAGAATGAGCTCTTGCTATTTGAGACAGCATGGATGCTATGCTAAGTGAAATAAGTCAGATAGGTAAAAACAAATATTGTATTATTTCACTTATATCTGGTATCTAAAGTGCAATATAAATGAACAAATAAAACAAATAGATTCAGACACAAAGAACAAAACTGATGGTTGCTGGGGAAAGTAGGAGGAAATGGATGAAAGAGTTGAAGAGGATCATAGGTAAAAATTTCCAGTTATAAATAAGATATGGGGATGTAATATACAGCATAGAAATCATAGTCAATAATATTATAATAATTTTATATGGTAACAGCTGGTTACTGGGCTTTACATGGTGATAATTTTGTAAGGTACTTAAATGTTGTATACCTGTTAACTAGTATAATATTGTAAGTCAACTATATTTCATAAAAATAAAAATAAAACATCTTTAGTTTCAGATGTAGAGCAGAAGTAAAAACAACTTTGAATTCAAGACTACTTTAATGTTTTTACCTATATACTAAAGTCACCTTAAATTACTTGACAGTAAAGTACCTCCCCCCAAGAAATCTCTATGATACTCTAAGAGAGTTATTAAATAGAAATGTGCTTCTCCTAATGAGTACTAACTAATCGGAGGGGCAGCAGAGATGCATTATAAAGGGGCATAAGAAAAGTATTGTGGGTAATCGATATATATTCATTACCTTGATTGAAATAATGACTTTATGGGTGTATACATGTGTCAAAAGGGATCATATGGTACACTTTAAGTATGTATAGTTTGTCATGTTTAAATTATGCCTCAATAACAATATAAATGTATATATATTTAAAAAACAGCTAACTATCATAGATAAGAAAGATATAGTTTCTTCACTCCTTTTTTTTTTTTACCTGAGATCCCTTGGGGTCAATAAATTGAGAAATCTTGTAAACAATTTCATCAAATGTCAGTCCAGACAAGGACTTCCCATGAGCATCCTTCAATTTTCGTAAGAAATCTGTAAGCTCCTTTCTGGAAAAGATAAAGGGAAGAGCAGTGGTGATTTCCCTACTGCCTTGAGGGTGTGCTCCCCACACAAGGTATAAAGTCCTGCTGTATGATTAATATGTATCATCTTGACACGGCCCTTTGGATCTTTGATCTGAAACAGTGATCGTAGGTCCATCTGCATTTACCTTAAATCAAAATGAAAAGTCCTAATGTTTTATTAATGATACTAATGTGATCATGAGTGATAGAGTTTCACATTTGTTTTCTTTTCAAAAAGATATTTTAACTGTTTTTGAAAACTCAGTGTGTGAAATTTATTTGTTACCTACTTGTGTATGTACCAAGCTTTTTACATCACATCTCTCAGTGCTCTCTGACTAGGACTAAATATTCCTTTTTAACTGTATTATTATCGGCCTTTCTTTCTTCTATCACTCTTAACAGTTTTACTTTTGTAAAACTCAGACACAGAAAATGTGTCACACACAGAAAATATTAAATAGAACAGAAAAGCAAAGATTAAAAGACATACTGATTTTTTAGAAAACCTAGGAATATTTTAATTGACAGGGTTTTTTTTTTTAAATTTTCATTGTCCACTAACCCAAAGTCTACACATACATTTTTGGTACAATAATAACAATTGTATTACAGTTCTATTTTCATCATCTATTCCTTATAATATTTATCTATCTATCCTGTAATCCATATTTATCTCTCTATTCATAATCCATCCTGTAGCATAACAGTATGTATGTCAAATAAAAGTATTACTCTTCAAATAAAAGTACAGGTGAAAACTATATTTCCTTGGATACAAGGGTAAAGATAAAAGAAACTTCATTTCTGGAAGAGAATTAAGTATCTTTCCACTAAAGTCAGAACTGTGAAAAGAACAGTAAAATTATGATTTCTTACATTCAGCTGTGTTACCTAATAAAGAAACTATAAGGGTCCTCAATAAAACAAAGAAAATAGGAAAGTATTACCTGATGATGCTTGGCTGTCTATGGCATACTGTCAACCTAAAATTCACTTTGGAAAGAGGTTATTAATTATTGCAGCTGGTAGCATCAAAACTGGATAAGTTTACAATAAGTTGCACTTTCAGTAGATGAGCAAAACTAAATTTAAGAATGTATTCTCTCATGACTTAACACTAATAACTTCAGTGAAGAGGTTTAGCATTTATAATGAACACAATCCCTTCTTGATACATTTCATTTGCCTTACAAAGGCCATGGTAAGGAAATATCTATACTTGCATGTGGGTGTTATGTTTCTCTGAAATATTTCATTGCTTTAATTATGGCTATGGATATAGAGTGTAATCTGTTCTCACTGCTAAGTATAAACTAAGGTACCTGGACTGTTGTGGAAAGGCAGTTTTCAGTCTGTCTGTAATCTTCTCCCAATTCATCATCAGGGGATCACTCCCTGGACCTGCACTGGGCGGCACAGCCTCTCCCACCGGCGCCGGCACAGTCCAGGCTATGCCAGTCACCTGTAAGGAACAGAGAGTGCTAACCCAGCGGCTTCCATTACTAGCAACTAACATTCCATGCCAACATGATATTTTCATCTCAAAAAATGCACAGAATAAAGAAGAGGGATATTAACATACATGTTCCCTTTTTAGTTTTTTTCTGAACCAGCACAACAATATTTCTAATTGTTTATATTATGCTTATTTTAAAAATGGGACATACTAGTCTCAGTTAATTGCAATTAATTGTACAGAAATACATAAGGGTGTTTATTTCTGTATGTACAGAAAAAGGTCTATAAGTTACAAAGCAATCTGTAAGCAGTGATTATTTCCTAAAATTCAATTGCAGGGTAATTTTGCTTTCTGCTTTGTATATTTCTTCATTACATATTTTGTATATATTTGTGTACTTCTATATTATTTCTTTTTTATGATTAACATATGCTACTTTTATAATTAGACAAATAATAGAGATGAATTTTCAGAAAAAATTAATAAAGATGTGAATATACCAGAATGCCTGCCCAGTGTCTCATGAATGTTACAAAGGTGGTGAGGAACTTATAGTGACGCCTCTGAGCCAAGAAAACATCAAAGTTTTCCCCATATTTTATGGTAGCTGCTTATTAGAACCATTAAGATTCTAGTTGATTAGTATCAATAAGTAAATACTTTCAGAGTGCAAATCTGATTACTGTGATAATTATAAACATGGCATCTTTTACCTAAGACTCTACAAGTTATTTTCATATATAAGGTTATTACTCATGAAAACTAGCAACTACTAACAGCCATTTGAATAACTCACACAAAGCCTAGTAAGTCAGAGAAGAAATTTGGGTTTACCTCAGCATCAAGCTTTTCCCCTGGAATCAGAAAGTAATCTTATTAGAAGGCTGAGGTACTTTAATGTTTTCTCAATAAAATTTTATCACAGTTCCTTACAGAATGGTGCAGGAGCTAATTACATGAGCAACACTGTGAAATCATGGTAATAGAAAGATGTGGTACCTAGTTAATATTATATATTTGCGTTCAGAGAGGCAGCCACTACAAAAACAAGCAGAGTTCCTCAGACAATCAGACAATACATTTTAAAGGGAGACTGTGAGCAATATAAATGTACAAAAAAAAAACCAAAAACCCCAAAAAACAACTGACTAGAATGTGCTTACAGGAAAGTCAAAATAGGAAAAACATTTTTTAAAGATTTTATTTATTTATTTTTAGAGAGGAGGAAGGGAAAGTGCAGGAGAGAAACATCAATGTGTGGTTGCCTATCATGTGGCCCCCACTGGGGACCTGGCTTGAAACCCAGGCAGCTGCGCTGACTGGAAATCCAATAGACAGCCCTTTGGTTTGCAGGCCAGCCCTCAACCATGGAGCCATACCAGCCAGGGCAGAAAATTTTTCGTTAATTATATTTAACATAATCTTCTGGGAAAATATTTTTCTTTTAATAAAAAAGTTTACCTTAACCAAGATTACAACTAATAATTCTACTCGTTTTACATTTCTCTATTGCTTCTTCAGGTTTGGATGAGGCTTATCTAGCAAGTTGTAGCTAGGAAGATTTATAATACATTCCAAGGTGATACTATTTATATTGTCTGTTTATTGATAAATACTGTCCTGTTGAACATACATATATGTGTGTGTTTAAACACAATTTGTCTTTAGTTTTGTAGCACAATTTAATTCGTTGTGACTTGACTTCTTTGTTTTTTAAGAATATATTGCATTGATTGTGCTCTTACAGTTGTCCCATTTTTTTTCTCCCCTTTATTCCCCTCCACCCTGTACCCTGCCTCCCACCAGCATTCCCCACCTTAGTTCATGTCCATGGGTCATACATATAAGTTCTTTGGCTTCTCCATTTCCCATATTGTTCTTAACCTTCCCCTATTTCATACTACACATATGCTTCTTATTCCCTGTACTTTTTCCTCCTTTCTCCTTACTCTCCCTTCCCACTGATAACCCTCCCCATGATCTCCATTTTTGTGATTCCGTTCTTGTTCTATTGTTTGCTTAGTGCATTTTTTTTTTGTTTATTTTAGGTTCAATTTTGATAGCTGTGAGTTGTCATTTTGCTGTTCATAGTTTTTATCTTCTTCTATTTCTTAGATAAGTCCCTTTAACATTTCATATAATATGGGCTTGGTGATGATGAACTCCTTTAACTTGACCTTATCTGAGAAGCACTTTCTCTGCCCTTCCATTCTAAATGACAGCTTTGCTGGATAGAGCAATCTTGGATGTAGGTCCTTCCCTTTCATGATTTCAAATACTTCTTCCCATCCCCTTCTTGCCTGCAAAGATTCTTTTGAGAAATCAGCTGACAGTCTGACAGGAACTCCTTTATAGGTTACTGTCCCCTTATCTCTTGCTGCTTTTAAGATTCTTTGTTTATCTTTAATCTTGGGTAATATAATGATGATGTGCCTTGGTGTGTATTTCCTTGGGTCCAACTTCTTTGGGACTCTCTGAGATTCCTGGACTTCCTGGAAGTCTATTTTCTTTGCTAGATTGGGGAAGTTCTTCATTATTTTTTCAAATAAGTTTTCCATTCCTTAATCTCTTCTCCTTCTGGAATCCCTGTGATTCAGATGCTGGAATGTTTAAAGTTGTTCCTGAGGTTCCTAAACCTCTCCCCATTTTTTTGAATTCTTGTTTCTTCATTCTGTTCTGGTTGAATGTTTATTTCTTCCTTCTGCTCCAAACCATTGATTTGAGTCCATTTCCTTACCTTCACTGTTGGTTCCCTGCACATTTTCCTTTATTTCATTTTGCATAGCCTTTACTTTCTACAATATTTTGCAACCATACTGAATCATTTCTGTGAGCATCCTGATTACCAGTATTTTGAACTCTACATCTGACAGATTGGCTACCTCTTAATTGCTTAGTTGAATTTTTTCTGCAGCTTTGATCTGTTCTTTCATTTTGGCCATATTTCTTTGTCTTGGCACAACTGTTACGTAGTAAGGAGCAGAGCCTTAGGTCTTTGCCAAGGCAGGGCAACCCACTTCTCTGCATTGTGGTGCTATCTGTGGAGGAGGGGTCTGAGAGGGAACAGTGTCACTTGCTAAGCTCTCAGCAGCTTTCAGTCACTTCCTTCTCTACCCACAAGCAAATTGGGACCTTCCGGTGCTGATTCCCGGGGGTGGTTTTATGTACATTCTAGGACCCTGTGGATCTCTGCAACAAACTCTTCTGTGAGGCTGGCAGTTTCTCCTGCTGCCTCAACCCCTCAAGTTTTTTCAGTCATAGGTTTTGAGGATTTCTGTTCCCATGCTGGAACCCTGAGTTTTGCAGTCTATCTCGCCCTCCAGTTGTTCTTCCTGGTTTATTCACACACAAATGTGGAACCACCTGCTTTGGTCCACCAGCCCCCACCTTGCTGTGAGTCCTCTCCACCCCAGCTGCCTGTCTCTGTTCCTCCTACCAGTCAGGATGAATGTTTCTTTTTTAACTCCTTGGTTGTTGGACTTCCATATAGTTCAGTCTTCTGGCAGTTCTGATTATTTTTTGTTTTTAATTTTGTTGTTGTCCTTCTTTTGGTTGTGCAGGGATGCAAAATGTCCTCCATCCTGGCCACTGGATGCTATGCCTCCATCTTGGCCACTGACTTCTTTACTTTTTAACCTACCCAACAATCATGCTAAATATAAATTATCTATTAAAATATCAATCTACCTGTCATTGTTGCTTGTTGTAGAAGCAAAGTTTAACTGTAAGGATTCTCTACTATAAAAATGTATATATCTTTGTATCCAAACACTGAGCTAATATCAGTTGATGTAATAATTAAATAATACATGTAATGCCTTTAACATAGTGCTTCATATGAAACTATTTATTCAATTATCATTCAGTTACCATCATTACCACTACCACCACTGTCATTATCATTTATCAAATAAATGAACAAAGAGAAGATGGACATCCATTCTGGAAGTCCACTGAGTGATAAATAACCAGTTAATATCTATTCCACCAAAAACAGCTAGGTACCAGGGCGGGTCTCGGTTGGCCAGGTGCAGAGATGACTCCAGGACAAACAGCAGGCATTTGAGGAACAGTGAGCACAGGTCTAAAGAAAGATTCTTTCACAAGGGGTCTTCCCAAGAACTGCTGCATCTAAAATAGAAAGAGTAAAAAATAAAAAGAAAACCCCACACACATCTATTCATATGGACAATGATCTAAACTCGTAAAGCAACGTTTGGGGAAAACAATTATTTAAAATCTAGTTACAAAGCACAAGAGAAATAATGTTGTCATAAAATTGGTTAAATATATGAATATTCAAATAGCAAAGGACAGTGACATATACTAAAGAACACTGAGACAGAGAAGAAAAGAGGGTTCTGGTTCCGCATTTTTCCACCTAGCTGGGCAACCTTGGATGCCAGGTTACTAATCTTTAAAATAAGAGATTTGGGTTAAGTGATCTTTAAGGTTCCCTCCCAAAAAAATACTATAGAACTATGCAAAGGAGATCCTCAGTGAGTACCATCATTGTTGATGAGCAACACCACGGGGTTGTGGAAAGAAAGCCCTTCTTAGCATCTGCCAATGGGACGAATATTTTATTGGCTGGACTAAAGAAGAGACAGATTTATTGAACATCTACCATGTGTCAGTTCTAGCACAGGCATAAAGTAGGAGTTCAACCATTTATTGAATTAAAAAATTGAGCCCTGGCTGGTGTGGCTCAGTGGATTGAGCATGGGCCTGTGAACCAAAGGATTGCGGTTCGATTCCCAGTCAGGGCACATGCCTGGGTTGCAGGCCAGTTCCTGGCAGGGAACGTACGAGAGGCAACCATACACTGATGTTTCTCTCCCTCTCTCTCTCCTTCCCTTCTCCTCTAAAGATAAAATAAATAAAATGTTAAAAAATTCTTAAAAAAATTGAGTATCAGTATTGGTATTTAGGATCATTACTTAATGATCCTAAAAACCAGTAAGTGAAAGGTTAATGAGGAACTTTATAATGAATAGATGAGGTTCATATTCAATTCTTAACATTATTAAAGGAAAGACATTGTGTGCCTTCACATATACATCATGTGCATCACCACCTGTAAAGTACTCTTACCCAGAACTCTGAGCCTGATTCTAACCAACACTCTGGGTCTAACAGTAAGTTTACAGGAAAGAGTAGAACATGTAAAATGATATTAGAAAGACAAAATTAGTTAAATCAATAATGTGAGAAACTGAATAGGATAAGTGACTCAATTTCTTAACATATAAGTGACACGAATAAAGGAGAGGGGGTTGGGTAGCTGTTACCAGTTTAAAGCAGAACAATCAGCCAAATGCACAGTATAAACCATGCTTAGATTGTTTTTTAGAAATGAGGGTTTTTTTTTTCAATCCTCACCCGAGGATATGTACATTGATATCAGAGAGAGAGAGAGAGAAACATGGGTCAGTTTTCTCCTGAACAGACCCCAATGGGGGACTGAACATACAACCTAGGTATGTGCCCTGGCCAACTGAGCCACCTGGTCAGGGCAATGAATATATCCAATAATATGAGCCCTCACCTTTTAGGAATACATACTAAAGTATATACATATGATATTATATGATATGTAAGGTTTACTTTAAAATATTCCAGTAGGGAGGAAGAAATGACATGAAACAAGACTAACAAATGTTGATAATGTTGAAGCTGGTTCTTGGGTTCACAGAGGTTCATTATACTATTCTCTTTTTATATATGTTTCAAAATTTTTATAATGTAAAGTTTTTAAAGAATGAATGAGTGAATGAATGAATGAATGAATGAATGAGTCAATACTCCTGCTCTCTTTGAGGACCAGTATTACCTAACACTACTTTGAGGACTAGGTAGCCAGGGTACATAAATCAAAATATAATGAAACATAAAAAATATCAGGTTATACTGGGAACAGTACCCATTATTACAGATTTCTCAGGTTAGACTACTGTATAGTTAAAACCCAGTGATGATTTCTTATGGTACTAGGATCTCAGAGACTGGTGGACTTTAGTAATCAGATCACCTAGGATAATTTCTTGATACAGAAATGAGAAAACTGAAGTCCAGAACAACTCATTTTCCAAAGACCAACTGGGCTCAGAGTTAGGACCTGAACCCAGATCTCTAGTGTATCTCCACTGTATAATACTTAATTTATAGTACAATAAGTAATATATTCACATTTCTAGCTCTTGTGCTTTCAAATTGTTCTACTAATGCTCAGTGGTCACTGATACCTGAATTTTAACACAATGTCAGCATTGATCAAACACAGCAGTGAATCCGTTAGGAAGCACAAAAGACACACTTATTCTTCTCAGATGTTAGCAGAAGGATGCGTATGAATTCCATAGGACCTCACTGCTAGTGGGTTTTTGCCCTTGACCAAACCTGGGAAGCTACCTCAGAACTAAAACAGTCTCTGAAGGAATAAGATGTAGAGGTCAATATTTGCCTATGTTTGTTAGCTACAGAATAGAATATCTCTAGTATCAGACAGCTTATGCTGGTCTGGTTCCAGGAAACTCCAAAAAAAATATATCTAGCTTTTGAGTCTCTGGAGCCATTTTATATTTACAGTCATGGGAAAGTTACAAGCCTAGAGGCAGTAGTTTGAATACGGGCAGAAGGCATAGAGTTTCTAGAAATCCTACCAAGAGTATGTAGAATACATACTTGCTGTAGAATTACAGGGAATCTTTGGGGTATCTCTTTCATCTACATAACACATTCTTTATCAGGGAGGTTGGGTATGATGGTGTTCCAAGCCTAAAATAATAATATCCATAATACATTATTCCTATAAAAAGCAGATTAACCAAAAAGGCAATAGTATCATTCTAAATTAAAGACCAGAATGTATGTCATATAATACTTTTAGCTTTGGATTCTGCTTTTGAAACACAGTGAAACTCCATACAATTTACATAATTTTTTAGTTAATTTACTCAACTACTTTTAGAAATAACATTCCAAAGTTCTCCTACAAGCATTAAGTGCTTATGTCAAAAGTGATCTGTCCCTAAATATCTCATACCTCTTCCTTTTTAACTCCCAGATCTGTTACAATAATGAAAATTATTACCTAATGGTTCCATCCTAAAAGGTATTTTGGAAAACTGTATGTGTCTATTCGGTTAAGGTACTATATTTTCCAAAAGGGTAACATAAATAGTACAGCATAGATATTAGAATGTCTGATTAAGACTCATTGATCCCTACAACAAGCAGGGAGGAGCTTCCATAAATGGAAGCTCATCCTTGCTGTTAAAGACAGAACAGAAGATAAAATTTAAGTAAAAGAAAGTCTAAAGTAGGAGTGGAGGAGTAAAGTCCAGCCAGCCAGGGTCTTATGCTGAGGTGTTTCAGTCATCCAGGGGTAACTTTAAGGCACTGGAAATTCTGAGCATTGATCAGTTTTCTCCCATTATGCAGATGAGCATGACGGGATGAATAAAAATACAGTATCTCTTTAGATATGAAATGCATCACTAAAATCCAGTGATACAACCTAAGTAAGTGGCCACAGTTGAGCCAGCCAACTAGTTATATCATCTGAAGATGATGCAACAGAAATGGACAAAATTACAAATGAGATGCACTTTATGTGCTTATTCCATTTTGAACACACATTAAATATATAGCATATTCAGTGTTTTACAGCCCTTATCATTTTATCAAGACAAGGATGAGAATTTTTCAAAATGTCCTATTTCTTACCAGTATCTCAGGACTGGGTGGCGGTGGAGGAAGCTGGATTGGAGGCAAGGTACTCAGGGCAAACCCTTGCTTCACCTTGTTAATTTGTTCATTGTATTGTGTCTAGTAGAAAAAGTAAAACAATATTTTAAGGCAAAATCAACTTCAAAAAGTAACGGAGGGGAGGGGATATAAAGGGGCTAAATGGTAATGGAAAAAATAGAAAATAAAAAAATAGCATATAAAAATAGTTAATGTTGTTTTAAATAATACAGCACAGAACAGTGATTCCCAGTCTACTATTAGAAGTAACATAAAAACAATTTCTAACATAAAAACAATTCCATTGAACATTATCCCCGAATGCAAATAGTTGTATTTTAAGAAGTACCTGTTGATTGACAAAACACAGACACACATAATCTGTAGATCCTCCTGACAGTTATTCAGTGTTTCCACAATCTTTAGTCCCAAACTGGGAACCACTGACATAAAATGAATAGAGTCTAAAGATTCAAGAAGCTATAAATATATACTGACTGATAAATATGGGGAAAAAGTATTTGTACAAAGAGTTGAATTACTTGAAAATGTTCATTTTAAAACCTAGAGAGAAAATTTTAGGGAATATTTATTAAATATTCATGTTTAGTTTATCTCAAAAGTTATACTTCTAGCTTTCTCCAATTCCATATACATCTTTGTTTTATTCTCTTAGATTTTGTCAAAGTCTCTAATTTCTGAATCTTAACAACAAGCTTTTAACATTGTCCCTATTTTGCTTTACATATTATCTTAAAAACAACCCACAAGAGCTGAAAAAGCAAGTTTTAAGAAGCAAAACATTTAGAAACTTCCACACAGAGAACATGTGCTTGAAAGAAAACAAGGATACAAAACAAGGATCAGTTCTTTTGAGGCCAGAACTTTGAATAAAGCTAATGGAAATACTAAGGATCACTAAGGACTGAGTAAGAAAGAGTCTGGAGAGAAACAGCCAAAACCACTGACAAAAAAGTAGGTAAGTCGTTGTGATAAGGCAGCTTTTCACAACTGAATGTCATTGTTTGTGTTATGAAATCACAAAACAATCAACACTATTTATAAACCTTAAGATATAAATTCAAAAATATCCAAAAACTAAATGAATAAAGTAATAAATATTCAGTGGGTTACCTCTTTACATTACCTGTATCATAGTCCTAATTTTATTAAGCTAATTATAAATTTATTATTTTGCATTATGAAATAATTACATAAAAAGTTAAGACTGAAAACTAGTAAGGGTCTGTTTGATCTTTTTTTAAACTATATTTTATTGATTATGCTATTACAGTTGTCCCATTTCTCCCCCATCATTCCCCTCCACCCTGCACACCCCCTCCCACCCACATTCCCCCCTTTAGTTCATGTCCATGTGTCTTAAGTTATTTAGCTTCTACATTTCCCACACTATTCTTGCCCTCCCCCTGTCTATTTTCTACCTACCGTCTATGCTACTTATTCTCTGTATCTTTTCCCCTCTCTCCTCCTCCCACTCCCCTATTGCTAACCCTCCATGTGATCTCCATTTCTGTGTTTCTGCTCCTGGTCCAGATGTTTGCTTAGTTTGCTTTTGCTTTAGGCGTGGTGGTTAATATCTGTGAGTTTCCTGTCTTTTTACTGTCATATTTTTTTATCTTCTTTTTCTTAGATAAGTCCCTTTAACATTTCATATAATAAGGGCTTGGTGATGATGAACTCCTTTAACTTGACCTTATCTGAGAAGCACTTTATCTTCCCTTCCATTCTAAATGACAGCTTTGCTGGATGGAGCAATCTTGGATGTAGGTCCTTGACTTTCATGACTTGGAATACTTCTTTCCAGCCCCTTCTACCCTGTAAGGTCTCTTTTGAGAAATCAGCTGACAGTCTAATAGGAACTCCTTGGTAGGTGACTGTCCCTTATCCCTTGCTGCTCAGAGAGTCCCAAAGAAGTTGGATGCAAGGAGGAACACACCAAGGTGCATCATAATTACATTAGCCAAGATTAAAATGAAAGAGAGAATACTAGAAGGGTCTGTTTGATCTTGCTTTTAATTCTGTAAACACACAATTACTCAAACCAAGTTAGACATTTAATATTTCTGACTGAAACAGAGTTAGCTTTGGATTTCTAAGAACATCAGGTGTGAGGTACAATGTTTGATTTTAGCATTTATTGTACTAAGAATGTAAATAACCTATATGTAAGTAGCTATATTTTTAGAAGTATCTGTTGACTGACAACAGGATGAGTACAGGATGCTATCTACAACCAAGGATGTAGAAGTAATCAATCTCAAACTGATAACGATAGCTCAAGCCCCAGGCAAGATGACTACAGGAGGAAACATTGCACTGAGCATGCGCAAGGCTAGCTGCACAACTAGACACGGGGGGAAAGCCCTCCTACCTGCTTCGGGTACCTGATTTGGGTGGGACCAGGGGCAGGTAGGCACATGCACCACAGAGGTCAGAATGGCAGCAGGAGGAAGTGTTGTATGGAAGAAACCTGTCAGTCTAACCTGGGGGAAGGGAGGAACTGGTTGTAGGCAGACTCTCCCAGAGCCCATGCAAGTCTGGGCTAAGAAAGCACCTGGTCTACCCCACAAAGGAAAATAAATATAAATATAAACCCAAGGGAAGGAAGGGATAGGCTCTTACCCATGTAGTGAATGTACTGGCCAGAAGGCCCCACATATGGGTTCCAAGAAGAAACTTGTCTGAGGCCTGACCGTGGCTGGGAGAAAAGTTGAGCTGCCTGGATGACCATTTAGTGGCTGCCTGTGGTTCCCAAGCAGTAGTATTTTAAGTGGGAGAAGGAACTCTGGAAACTGCCTTTGGTTTTGGTTTGGCTGAGGGTGGTTGGGGATTCCTCTCAGTTTCCTGGAGGGGATAGGCTTTCAGACAAGAGTTTGCCATTCTCCCAGTGTTTGAATAAAGACATCTTTCCTTTCTCACCAACCTCTGCCTCTAGAATTTGCCTATTGGTGGCAGTGGGCAGGTGAATCCCCCACTTTATTTGGGTAACAAAACCTCAAAAAGTTCATAAACTTTAACTGAAATGAAAAACATGTTCTTCCTTAAATTTCTCTAACAATTATTTTTAATGTTTAATGTGTTCTTTAAGTTTACACCACCTATAACATTCAGTCAATAAATTCTAAATATACTTCACAACTTACCTTAAGGAATGCAATCTTGCTTCTGATATCTGTCACGATGGCATTCCAACTGTCCACTGCAGCCTTTAACTGAGGTGATTCCAGGTTGCTAGTGTAGACAAGGAGACACAACAGGAAGTTCTTTCTTTCTATATGCCAATTAGATTTCCAAAAATTTCCATTACGCTCTCTAGCATATATGTAAATAATATAAAAAAACAAAATTACCTCCATCACCAACAGCTACTTAAAATGGGCACAAAGTTGTATGGAAGGGCTTATTATTAAACATAAAAACAAGGACCAGAAACATTTAAGGGATTTTTTTTTTGTTTTTTGTTTTTTTGTTTTCTGAGAGAAAATATACTTCTGCATTGGCAAACCAAGTTTTCTTTTTTTCCAGCTTGGTGACATATTTTTAGGACATATAAATCCTCTGCACAGGAAACCCTCCATTGAAGTAGGAAGGCAGTGAAAACCAAACAAATTGCCCTCGCCACTCAAATGCAGGAGTAATCATGATGCTGAGAATACTCATCTTGGAAGCAGGTTTTGGACTATGTTCACATTAAACCTGTTATCGCAAGGCTACAGTTGGCCTATCAGGCTCTTCCTCAAAATAGAAAAAGATATTCAGTATGGGAGGGCAAATCAGAAAGAAGTACCTCTTCTGCAAGGATGGATCAGGTTGTTGCCTCTATGCAGACATAAACTGCACAAATGCAGCAGCATTGCCAAACATACTCATCGAGTAACTTAAATAGAATAGCTTTGAGGTTTTTAGGTCTGCCATCTGCAGAAGAGAGATTTTAAAGCCTTTCAAAAAAGCTCTTAAAACATTCCCAGCCTGGTATCACCCGGTACAACAACTTTAAAAGAGCTGAACAAGTTATCATTGGAATCATCTATACGAGCACAAAGAGGCTTGATAACATTTTAATTTACAGAGCATTTTTTCTCCCTCTAGCGAGCAAACAGACTGATCGCATAAAACAGTGCTTCCCTGACCTGAATGCACATCAGTATATCCTAGGAATCTTGCTATATCTTAGAGATTCTGATTCTTTAGATATGAAGGATCATAATCATTAAATGATAATTATTAAAAATAATGAAGCCTTGGTTCTGCCAGAGATTCTAATTTAATTTTTGAAATTTGAAGTAATACTTCATAAAATTATCATTTTAAGGGGAATCTCATGCAAGCTTCTCAATATTTGAAAATCATTCATTTATAGCACAGGAGGAAATTGCCTTTAATATACGATTTTAGGTGTTAATACTGACTTCCCCAAAAAATACTCCAAAGGTATTTAAAACCCAAGCCTTAGAAGAGAAAGGAATTAGGAAAGTCTTCCACTTAGAATCCACCTTCGTTTGTAAATATCTAGTCTTTATACATGTCTCTGCCTGAGATTTTTGATATATTTCACTGTAGAGGAAGAGAAAAAATCTGTCAGCAGCTAGTACTGCATTCAGCAGACTTCTCAGTGCTTTAGCAGAAGCAACAAAGTAAAAGCATCAAAGTGAGTAGGTGACTTTTGAGGTTTAAAAACACAAGGGCTTCTCCACTCCAAAGACCGATGTCACATATGTAAAACACATCACAGATGATGTTCAACCTTGGAGCCACCTGTGAACATCTCAGAGCTCAGATGCAGTAAGGAAGAGGGGACTGTTACCTTGCTGCCATGTGAGTCACCCTGGCGAGCTGACTGAGGCATTCCTTTTCAGTCTGCTCTAGATGAAGCAAACCAAAATCTCGACGACACTGTAAGAAATACACCTAGAGATTTTGGAGAGAAAGGAAAACAAGTTGAAGATGTCCTTGTAAATGAACACAGTTCTTTTCTCAGTCATTTAGAATAAATTTTAAGCTATTTTCCAATCTCTTCCAATAGCACCTGAGTTTCTGAACCATTCACAACACATTATGAGAGCTTTTTCATCAAATCTTCAATTCTAACTTTTTATGCAATGATTACTGGGTTTGTAAACATTCTAGAATGTTAGTTTTCAAACTTGCACATATACTGGAACCATCCCAAAAGTTTTTAAACCAACTTTAAAAAATGACACCTGGTCCCAGAGATTCTAATTTAACTGATATTAGTTCTAGCCTGGATATTAAGTTAATAACACTCAGAAGAATTCCTGCTATTTGTCTGTCTGTTTTTCAACTGAGGAACGGGGTAAGAAAATAATCAGACCATAGAAGGCCATGCAGTCCCATTGGGCCTTGGAAGTCATCTAGTCCAATGTCAATTCCACAGCAGGGATCCCTTCTGCACCATTACTGAAAATAGCTTATTATTCTCTTAGACAGCATTATGTGTTTCTAAAATTAATAACGGAAGTAGAAATAAACTTCCTGACTAAACGCAGTGAAAAACAAAGAATAAAAACTTGAGCTCTTATGGTAAACTGAGTTTTTTTTTTTGTTTTTTTTTTTTTTGTTGTTGTTGTTGTTGTTGCTGTTGTTAAAGCTAGCACTTTCTCTAGAAATTTTTGGTTCCAATATCACACCTTGGTTATTGACCTCTGGATTTGTGAGCACTCTGCTAAAAAAAAAAAATAGCACTTATTATGACAGAGGTGGGAAGATCTGTAATGATTTTAATGTCAGTGAACTCGCTAGAACTTTAATTTTATTGTACATGAAGTCTGGTTATCTATAAACTAAAATTACATACACACATATAGTCATATTTCTTTTGTGAGATCCTTGCTTGGGGTTCTAAACTAACTTGGAGAAACTGGATAACTTTCTGGGTCCATAAGGTACGTTGGTTTTCGACACTGGATTGTATGATGTATATGTGCTTTCGGAAGATCTCTGTAAGGAGTAGCAGAGAAGGGAGATACGGCAGCAGTGAGATGCCCTTCAAAGTTTAGCCAAACTAACCTTCATGACCTGGCTTCATGAGAACTTTCCCAAGATGTCTGTATTTGCTATAACAATGAAGCAGACCAATTTCTCGGAGTCATTTCAAGAAAAACAACATAAGATTACCAACACTGAAGTAAGTGTGTACAAAATGCCAATGAGTCAAAAAAAGCACAAAGGTTAGAGCTGAGGTATTTGGGCTGGTCCTAAAATGTCTTATTTCTTTTTATTCAAAAAGCAGTCTCTTTTCAATTCTTTAGTATATTAGTACAAAAGTAAAACCTGCCTCCCCCAAACCATCTCTCTCTCTCTCTCTCTCATTCACTCACTCACCTCAGCTGTTAAAGCTCTGCTAGTTTCCGCATTCAGTTTGCTTAAGTACGCTTTAATCGTGCTTTCCATATTAAGCTTCTCCACTTCCCACTGAGATCTGAAATACATGATCATTAAAGAGTCAGTAACATTGAGCAAGAACAGACTTTTCTACCTTATTCAGGAGAAGGGAAGTAATGAGCTATTCAATGAACAGTTAATGATTTCTTTAAAAGTGTACCACATATAAAAGCAAGAGAAGACATTACTTAAGCCTAACTGTTATCCTTTACTAGCAAGAGTATATATAGTCAATATAGAAGTAATGATTTAAAACCTGGCTCTGAAATCAAGTTGTCTGAGAATGAATCTCAGTTCTACAATTTATTAAATGTGAAACTGTGGGCAAGTAACTGAATTTCTCTGTACCTCAGTTTCCTCACATGTAAAACTGGAAAAAACTGATTACTTACCTCAAAGAACTATAGTGAAATTAATTCAGATACTATAAAGAAAGTACTTTGTTTTTGGCACATAGTAAGTACTAAATAAATGTTAGGTACTGTCATTATGAATAAATTTTACACAGAGTTTCTACAAGTCTTTTTGTATCCCAACAACAGCAACTAGAAGGTTTTCATTATCCCTGTCACAAAGCTAGATCCCTGCGTGAAAATACTTTTTACTGGATATCTCAGTGCTTACACCCAGCACCTCAGAATAAAAACAAACCGTGTAGCTTAAGAGGGAGGGAGATGAGGGTGGGCCATTATTTACCAGGGACATGATGGACAATGGCTACCTGTGAGGTTTCTCTTTTTTTAAAATCTCATTTCAGCTTGAGCCCCAAAACTCTAGAGCATACAAACCAATGTCTTATATGAAAACAATTAATTGGAAATATAATGTGGTAATATGGAACTTTCACAAAAGCTATCCTCAATTGTTTTGTTATTTGAAACACGTGGATACCTGAGTATCTGACAAACAGTGACAAGAAGCTTGATAAAACAAAGTCTTGCTAATACCATTAAAATGAGAGTGTTTTGAGGGGAAAAGTCATAAAATATTCAAGGAGATATATTAACCAAGAGAATTATTATACCATTGAATATTATATAAAATTTGCCTATAAGAATAAGAGAAAACATAGGTAAGTTGAACTTTATCAAATTATAAACTTTTGTACTTCAAAAGACATCATCAAGAAAGTGAAAAGGCAACCCACAGAATGGGAGAAAATATTTACAAATATCTGATAAGGGACTTGTATCTAAAATAAACAAACAAAAATTAAAACTCAACAGTGAAGATATAAACAACCCAATTTAAAAAATGGTCAAAGGGTGTGCAGAGACATTTCTCTAAGTATATACACAAATGGCCAATAAGCACAAGAAAAGATCCACAGAACCATTAGGAAAATGTGAATGAAAACCACAGTGATATACCCCTTGACATCCATTACAGTGGGATAAATAAAGCCAGATAATCCAGTAAGTATTGGTGAGGATGTGGAGAAATCAAAACTCTCACCCATTGTTGGTGAGGTTATAAAATCGTGAATTCATCTGGAAAACAGTTTGGCAGTTTCCCAAAAAGCTAAATAGAGTTTACTATATGTCTTAGCAATTGTATTTTTAGGTATATACCCAAGAGAATTAAATGTCCCCACAAAAATTTGTATACAAATGTTCTAATACAAACAGCATTAGTCATTATAGCCAAAAGTGAAAACAAACCAAATGTCCATCAACTGATGAAAAGATAAAGAAAATGCGGTATATCCATGCAATGGAATATTATTTATCTACAAAAAAGGAATGAGTGTAGATACATGCTACAACATGGATGAACCTTGAAAAAAAGAAGTTAATCACAAGAGACCACACATTATATGATTCCATTTATATGAAATGTCCAGATACACAAATACACAGAGATGAAAAATAGATTAGTTGTTGCCAGAAGCTGGAGGAAGAGAGAATGAGGTGTGACTTCTAATGAATCCAGGGTTTCTTTTTAGGGTGATAAAAATGTTCTAGAATTAGATAGTGGTGATGGTTATACACCTCTGTAAATACACTAAAAACCAGTGAATTGTATACTATAACAGGTAAATTTTATGCTGCATGAATTAGATCTCAAAAAAGCTGTTATAAAAATTACTTAAAAATGTATACATGAGAACAAAACTTAAGCCACTTTCATAAAGCAGTCACACCTAGTTGCAGTGAATAGCATAAAGAGATTAGAACTCAATAAGCTCTAGCCCCTGACAGTAGTGTGTTGCGGGAACATAATTTGGCTGATTTTTTCTGTCTCAGCAGTGTTCTAGGGCCACAGCCAAATTAAATGTACCTCCCAATTTGCCTAGGACACTTCCAGTTTATACTTGTTGTCCCAGTATAATTACAAATACTGCTCAGTTTCAGGCTCAATGTGCCCCATTTTGGATGACAGATTATATGGCTACCTAGCCAGAGTGTGCTGAGCAGAATACATAGTTTCAGACAGGGTGCACTCAGCTAAAGCAACAGCTGTTTGTACCTTTTCATGGAAAGTTGCTCTTTAAGGTTCTTGATTTCATTATCTTTAGCATGGCTCTGACGCTGTAATCTAAGCAAAGGAGAAAGGCATAAAACGTTAGAAATTATTTGTCGTTAATATAGTTAGAACAACTCTACTTGCAGATGAAGTAGGATTAGTACATACATTTTGGGCAACAAGTGCTGAGCCTAAAAATAACTAAATTCTGATACCTAGTCCTTTTGAAATTTATCTTATTTCTGATGTCTGATTTACTGACTTCTCAAAGAAAGAACTAAGTTCTAACCCCTTAGTTTTAACTAAGTTGTAAAATAGAAAGCCAAAGAGAAGAGTTTTCTTATCTAGTATTCCCAGCACAATGACTTGGAAAAATGTCTTTAATTCCCTATAATTTAGTTTGCCCATTAGAAAACAGAGATGGTATCTTCTGATGTTTTAGGCGTGTGGTGGGATTGAGAACTTTAAGTTCCTTAAAGGGATATTATATCTATCAAGTCATATAAACTATTAAACACTTAAGATCTGAAAGAAATCAGACCTTAAATCTAGAACTGTGTACAAATAGAATTTTTAATAAAAATCATAAATTAAAACTGGGAATCACTCATATGACCTAATTATGGGAAATCTGGATAAAATTTTTGCATAAATCGAAAAACACAACCTGTGATTAGCTTAAAGTGAATATGTAAGAAGCAATTAAGAAAAATGAAAAAATGGGACAACTATAATAGCATAATCAATAAAATACACTTAAAAATAAATAGCAATAATAAAACCTAGAGAAAGAAGAAAAGTGCAAAAGTAATACTTTCTGGTTAACATATACATACCGTTTATACATACCGTTTGGTTAACAAAAACATACCATTTTCACTGTTCCTCCCTGTGCTGCTATATTTCTCTTCACAACCATGCTTTAGTATCACCCAGTTAATTTGTTTCAGTATGAGCAGATTTATAGCAAAAGCACATTTCTGGTCAATGTAAATTACTGGAAAGGTAAAGCCTTAACGCAATGACTTCAAATGTTGGCTGGATTGCTCACTCCTAGATTTCAGAGTATCCCCACTCACCTTTACTCTAAGTTTCTTAGAAGCTATAGAGACTTACAATCAATGTTCTATTGGGCTGAAAACGTAATGAAAGAAACTAGGTGTCTTTTTATACAAAAGAGGTCATGTTCTCAAGTAAACAATGAGAAATACAAGCTTTGTTATTGCAGTATATAGAAGAATGTAGAGAGAGTTGAAAAGTAGTAAGACTTATAAAACTGGCACCTTCCTTTCCTTTGTATACCCCATTATTTCAGTGGTTTACTCAGCTCCAGTTTAGAGTGGGAGGTAAGAGCCTACAGAGCTGGTAGGAAATTCAGAAGGCCTGGATCTGTAAATAATAAGGATAATGTATGCATGGTTCTTATCACCTAGCTTCGATATGAACCAGCTATATATGTGTTCAGGCAGTCATAACTTCTCAGTCCTATTTTTCCCATGAATAACATGATAGGGTAGAATTAGATTTTCTTTTCTAAAAGATCTGAAGTTCTCAAGCTTATTCAGTTTACTATATGGACTTTATTGTCAGAAGTTTCTTAAAATTTACTAAGTGCTTATTGTAATTTGTACAAAATGTCACTTTTATGTAAATCTTCTTTGTTAAAACTGCAATTATCATCAACAAATATTTGCCAAGCATTTACTATAGGATTGGCACTGAATTAGGGCAAAGAAAAAAAAAAGTTTGCTTCCTGCTAAATACCATATCCTAAGATGAAAGAAATCAATACCACAATTAAAAATTATTTATATTTTCATCATATACTCTTTTGACATGATCAGGTTAAACAAAAATGCTCAAAAGCTTGTATGAGAACACATACAGTGTTCATTGTTTTTTTTCTCTGCTTAGATGTCCTCTGTCTTTTCTCCCATCTTAACTGACCTAGCCCAGGTTCAATACTATGTTTTTTGTGTCGTTCTTATCACAACAAAATCCATATGAAGTTTAGCTCCATTTGACAATTATGTGCTTTTAAAAACAGAAGGGAGAGGGGAGGGGATAATAAACAGGGGCAAAGGGTGAAGGGTTTACAGGAACAACTATAAAGGACACACGGACAATAGCAAGGGGGGTGGAAACAGGGGAGGGAGGTGGGAAAGGCTGGGGTGGTGGGGAGGGATGGGGGAAAGGCAGAAAACTGTACTTGAACAACAATAAAAATCAAAAGTACTTAAAAAATGAAACAAAAAGTTAAACTTTTTGAGATAAGCATAGATTCAAGCACAGGTGTAAACAATGATACAGACAGATCCCATGATCCTTTATGTACCTTTCCCCAAAGGTATCATCCTGCAAAATGACAGTACAATAACCAGGATGTTAACGGTGACACAGTTTGAGACACTGTAGTTTTATCACCACAAAGGTCTCTCATTTTGCCCTTTTATAGCCACACTAACGTCCCTTCCACTCCCATCTCCTTATAACCTTGGGACCACTAATCTGCTTCCCATTTTTGAAATTTTGTCATTTCAAGAATGTTATAGAAATGGATTCATACAGTATATAGGCTTTGTGGATTGGGTTATTTTACTCAGCAGAGTTCTCTGATATCTGATGTGGAAATAGCACTGTTTCATTCCTGGTGATGGTGATATTGTGTCTTCTCTTTTTTTGTCAGTTTTGCTACAGGTTCATCGATTTTATTGATCTTTTCAAAGAAATAGCTTTATTTCATGGACTTTTCTTTATTTTTTGTTTCTAATTTCATTATTTCTAATTTTTATTATTTCCTTCTGCTTGTTTTGGGTTATTTTGCTTTTCTTCTTCCATGTTACTGAGGTAGGAGCTTTCATTGTTCATTTGAGATTGGGGCACATTAGTTCTCAGAACTGCTTTAGCTATGTCCCACAAACTTTGATATATTGTATTTTCATGTTAATTTAGTTCATTGTATTTTTATTTCCCTTGGATGAATTTCCTGTTATCTTTGCAATTTTATGTCTAGTGTGGCCATATGACTTGAGCACATGCTTTGCATAATTTCAATTCTTTTAAATTAGTTGAGGTTTGTTATGGCACAGGATACAATCTATTTTGGTGAATTTCCTGTGGTCATTTGAAAGCATATGCAGTCTGCCATTACCCAGTGAAGTGTTCTATAAATATCAATCGGATCATGTTGGTTAATGGCATTGTAGAGGTCTTCTATATTATTGCTGATTTCTGTCTAGTAGTTCTATAAATTTCTGAGAGTAGGGTATTGAAGTCAACAACTAAAATTGTACATTTTTCTATCAATTCTATCAGGTTTTACTTCATGTATTCTAAAGCTCTGTTGTTAGTACATGGAACTTTGTTTTGGTATATACACAGATTCTTATGCCTTCTGGTAGATTAATCCTTTTATCATCAGTAATGTCCCTCTTTGTTGCCAGTAGTTGACTTTGCTCTGAAGTCCATTTTATCGTATATTAATATAGCCACTCCTACTTTTTTTATTGTTTGTATATCTTTTACCATTCTTTTACTTTCAACCTCCCTGTTATTGAAACTGAGGTGAGTTTCTTGTAAATGGTGTATTATTAGATCACTTTTTGTTTCTTCTCTTAAATTCCAGTCTGTCTTTTAATTGGTGTATTTAGACCAATTGGTCTAAATTGGTGTATTTAAGGTAATTATTGTTCTGTTGATGATTACATGTGCCATTTTATTACTGGTTTTGTTTCCTCTTTCTCTTTTCTTACCTTCTTGTGGGTTATTTGAATAATTTTTAGGATTCCATCTTGACTTACAGTGTTTTTTTTTAAAGATTTTATTTATTTATTTTTAGAGAGGGAAAGTGAGGGAGAAAGAAGGGAGAGAAACATCAATGAGTGGTTGCCTCTCATGCGCCCCCTACTGGGGACCTGGCCTGCAACCCAGGCATGTGCCCTGACTGGGAATCAAAACAGCGACCCTCTGGTTCATAGGCTGGCACTCAATCTACTGAGCCACACGAGCCAGGGAGACTTACAGTGTTTTTGAGTATCTGTGTAGCTTTCTTAGTTGTTGCAGTAGATATTATAATATGCATACATAGCCTATGCGATTGTCTTTTCCTACTTTAAGACAAGTGTAGAAGGGCTGACGCACACTGCTTTGTTGCTGTAGGATGGAGGGAAGCAGGAGCTCCCAGTAGGGCTTCTTTAGTACCAATTGGGGAGAGGAAAAAAAAAGGAGTGCCAACTAGCTTCACTGATGGAGACTCAGTTCCCCAAGGGAGAATAGGAACAAAGCTTAGCATTAACTAGACTTCCCTCGAATAAGTTTATAAAGTCTCACTGATACCGGGGAGAGGTAGAAGCTAAACTCGCAGCTAGACCACAGTGATGCTCTCCTGGCAGTAGAACTGCAGCACTCCTGCCACACCTCCTGGTGGAGAATGGAAGATGAACTGCCTGCTCAGTACCGCTACCCAGCAGAGGGATCTGAACGCTGTCATCTGCTTCTGTCAGAGCACACTCCCTGCTTCCAAGGAGTGGTGTGGGCTATTGGTGTTTGGCTGATGCAGGTGGGCAGCACCAAAAGGTTTTTAGTTGTATGTTTCCTTCTCCTGATCCTCTGGCTAGAGGGGACAGGTTTTACTTAGAGATTTTTCTTCCTGTGCCTATTGGCAATTGTATGTTCGAAATTTCTGCAGCACCCTGTCTGGGATATATGGGAAGCAGTAAGGAAAATCACTGTTACATTATTTCCACCTCCCAGAGTCTTCCTATGTTTGTCTGAGGCTTAAAGTCCAGGAAGTCTTTTTTTAAATGTTTTATTGATCATGCTATTATAGTTGTCCCAATTTTTCCCCTTTTGTCCCACTCCACCGAGTACCCCTCATTCCCAGCAATCCCTCCCTTAGTGAATTTCCATTAGTCATGCATATAAGTTCTTTGGCTACTCCATTTCCTATACTGTTCTTAACATGCCCCTGCCTATTCCGTACCTTCCCATTTGTACTTCTTAATCCCTGCACATTTTCCTCCATTATCTCCATTTTCCCTTCCAACTTATAACACTCCAAAGAATCTCCATATGTATGATTCTGCTTTTGTTGTACTTGTTTGATTAGTTTGTTTTTAGATTCAATTATTGATAGTTGTGAATTTATTGCCATTTTAATGTTCATAGTTTTGACCTTTTTCTTCAATAAGCCCCTTCAACATTTCATATAGTAATTACTTGGTGACAATGAACTCATTTAATTTTACCATGTCTGGGAAGCTCTTTATCTGCCCTTACATTCTAAATGATAGCTTTGCTGGATAGAGTAATCTAGGTTGTATGTCCTTGCTTTTCATTACTTTGAGTACTTCTTGCCAGTCCCTTGTAGCCTGCAATGTTTCTTTTGAAAATCAGCCAACGGTCTTAAGGGAACTCCCCTACAGGTAACTAACTGCTTTTCTCTTTCTGTTTTTAAGATTCTCTCTTTATCTTTAACCTTTGGAATTTTAATTATGATGTGTCTTGGTGAGGTCCTCTTTGCATCCATCTTGTTTGGGACTCTCTGTGCTTCCTGAATTTGTATGTCTATCTCCTTCACCAAATTAAGAAATTTTTCTTTCACTGTTTTTTCAAACAAGTTTTCAATTTCTTGCTCTTTCTCTTCTCCTTCTGGCATCCCTATGATTCAAATGTTGTACGTTTGAAGTTGTCCCAGAGGCACCTTAGCCTATCCTCATTTTTTTTTACTTTTTCCTTTTTCTGTTCTGATTGAATTTTTTTCTTCCTTATGTTCCAAATTGTTGATTTGATTCTCAGCTTCAACCACTCCACTGTTGATTCCCTGTAAATTTTTCTTTATTTCACTTAGTGTACCCTTCATTTCTGCCTGGGTCTTTTTTATGGTGTTGAAGTACCCAGTGAGTTCCTTGAGCATCCGAACAACCAGTGTTTTGAACTCTGCATTTGACAGATTGCTTATCTCCATTTCATTTAGTTCTTTTTCTGGAGTTTTGTTCTGTTCTTTCATTTGGGCCCTATTTCTTTGTCTCCTCATTTTGGCAGCCTCCCTGTGTTTGTTTCTATGTATTAGGTAGAGCTGCTTTGACTCCACGTCTTAGTAGTATGGCCTATTGTGAAAAGTATACCTGTAAGTTGGATGGGGCAGAGTCTTCTGTAATTGCCAAGGCAGCACAACTTGTGTGAACCAGGTTGACGGAGTCTCAGATATGGTGTGTTCACTCTATGGCTCTGGGTATGGGAGGGCTCAGGAAAAGGACAATGGCTGCTGCCTGGTCTCTGGGGTTTTGTCCAGGAGGAAGCTGTCCCCTAGCTCTCACCCTGATGATAGATACTTCCATTTCTCCCTGTATGCCACCGGTACCCTTCCAGCTGCTGCTCCAGTGGTGGAGTCTAGAGGGAGTGAATCTGTGTAAGTCCTAAAATTGTTTTAGGCCCTTTAAGAGGAGATGCCTCAGAACCCCAGTTTCTTCTACCATCCAAACCCCCACTGGTTTTTACAGCCAGAAGTTATGGGGACTTATCTTCCTGTAACTGGAACCCTGGGCTGGGTGGTCTGGTGTGGGGTGGGGAACCCTCGCTCCCAAGGCATCCCTCCTGATTTTTATCCACCACATATGGGTGTGGGACCACCTGTTATGTGTCTCTGCTTCTCCACCCCTACATCCCATCTGCATGAACATGACTTCTTTAATTCCTTAGTTGTTCGACTTTTATACAGCTTGATTTTCTAATGATTCTGGCTGGCAGCTGTTTTGTAGTTTATTGTAAATTTTGTTGTAGTTGTGCAAGGAGGCGAACTGTGTTTACTTATGCCTCTACCTTGAATGGAAGTCAGTTCCAGGAAGTTTTAGTTGTAAGAAAGGACTTGCAAGTAATGGAGGTACTAAATCTGGTGGAACTGGAAGCCCCTCTGTTATATGTAATTTTAATCCCCTCATGGTAATCTATACTTTCTGTTAGCTCACAGTCAATGTTTAACATGTCTTGGTATCTGCTACACATGCCTTACATAATTCTTCTTACAGTTAGTACTTAAAATTTGGTGAATGTTCCACAATGAATGCTTATGAAGATATATGTATCCCCTAAAGTGATCTGTTTGTAGTCTCAAGCATATAAAGGTGCCTGGGTCAGGAATCAGAGTTTAGAAGGGATATCCTCAGTTAATAAAGGAGAGAGGATGCTCATCTATGTGGATGACATTCTCTTCTGATCTCTAGTATTATGTAACACATTTCTGGATTGGTCATTATCTTCCAGGCTAAAAGACAACATTTTGAATCCTTCTTAAGTGATTGCAGCCAGCTTAGTTTGCCTCCTTCTGAACTGAAGGATATCTCTAAGTCCAGCAGAAACAAGTCTGAAAATATTTTCAATGATATTATATTGACAGGACTATGGTATTCAGTTCTTACTAAAAACCCCTTCCACTTTGAATATATGATTTGTGGGAGAAAATTTAAGACCTAAATCTCTGCCAAATATTTCTCTAATTTCACAATTAGTATTTTGCACTCATCACTTTAATGTATTTCCTAGAACTTGTCTATTTTCCTTATTATCAGTCTAAACTAAAAAAGATTTCAAATTAGACTTCACAAACAACTGGTATCTTGTGGTACTATTGTGCATTAAAATAATTTGTTATAAATTATATTACTCTTTCACCTGGCTGGTATAGCTCAGTGGATTGAGCGCGGGCCTGCGAACCAAAGGACCGTGGTTCAATTCCCAGTCAGGGCACATGCCTGGGTTGCAGGACAGTTCTCAGCAGGGGATGCACGAGAGGCAACCATACATTGATATTTCTCTCCCTCTCTCCTTCCCTTCCCCTCTAAAGATAAATAAATAAAATCTTAAAAAAAATAAAAATAAATTATATTACTCTTTCAATTAATACTCATTGGAGGCAGTGACTATTAGAAAAATATAAAGCAAGACACTTGTTTTTCCCTATTAATTCAGAATTGTTAGTCTTAGGAATTTAATACTTAAGGTTATAAGAGAAATGAAATTGGAAAGGGTCATAAGAGCCTCCAGGAATCTAATTTATTTTCAATCTCTTGGGGCTGAAACACAAATACTCTAAGGGATCAACATAAAAAAGTATGCACATGATTCCATGGTGTCTTTGGGTAATATATTTATTATATGCTATAGAGAGAAACAAACATTGGTCACATTTTTACCAACTAGAGTCATGATCTGAAAGTTAATTATCTTTCTCATGAAATTCTATTATCTTCACACTTGTTCATCTAATACATGAAAAGCTTGATATATAGAATAATCATTTGCTTATTTTTCAATTCAGCTGGCAAGGCAAAAATAGAGTTGGATTTTAAGCAAGTGCAGTCCTGTGGCTGGCAGTTCCTAATGTGCAGTCACAATGCCACCTAGTGGCTATTAGGGATTATCTTTTAAAGGTAGAGTTCATTATGGAGCAAACCCAGAATTTTCTGTTATTAATAGATTTGTACTTACTTGGAAACCTTATTGATTCCAAAAACCACCTGTTGGTTAAGAGATGCAATAATTTTGTCTCTCTTTTTAATCTGCATTTGGTTTTCTTGCCACCGAAATGTCATTGTTTTCAACTGTCTTTTGAAATCCTGCTCGAAGAAAAATATTATTTCAGTTAATTCTATTCAAGTCACCAGAAAGTGAAAGAAAAAAATTAGGTTATTTTAAAAAAAAGTAGGTACCATTGAGTTTAAAATCTGAACTATCTCTGATGTGACTCAGATCTAATAGCAAAGTACTTACTTCACACTGATAGTGCAATTTATACAGCCGCTGTTGGCCGGCAAGCTTTTCCTTCTCAGTTTCTCCATATTCTGCAGATACCTTGCTGGGTGAGCCCTATTGAGCAAATGAAATATGCATGCTTTATTTTCCTCATTTAAAAAAGTGATGATATTTTAATTATTTAAAGAGGATTTAAAGTTATTATCTATTGCCTATTCATGCTTTATAGGTCTCAGTGCAAACATCCCTTCTGATTAACCCAACTTTTCCCTAATTACAGAATTCACTACTTAATACCATAGTTACTTGTCCACTGATGCAGCTATTGGATAAAATTACCTGCATGCCTACCATGTTTTAGGCTTTTTTCTTTTTTTTGGTAACACTTTTACCGCCAAGAAAATTCTATGAGGTAGACAGTGATTATTCCCATTTCAAAGATGATAAAACTTAGTAACTTGCCTAAGGTCACACAGTGAGTGGACAAGCCTTAATTGGCTAAGCAATTACTATTATTACATGACACACCTTAGTGTTCAAATTCTCCACTATATTATAAACACTGTGATCACATGGCCCATGTCATATCACAGCTCTTGAGACAAAGCAGGTGCTAAATGTTTTCTGAGTAGAAGAAAGCATTTACTTTCAAAAGGTGTGACATTTTTCGAAAGGTATATGACATTTTGTTCTGTTTTCAAGTTCTCATAATTTTCATGGCTGTTCAATGAAAACCAAAGGCCCCACATTTAAACTTTAGTGTGACATCCAAAGTTCAGAATATTTAATTTCAGTTAAAATATATATAGTATGGTATTATAATTGGAAAGGAGAAAAAAAGGTATGACAACTATATAAATGCTGTACTATCAGCCAGGAAATTATTTGTGCTAACTGTACCCTTAGACAATCAATATTCCTACATAGTATACATCATTATATTTAAACAATGTAACAGGTTATCATAAAACTACCTCAGTATAGAATTCTCATGGAGAGGTAAATCAAGTAGTTTTTTAAAAAATATTTCATATGCTTTGTCTGATTAAGTGCTCTGTAGAGTACTTAAATCATGTTCATATGCATCTTTATACATAGGTATCTCCTTCCTGGTAATGAGTACTACCAGGAAAGAAAACAAAGAAAATATTGTTGTACATTGATATTTTTTTGTAGACATTTCATGGTAACAACCAAGTTTAATTTAAAAACAATAAGAGTAGCTTTGTTTTACAAAAGTGTTTTTCTCATGAAATTTAATCCAATGGGATTATGCTAGTTTCACCCCCTCTTCCAAGGTAACAAACACTTTGCAAGGAATACAGTTGTAATCAACTCTGCCTAATAATTAAAACCAGGAAATGACGTGAGGGCTAAAGTGAAAAGTTTTAGCTCCTGAAGGTCTTTTTTTCTTCATCATCCTCTTGTCCCTCCCTTTCTGTTTTTTATTTCTCCTCACAAGTACAGTATAAACCATTAGGCTAACATGCTGTTCAAAGAGTCAAGGGGAAAACAAAGGTTAACAATTATTTCTGGAAGAAGGAAGGCAGGGCTATACCCTCTCCAATCGGGCTTACCTGCTCTATCATGTCCAGAATATGCAATTCATCCAGGCTATAGACCTTGTCTTCGGTTGCGTAATCTTGAACATCATTTGCATCATCTTTCATAAAGCTACTGACTGGGTGTAGATTTGCTTGCTCTGTCTTCAATTGCTCTTCCTTTGCTACCATGTTTGGGCTAGAGTAGTGACAAAATCAATGTAATCTTTCAGAACGGTATAGGTTTTTCACCTAAATCATTATGTCCTAAATTAATATTGCACTGGTCTCATAAGATGCTCAGTGTCAGAAGGGTTCATGGTCGAAGAAACTTTAGACAGTGCTCAGGCTGGGTTATTTCCCTTGAAGAGCACAATGAATTCTGGCATATTTGAAATAGCGTTCAATCAAAGTAATCAACTATTCTGCTCATCCCAGTGTTTTTAAGAACTATGAGACCATAAAGTTCCTTTTTCAAATTTTAACTATTAACATCAATTACTTTGGAAAATACTGACATGCATTTCCACACCTACTACATTATTTTATCACAACATTCTTGACAGGTAGGTTGGTTTAGTCAACTACAGCAGCTAGGTACATTGTACATTTAAATATAAGGCTGCAAATAGCAACATAAAGTACATTTTTAAATACAGGTTTCTTTTGTAAGAGGACCATATAAAAACTGTGGTGATAACATGGATTTTGGTCACTAGGAACCACTACAAAAGAATGAAAATACTACGTGTACACAAGCATTAGCCCATTTTTATACCAATGTCTAATCTAAATGCATGTGACTATTCTTTCAGTTGACCTGCTATTTAGTAGCTATACCTTTCTTTCCTAATCTCATTGAATGGTAACAAAGAGTAGTACTTTTACTTATTTACTTACAGCATGATATAAATGACTTGATTTTATCAGTGAATAGAAAGAAAAAAGGTAACTCTGGGATGTATTATTACTTCTTTTATGACACTGAGACCTAGCAAAATCAACATCTAATGCTTATAAAATAACTTGTAAAATACTATAAACACTCATTTGGTATCACTGAGGTATTCAGGATGACCCAAACAGTTTGGAAATTTCAATGAAATCAACTGCTTATATACACCATTGGTTCCCAAACAAAATTAATTTTCCAAATTACTAGAAGAACTTCAAAAAAATTACATTTTCCAGGCACTCCAACAACTGTAAAAATATAGATGAATTTGTATTTTTAAAAGCTCAAAAAAGTTATTCCTAAATTTTTAAAGTATGATTAATTGCATTGTGATACTATAATAAAATGTTCATATTACTAAGTCATGTAAACTGAGACATGTAGTAGTAAAATTACATAAACTTAGGGATTGAAAACACTTGAACAAAGAACAAAATGTTTCAATTGAATATAAAGAACAATCTGACAGTAACCAGAGAGGAGTGGGGAGAGGGATAATAGGGGTTAATGGGGGGGCATCAAGGAACATGTATGAAGAACACATGGACAAAGTCAAAGGGGGTGGGGTGGAGGGGCATGGTGGGGTGAAAATGGAGACACTTGTACTTGAAACACAATAAAAAAATGAACAAAATGTTTAGGGAAGAATAAAGCAAATGTGGAAAATACTGGTAATTGTTGAATCAAAGTGATAGGTAGATATACTAATATAAGTATATTATTTTCTTCTGTGTGCATTTGAAAATTCTTATTTAAAAACTAGCACCCTGTGTGATTTGATGATCATACAGGTTTTGGTCTACACTGTAGAGCAAAATGACTGATGACACTATTTCACTCTTTAGTAAGTTATTTTTATGGCATTTAGACACAGCCTAAAAATTAAAAAAATATATCTATTGCTCTAGGGCAGCGATTTTCCACCTTTTTCATCTTATGGCACACACAAACTAATTACTAAAATTCTGTGGCACATGCAAAATTATATTTTTTGCTAATCTGACAAAAATAGGTAGAATTTTGATTAATTCACACTGGACAGCTATTGCTGTGTTGGCTGTTGTCATTTTTTTTATTTGATGATCTGAAAGGTCATCTGTACCCCTGACTAAGTAGTCAGGCAATGCATGTTTTAAAAATTCTTGTGGCGTACCAGTTGAAAATCACTGCTCTAGACACTCAACTTGTTGACAGAGGAAGTGAAAACCTATCTTGGATGGTGAACTCTCTACTTACCAAGTGGATAATATCAATTATCAATGAGAAAATACCAACTACAAATGATGGCTTTAAAGTTAACAAAATATATATGTTTTTGCTACCATATTAAAGATAACGTATGTTCTCACAGTGAGTTCTGTAAAGGTACTAATTTCAGTGAATAAATTTTTGGTGGGTATGATAATCTCTTCACTGGACGATCTCCCCGACTTCCTTCCTCTTCTACACTGTCATCAATCTAATGGCTGTGCATTATAGCTCACACTGCTCTTTAGACATTAAAAGGTTTTCAGTAAGTATTCAAAATTCACTGTTAACAACCGGAATTAAAAAACAAACAAAACTCTTCAGGTTAATTAAACAAATTAAACCAAAACAAACTCTTATTAAAAGATCATTGGGACAAACAATATTCTGTCCTTTAAAGTTAAGTCTTACTGAGTAAGTCTTATTTAGTAAAGCTAAATCTTAAATTGTCATTAGCCAAATCTATACTATATTTTAAAAGAACTTACGCTGAACCCAAATTAGTCCTCAAATCAAGTGGTTAGCGTTGGATGACTCTTGAGTAGCCTCATAGAAAAATGGCAAGAAATAATATTCTACCAAAGTAAATGATAATTTTACTTTTTGTCACTTTCTGTAAATGGTGAAAACTTATTAAGATAAGGGGTTGTCCTTTCTTCTCTTAATGAAAACACTTCCCAAAGCAAGGCAGTGTGCCATACTGGCAAAGCACATTTTGAAAGTATTAAGAAAAATTTTTTAAGTAAATAAACTACTACTTACACTTGTTCTCCTTTTGATTCTTTATTCTGAAAAATAGCATCAACAATTAGTAATCTATATCAACTTTTTCATTACAGCATAATGATCTGACTACATTTAGGTCAGTGTTTCTCAAACATTTTTTACAACCATAATAAAAAATATATTTTACATCATAATGTAAATGCACTTACGTAAGTACCTTTATACATAAACCATATTATGTTATAAACTACATATTTGTGTCTCCGCCCCCAAATACATACATTAAAACCCTAACCCCCAATGTGATGGTAACTGGAGATAGGCCCATTTGGAGGTAATTAGGCTAAGATGATGTTGTGGAGTCCTCATAGTGGAATTAATGACCTTATAAAAAGAGACCAGAGAGCTAGCTGGTACTAGCTCTAGATCACTGGCTCCTCTCCGCCCCCCCCCCCTCGCCCTGCCTATGATGACACAGCAAGAGGGCAGCCATCTGCGAAGTAAGAAGAAAGCCCTCACCAGACACCAAATCTGCTGGTACTTTGATCTTGGACTTCCCAGACTCCAGAACTGTGAAAAATAAATGTTTGTTGTTTGAGCCACCCAGTCTATCACAGTTTTTTATAGCAGTTCAGACTGACTAAAACAATGGGTGATGACCTCTGGAAATTTTTTTTATTCCTACTAATTCTATTTCCTTTTTTAAAATGGTAGTTGTGACCCACTAAATTAATTTTATAATCGAATAATGAAACACACTTGAAAATCACTGATTCGGAAATTAGAAGTGACTATTGGGGCTGAGTTTGTGCCTATTGATACATCTTGGGAAAGGGCACATGGAATTCTCATTTACAGAATCCTATACTAAATATAAGAGTTTTGAAAACTGACATGTAAAATAGCAGATTTATATATTAAAAATCTTTAAAAACGAAATGTTGGGGAAATCACAATTGGGAAACAATGTTATAAAGCCCTAAATCTTATGTTCATTAAAACAGAAATGTAAAGGCACAGACTAAGTAAAGGTAATACCAATGACACTTAATATATATTAAATTATTTAGAGTATTAATTACTCAGACACCACCTTTCCATTAAGAGTATTAATTACTCTTAAATGAGTTACAGTATTAATTTCCACCATCTCCTGTTTACAAGAAACTTTAGAGTCTCTTTCCCTACAGATTCCATAATGTATTAAAATACTTACAAATCTGTTTTGTTTTATTGCCTGGATACGAAGAGGATCTTTGTGTTTCAGTGTCTGGTCAACGTCCAGTGCCAGTTTGATTCTACAATTAAGAATTATGAACTCCTGCCTTGGTTCCAGGACACCTGACAACCTGAGCTGAAAAGACTTTTGGTTGTTCACAATGAACATATCTAGTATATTTAATTAGTATTTCAGAAACCCTTTTTCGTTTTTTCCATGACTTTATGTCTATGCACGTATCAGTCTGTCTTCTTTGACTTCCATTCTTTAGAGAGGACGTCAGTTTGAAGGCCTTGGTTTATATCCTTCCATGTTTCTTTTTATCTCCAAGCTTCATCAAAAAGCCTATTTTTCTGCAATCTGCTTTACTTCTCTTTTCTATTCCAAACCCTTAATTCCCCTGGGTGGGTGGCAGAAATAGGAGCAAGAGTAACAGTAATTAGGTAATTAACACTCTTCATGAAAGGGTAGTATATGAATAATTAATACTTTAAATAACCCCAAAGAGTTATTTACAATTTGAATATATTAGAAGCTAAATGCTAAATTCCTAATTGAAGAAACGGAACATAAAGAATAGCTACAAAGTATCTATATATACAAGTAAGAAGTTATCTGTACGGTATCCTCTATTTGCTACACAAATTTTACTTTTTTATCACGTTCTTCCAGTGAGCCTCTGATAGGTGTTTTTAGGACTTCAGCTTCTGTTAGGTAGAGATGTCCAAAACAAACAATTAACAAAGGATGTAATTTAATGAAGAGGGGCTTTGCTGTCACTTTACTAACACAAGCAAATTTCTGTAAGCTAGAATTTTTCATGAAGAGAACTCCTGATTAGAGAATTAAACTGACTTGATTTTTATTACTGGTTGCTTATACCACAAGTAGACAATTCTTTGCACTTAACAGCAATTGAGTATATGAATATGACTCTTCTATATAAAATGATCATATGCAAAAACTTTAGCATTTTTTAGGTACTATCCTTTAAAACTTAAATAAAAGATGTAAGATCTCTTTTCTAATGTCCAAATTTTATCTTGATAAAAAATATCTTATATTAAAAGATTTTAACTTCTTTTAGTAAAATAAACTGGTAAACAACTTAGGATGTTTAAGAAAGCCAAAAAATTCTTAGATAGTTGCTCACATTTAAAAAAAAAATTTTACTATTACTAGAGTATGAAGTTTTGATAGTGTTTATATTTCTTTTCAGTTGCAGTTATTCCTTAATTTTAATTTGAAAATAAAGTCTGAATTAAAAAAATTAAGTCCCCCCAAAAAACTCAAGTTTCCCTTGTAGCTTTCCAAGCACTTAAAACACTTCTTGCTAAAACTGTGCTATAATCAGTAACCTGTTTATTTTTCAACTGGCAAAAAACAAGGAAGAGGAATAAAAGCAGCATTTTTGCATTTGTATCATTTTTCACATTATTACATTGTTGGCAGACTCTTAGACACAAGGAAATCAAAATTTTTTAAGGTTTTAAAAAATGCTTCTGAACATATCAGTAGAATTATGAACACTGAGCAGGCATTTTTAAAATAAGAATGGTATGCAGAAATTAATGGGATTTCTAAGTGACTAATTCTGTTTCTTATTCATATATTTAAATGTATACGTTTTGACTTAGGGAAGTAAAGTAGGTACACTATACATGTGAGTCATTCAGGATCTAACACACATGGACTTTTCTATAATCATATATTCAATAAGTTGTTGACATTTTTAAAGTCATCCATGCTCTATGTCTACTTAGATTAATTTTAAATTCTAATGGTGAATCCACATATTACCCAAGTATTCATAATCAGACATTCCTCTATTATAATACTAATATAGTATCTTACCTTTTTATTCTTAGTCTTTTTCTTTTTCTTTGGTTTATTCCTAACCTGATAGGTAAAAAAAAAAAAAAAAAATTAGTACAAAATCAGACTGCACAATGGGTTATTTTGCAAAATACATTTCCTCTAACCACTGAAACCTTTTTTCTTGTAATATTATAGATTATATTTTCTTCCTAGACATTATGGAAAATTTTTATTTTAATATCAGTCTTCTCCTAAAAAAATCAATGTTGTATAATGTAACATTATACACATATGTTTAACGTCAATGAGTAGATCACTGAAAAAAAGCTTCCAAATCCTCACTTCTACATGTGCATGCATGAGTAACAAAGGAGCAAGGCACTTTTCAAAAGTCAACATATTCAGGTCCACAGATGAAAAATAAGCCTAGGAAGAATTTAGTGACTATATACAAACTGTTACCACTTATCTATAAAGAAATACAGAAATTCCATCCTGGATGATTTTAACTCTACCCTTGTGCAAATGGTGTTGAACTAAACCTGTTTTTCCTTCTTTCTCTCTTTTTCTATTCCCTACTATGCTTTCTTCTACTTTCTGTTAGCCTCCCACATTCAATCCCGTTAGTCAGAATAAAGAAATATATTCAAAAGTCTAGCATAGTGCCCGGAACATAATAAATGTTCAATAAATGTTGGCAAAATGAATGGTTAAGGCAGGAAACATTATGGGATGAAGTACTGGTGAAAGAACCATTCCAATTTAAAAATACTCTGTGTGAATGCCATGATAAATATAAATTAAGATTTTCTGGAATCCTTTAAGCATAGCACATGCAACAAATTAAAGGCCCTGATTATTAAGTTCTTCTAACTCAAACGTTAATGAGAGCTCATACTTCCTGGAGATCTTTAACAGATTCTGTTGAAGATTCACTGGGTATTGATGCCCCATTTTTATTTATTTCTGCTAATTGTATTCCAGGGTTTGATTTCACATTTATATTGTACTCCATGAGAGGTGCACTTAGTTCTTCTTCCTCATTCTGTAATTCTTCTATTTCAATACCTAAGTATTAAAGACAAAACACTCAAAATTTGGATGCACCCAATTTTAGCCTCTTGTCACTATTATAAATGTATTTACCCTCCAAAACATTATTCCAGAAATAGAAATAGATGACATCTTACTCTGCTCAATTACTAGATGAAAATGAAATGCTCATTTATCAATAACCACACAACAGGTACATAATCTAGCCAGAATTAGTAAGTATGAACCCAAATACTAAGATATTTTACTGTTATCTTAAGTAAATGCTACATATTAGATATACTAGAATTTAAGTTGACTCTAAATATTACGTTTTTGAGTACCTTGACATTGGCCCTATTACTACACTACAAGTAGAATTATTTTAGGACGTAAATCTAAAAGGTAGAGAAAGCTAAAAGGTCTACTTTCTCCCCCTTTTCCTTATTTTTCATAATCAAAGATTTTGAAAGGCTATCAGCCCCTTATTATGTGACTTCTTCTTTGATACCATGTTCCTTGATTCACCCCAGAGTTTCAGTCTCAAACTTGTGAACTTCATCTGACTGATCACAGATGGTCCAAACAAAACCCACTGTGTTATTAAGTATAGTTTTACTCCAAACAAAACCCATGGTGTTATTTTCTTAAGTAAATTTTAATTGCACAATATAATTACATTACGCAAAAATAGCACATAAAAATTTAAAAAATTAGCAACTAACCATCCAGCAAAAAAAATTTTATATATATATATATATATATCTTTAACAACTGATAGATAACCAGAATAAACTAAACAGGAGCACATATAAGCAGGGAGAGCAAGCAGGTGGGCACTTCTGCCTGTTGAAGTGTCCTGTGTGTCAAAAAGTTAAAATACTATGCTTGAGCAAACCCTGGGGCATAGGCACCAAGACCAAGGAAGAGTAAATAGGCTCAAATTAGATTCAGCTGACCAGTAGTAATTTGACCATATAATGTTCCAAGACTCTAACAATTACCATACAATTTATCTGACCGAGTACAATTTATCTGACCGAGTAAAACTCGTATAGTCAGAGATCCCTTAGCTTTCCCAAATTGAAATGTCACTTAGACATTTGGTTTTTAGCATACTTACGTTGACTGCCCATTATTGACTGTAGAGCAATTCCTATGATACATAAAGAAAACATTTAGATGCGCAATTGCAAATGCAACCAACAAATATATGACTGGGACTAAGAAAAGCAAGGAGGTTTTTATACTGCACCAAGTAATTTTATAACTAATTATAAAATAATTAGCTTCCCTTATGAATCTAGTTTAAATAAGGCATGGTGTTTAAACATAAAGGTTATAAACTCATGATTAGAGAAAGTAAACAAATATTTTGATAGTTCTTGAAAGATAATGCCTAGAATATAAGCACTTTAAACCAAGCAGCAAATTGTTATGATTTATAGTCTTAATTTTTTTTGTGATTGCAGGGTTTTTTTTGTTTTTTTTTTTTTATTGTTGTTCAAGTACAGTTGTCTCCATTTTCCCCCACCCCAGCCATCCCCACCTCCCACCCTTGAACCTACCCCCTTTGGCTTTGTCCATGTGTCCTTGATACATCTTCCTGACAACCCTTCCACTTTTTCCCCCATTATCCCCTCCTACTTTGCCTCTGGTTACTGTCAGTTCTTAATTTCAAGGTCATGAAATATTTAATAGCCAATTATGAAGCAAACTTCCATAGAAAGTTTGAGCCTTTTTTAGCAATGTTTATTATCCTGATCAGCACTACATTCTCCTCACCCATTAATCTTATATCAGGCTCTAGCGAATGAATGGTATATAAAAAAGGCAACCTTCACAGATATTTAGTGGGGACACTGGATACTAATCAAATAATTAGATGCACAAATGAAAAGTGTAACTGTTAATAACTACTAGGAAAGAGATAATAAGATGCTAGAAAAGTCTCCATTAAAGGGTCTTGACCAATAAGCTCTTCAGACCACCTGAGTGAGAATTCTTGAAATGCCTTAAATTTAGTTAGTGCTCAAAGCACTTTCTCAAATATTACCTTTATTCTCATAAGTTTTTGTTATTTAAAATCTTAATAGAGTGAATGTGTTTTTAAAAAACCCTGTAATCTGTAAGTCAAAGGTCTTTGCCTGACATTCTTATATAATCAAACTTGGCATTCTCTCCTTTTATGCTCAAAGACATCTCTTAAAAGTTAAGCAAGAAAACACAATGGTATCGTAGAGCCTTGAAGGAATGGGATAGGGGTCCAGCAATCATCTCTGAAAAAAATCTGGACCTGTGCAACAATTCCTAGAATCTTGGGAAGTTGTACATTTAAACAGCATCAGTGCGGTCATCAGTTGCTCACTAGGTAGTATGGCTAATAAAATCACTTGGGATCAGGAAAAGTTACCCAGAATAGCACAAGGGTTTCGGTAATGCTGACATGCCTCAAACTCCGCTTTGCATGATAAAAGGCTACCTTAGTATGTGGGAGAAAAGTTTGAAAGTCTTCTCCATATCAACATAGTGCCCAGGAATGGACCCTGCTGACTTTAGATACTTGCATAAATGTTATCTAATTTTTTTAAATAACCCATGGCCACTGGGTAACTGCCAAACTTATAAACATCAAGATTCTGCTGGAAAGGAGGAGAAACACACACTTATGATATCTAAAAGTGTATCTTTGAAACACACAGTACCAGCATTTCATGGTTTTAGGCATTCTTAATTTTGTAGAAGTAATAAAAGTCCTCTACTTAAAAATCTTCAACAATTCCTTTATGATAACACAAACCTCAACATGGTGAGAAAAATCCTCTTGAATGTACTCTATGGATACTTCTCTACTTTAATATCTTTAATATTTACTACTCAATCTACTTTAAGGCCAAATTTTTAGTTCCCTGAACTATATTTTTATATTTCTATACCTTTATTCTTGATTCCTTTTGAAACATTCTACTCCATCTTCTTCACTTAGGTAACTTTTACATGTGATTTAGCAATTCCTCAAATATTATATTCTCCAGAAAGTTTTTTTTTGGACTCCCTTAGGCTAGGATTTCCCATGGTGTTCTGGTACATCTCTAGCATTATAATTTCTATTAGCTTCTTGATGAGTCTATTCTCTTAAGAATGTGAGCTCCCTGAATCTCCTGCCCTTGGCACTGTGCCTGGCACACAACAGACACTCAATGAAGGTGTACTGGTTGAAGTAAATAATTATTTTGTACCTTGTTGGTAGCAGGATAACATCCTCTGGATGATTTCTGGTACTGGTATGCCTAGGTAGACAGACAGCTGATTGTAATCAAGGGAGATATTCTCAATGGGATTCTCCTTCACTTTATCAATATCCTCTTGCTTCATTCCAAGGCGCAGAAGAGTATCTGAAACTTTATTCCAAATTGAATTGAATTGTGGCTCAGTGAGACCATTCATCAAAATCTCACTAAGGAGGATATCCCTGTATTTGCACAGCCTCAGGATGTCTGCAGACTTAGAGAGATCAGAAGATGGTGGTTCCATATTCCAGCCTTTTTGGGGTGCCGGGAATACATTCAAATGTTTTATGAGTGATAACAGGAGGTGTAAGTCAAACTGTTTGGACTGTGGTAGCTCCTTGTTTGGGGGATAAAGCAGATGCCACGCTCCACCCAAAGGGTGATTAGTCCAAAGGTGGTTGTAGTAGGGTTCCAGCACATTCTTGTGAATAAGAAGCTCTTTTTTCAAAAGAGGGGGTGGCAGGGCCTCATCAAATATTTGCCGGACAATGTCAGTACCAGAAATAATAATTATATGAAGCAGATGATAGAAATAATTATAATCCAGTTTGAAGATAGGCATTTCATCTGAAAATAAATTTTGAAAAAGTCAAAACATTCCACATTAATGCTATTTTTCTAAGGTCTCCTGTATTACATGCTAAGCTCTTGCAAGACAGGGACCAGTACAAAAGAATGAAATACAGTACAGCGCTGCGCTACAGCCAGTGCTCGATCGGCATGCTGCTATCTGGCTAGTTGACAAAAATTCAAACAAAAACTTTGTGTCCCCAAGCAATAGTAATCACAAAGACTAATCACCATAGAAGCCTTTCAACCATCCAGGGTTTTGTTCAGGTAAACGTAGTTTGGCAACCAAATGGTATAAAAATATTAGGCTTTCAATTCTGAAGAATGTCAAGCATGGTAATTGCCAGTGTTTAATTATACTTTACTTAGGTGGTTATATTTTATCTTGATCAGCACTGTCGAACAGAACTGATTAAAATGTTTTGGATTTTCACTGCCCACTAGACACTGAACACTGAAAATGCTGCTTCTCTAGCAATGAAATTGAGTTTAAAATTTTATCTAATTTTAAATTTAAATAGCCACATATGGCTAGTGGCTACCATATTAGATAACACAGAACTGTATCAAGAAACATAAAGTGATATGATGCCTTGCTACACAAAGTGCAGGCCATGGACTGGCAGCATCAGCATCTACATGGGAGCCTGTCAGAAGAGAAGAATCTCAGGCTCACCCTAGAGCTACTGAGTTGCCACCTAACATTTTAACAAAATCACCAGATGATTTAAGTAGCTATTAAAGTCTGAGACCCAGTTATCTAATAACCTCATGTTTTTAGTCTCTCAAAAAAATAGAGTAATGATTGAGTGGATATTTCATCAATAAAATGGGATATGGCATGAGATCGAACTATTCAATAATTTTCTGGTTGATTATCACTTCCAATAAAGGAAAATGGATTGAGATGAGTTAGAAAGTAATAGGAATGTGGTATATGATGGTATATTTGTTGTATGAATATAAAAATATATTCAGCATGAAATGAAGATTTATTATTTTATCCTTCATGATTCTATTTTAAGAGAATTTTAAATTAATATTCTTGCTTGATATACTTGACATGCACTGTGGAGGCAAACAAGGTTACAAAGCAAATGATGTGGAGAGCTTTCTCTGGGTTGACAAGAAAGAAGACAGCTGGAATCAGGGAGATCCATTCCTCTTAGCAAGAAGGAATGCCACTAAACTATTCTTCCATGGGACCAGGAGCCCTTAAGGTCTCCAAGTGCTGAGTAGGTGGCATTTACTCCTAGCACACTCTCCTCCATAGCTGGTAACTAAGCTTATACTACTTGGTTTTGAGTCTAAAATGTCCATTCTTCCCATTCTGCTCCATTAACAGGGAATTAAACAAGGGAGGAGGAGTTGGTAGGGAATCTGGTGAAGCCTGATCTAATAGTGAAGTCACAGCTATGCACTGGACTAGCAAAACTCTTCAAAGAATACCAAGGTAACATGAAACCCATAAACCTGCTAATCTTTCTGTCCATGAATTCTACGCTACACAAAGTATGCTTGCTAGTAATCTAAGTAATCTAAGCCCAGTGAATGGCAAACACAAAAATACATGGTTGTTAATGGAATGATATCTACAGAGTAAGTCAAAATTTTTAACACACTTTTCAATGGGAGGCATATAAAAATAAAATTATACCTTTTGTACTATATTTTAAACTAATCTTCGGTCTTACATCAGTATCAGTTATTTTCAGAGACATCAACTTTTTATAACTGCAAATGGAAAAAAATTGTTACAGTTAATACCAAAGTCAATCAAGATTTCTGGTATCAGCAATGGCTACCTAAGTGAGTATTTTCTTCTCCTCCTCCTGGAAATTATTTAAAAGCAAAAAAAGAAAAATGAACAAACAAACAAAAACACCAACAATGACAACTCCATGTTGTCATTTTCATTGAAATTAAGAGGCAAGTAGAATTTCTAAATTTCACATCAAAAAAAAGTCACACAACTAGCTTATTTGCAAGAAGGCTGTGTAGCAGCAGAAAAAAAGAAATCTTTGCATTGTAAAAAACCACCAAAACTTGAACTCCTCCCAGGTCATCCCCCACCACAGAATCTTCTTACCAATAATTTTCCTATGAAAATTCAATTCATTTAATGATAAGTGATTTTAAAAAAAGGAAAAACAACTAACATGACATCAATACAAATAATTTTTAAAAAAATTAAGGGACAAGTAGCAAAATTTATTAAATTGACTAAACACTAAGTAAATGTTGCCATAAAACAGATACCAAATCCAGACAAAAACAGTACAAAAAGAAAACTGTGAAATCAATTTCCCTTAGGAACAATGAACAGAAATCCATTAAATATATTAGAAAATTGAATTCAATGATAAAGATTCTCTCCCTAACCAAACTCTAATAATGCTCCTCTGACCTCTTTTACAGCTAGGCCCCACCATTCTCCATGCCCTCAAGAGCTCAGATTTAGGAAGAATCACCCAAGCCACCAACCTCAACCAACAGCAGAGGGCAGTCAACAGCAGTCAACAGCTTACCTGATTACAAAGCCCAGCCTATAGCCTTGCCCAACTTCAGAGCACAGTTTGAAGCCCTACCCCATCTGACCATGCAGACTGGCCTGCAGCCCCACCTAAATGTAAAATCCAGCTAGTGGCACCATCTAACTCAAGGAGTAGAGCCTGAGGTTGCACCCAACCAGAAGCAACTGCAGAGCTTAGCCTGTACCCCTGTCCAATCACAGAAGCCAAATGGTAGCAATGATCTGCCAAGGATCAAAGCTTGTGAACCTACCTGACCAGAGGTGATTGCAGAGCATAGCTAGTGGCCTTACCTAACTGTGGAAAATTGCCACCAGCCCCCCTGACCAGGGAGCCCAGTAGTCCCCCTTGAACACAGAACCCAGCTATAAGTCCCACCCAACCCTGAAGCCCAGCCAGCAGCAGCTCACTCCCACCCTTGGAGCTGCTGTGGTTTCATATAACTAGAGAATGCAATTGCAAGCTCTACCTGCCTATAGACACTACCAGCTAACTCATTCAGCTGACTGGTAAAGGCCTTTCCCTTCCACAAGCTGAGCTGACTGGTAAAGGCCTTTCCCTTCCAAAAGAAAGTCTGTAAGAGGAGACAACATACTCAAATGGGCAGAAACTAATGCATGGATACAAAGATAATGAAGAATCATGTAATACGACATCACCAAAAGTAATTAACCTCCAATAAGGGACTGTAAAAAAAATGGAGATATGAGCTATCTGACAAAGAATGCAGAATAATCCTTTTAAAGAAGTTCAGTGAACTACAATAACACAGAGGCAGACAATTATATGAAATTAGGAAAACAATGCATGAACAAAATCAGAAGTTCAACAAAAAATAGAAAACAATTTTTTTAAGATTTTATTTATTTATTTTCAGAGAGGGGGCAGGGAGGGAGAAAGAGAGAGAGAAACATCAATGTGTGGTTGCCTCTCACGTGGCCCCCACTGGGGAGCTGGCCTGCAACCCAGGCATGTGCCCTGACTGGGAATTGAACTAGCGACCCTTTGGTTCATAGCCCACACTCAATCCATGGAGCTATACCAGCCAGGGCAGGAAACAATTTTTTAAAAAACAGAAATCCTAGAGTTGAAAAATCATTGAATGAAATGAAGAATTCAATAGAGAGCTTCAACAATAGAACCAATCAAGGAGAAGAAAGAATCAGTGAACTCAAAGGCAGATCATTTGAAATTACCCAGTCAGAGGAGGAAAAAAAGAACAGAGAATGAGAAAGAGTGAAGAAAACATACAGAACTTATGGGACAAGAGAAATAATGTATGCATATGGAAATCGCAGAAGGAGAAGAGAAAGAAAAAGGAACAGAAAGTTTATTTTAAAAAATAATGTCCCTTTACCAAATTTGGGGTAAGAAATGAACCTTTAGATTTATGAGACTCAAAGGGCTGCATATGGATTGAAGCCACAAAGGACTACACTGAGACACATTATAATTAAATGGACAAACACAAAAGATAAAAATAGAACTTTGAAAACATCAGAAGAGAAGCAGCACTGCCTTGATAATGGTCTTGGCAAAAAAAAAAAAAAAAATGTATTTAACACCAAAAGCATGAGCAACAAAAGCAAAAACAGCCCTGGCTGGTGTGGCTCAGTGAATTGAATGCCAGTCTGTGAACCAAAGGGTTGCTGGTTTGATTCCCAGCTAGGGCACATGCCTGGGTTGCAGGCCATGTCCCCAGTAGGGGGTGCATGAGAGACAACCACACACTGATGTTTCTCTCCCTCTCTTCTTCCTCCTTTCCTCTCCCTCTAAAAATAAAGAAATAAACCACTTTTTTAACAAAGCAAAAACAAACAGGTAGGACTATGCCAAATTTAAAAGCTTGTGCACAGCAAAAGAAATAATCAATGAAATGAAATGATAACCTACTAAATGGGAGAAAATATTTGCAAATCATATACATGATTAGGGATTAATATAAAAAATATGTAAGAAACCCATACAACTCAATACCAAATAATCCAATTTAAAAATTGACATAGATCTTGAATAGACATTTTTCCAAAGAAGATATAAAATAGCCATTAGGTACATGAAAAGGAATTTAATATAACTAATTATCAAAAAAATACAAATCAAAACTACAATGGTATATCACCTCACACCTGTTAAGAGATAACAAGTGCTGGCCAGGATATGGAGAAAAAGGAATCCTTGTGTACTCTTGGTGAGAATGTAAATTGACAGAACTACTAGGGGAAAAAATATGGAGGTTCCTCAAAAAATTAAAAATGAATTGATTCAGCAATCCCACTTCTGGGCATATATTATATATCCAAAGAAAACAAAATCTCATTTTGAAGTGATATCTACATCCTCATGTTCACTGCCATATTATTTATAATAGCCAAGACATGGACACAGCCTAAGTGTCTATCAAGGGACTACTGGATAAGGAAAATGTCAGATACATACACATACACACATGCATATACACAGATGCTGGAATACTATTCATCCATAAGAAAAAAGGAAATTAGCTATTTGCAATAACATGGATTAACCTGGAAGGCATTATACTAAATGAAGTAAGCCAGATACAGATGGACAAATGCTGTGATTTCACTTACAAGTGGATGCTAAAAAAACAGTCAAGCTCATAGAAACAGGGAGGAGATTGGTGGTTGTTAGAGGAAGGGGTTGGGGGAAATTAATAAAGGGGTTAAAGGTTACAAACCAGGGATCCAATGTAGAACACAGTGACTATAATTACAATAAAGTACTTTATACTTGAAAGTTGCTAAGAAAGTAAACATTAAGAGTTCTCACTACAAAACAATGTTAATTTTGTGCATTAATGGATGTGATAACTAACCTTACTATGGTAATCATTCCACAGTATGTACATATAACCACTCATCATGTTGTACACCTTAAATTTACAAATATTATATATCAGTTATATCTCAATATAGTTAGAAAAAGAAAGCAGCAGCAATATGGAAAAAGTAAATAGATCATGACCAGCTGTCATTTATTCCAGAAAAGAAAGATTAATTTCAACATTTAAAAGTAATGCAATTCAGCATAATAACAGATTAAAGATGAAAACCATGTAATCATCTTAATGCATGCAGAAAAACATTAATTCAAAACACATTCATAGGAAAGTTTTTGGAAAAGTAGGAAGAGAAAAGAATTTCTCCAACTTGATAAAGGGCATCAACAAAAAATCTACAGCTAACAACATATTATATAGTGAAAAGCTGAAGTCTTTTTCTAAAGATCTGGAAAAGACAAACATGTCTGCTTTTAACACTTGTATCTGACATTATAGCCAGAGCAATAAAAAATAATAAAGCACATATCAATTGGAAAAAATAAAGTTATCTTTGTTCACAATGAAATGAGAATCTATAGAAAACCTCAAAGAATCTACAAAATGATATGACTACTATTAAGCCCCCAGTCACAGGATACAAGAATTCAATACACAGAAACCAATTCTACATAATATAAATATCATTTACAAAAGCATAAAAATCCAATACATATGAAAAATTTAATAAAATATTACAAGATTATACACAGAAAACTACAAAACATTCCTAAGAGACATTTAAAAATATCTAATTGAGTGAAATTAAAATTCATGTTCATGGATGAAAATCTTCAAGGTTATTAAGATGTAAATCACACCCAAATTTATCTATTGATTCAACACAATTCCAATAAAAATCCCAGGAAGAACTGTGGAGAAAATAATAAGGTGTATCTAAGATTTATTTGTTTCTAAGAACAGCAAAGGAACTAGAGC
>PVKU01000599.1:254975-327573 GCA_004027475.1 Anoura caudifer
CCCTCACTACATAACAGCCACGACCAGACCCCCCCCCAAAAAAAAACCAAAAATGGCTGAAACAGGAAAACAGTTCAAAGCCCCAGAGCTAATTCATCTAAGCAACCAAGAGATAGCCAAACTATCAGATGCACAGCTCAAAGCACTGGTAGCCAACCTATCAGATGCACAGTTCAAAGCACTGGTAATTAGGAAGCTCACAGAATTGGTTGATTTTGGTTGCAAATTAGATGAACAAATGAAGGCTACAATAAGTGAAAAGAAGAAAAATGCACAGGGAACCAATAGTGATGGGAGGAAAACTGGGACTCAAATCAATGGAGTGGACCAGAAGGAAGAAACAACCAAACAGAAAACAAGGAAGAAACAAGAATTCCAAAAAATGAGGAGAGGCTTAGGAACCTCCAGGACATCTTTAAACGTTACAACATCTGAATTATAGGGGTACCAGAAGGGGAAGAGGAAGAGCAACAAGTGGAAAACTTATTTGTACAAATAATAAAGAATTTCCCCAATCTGGCAAAGGAAATGGACTTCCAGGAAGTCCAGGAAGCTCAGAGTCCAAAAGAAGTTGGACCCAAGGAAGAATACACCAAGGCACATCATAATTACATTAGCCAAGATTAAAATGAAGGAGAGAATTCTAGAAGCAGCAAGGGATAAAGGCAGAGTCACCTACAAAGGAGTTCCCATCAGACTGTCAGTGGATTTCTCAAGAGACCTTACAGGCAAGAAGGGGCTGGAAAGAAGTATTCCAAGTCATGAAAGTCAAAGACCTACATCCAAGATTGCTCCATCCAGCAAAGCTGTCATTTAGAATGGAAGGGAAGATAAAGCGCTTCTCAGATAAGATCAAGTTCAAGGAGTTCATCATCACCAAGCCCTTAGTATATGAAATGTTAAAGGGATTTATCTAAGAAAAAGAAGATAAAAAAATAGGACAGTAAAAAGACAGCAAACTCACAGATATTAACAACCACACCTAAAACAAAAGCAAACTAAGCAAACATCTAGACCAGGAGCAGAAACACAGAAATGGAGATCACATGAAGGGTTAGCAACAGGGGAGTGGGAGGAGGAGAGGGGGGAAAAGGTACAGAGAATAAGTAGCATAGTTGGTGGGTAGAAAATAGACAGGGGAGGGCAAGAATAGTGTGGGAAGAGTAGAAGCTAAAGAATTTATGACACATGGACATGAACTAAAAGGGAGAATGTAGGTAGGAGGGTGTGCGCAGGGTGGAGGGGAATGATGGGGGAGAAATGGGACAACTGTAATAGCATAATCAATAAAAAATAATTTTAAAATACTTTGCAAAAGGTAAAAAAGATGAAAATTGAACTTACATCATCTAATTTCAAAATAAATAAATAAATAAAATCACATATGTGGCTCACAAAAAAATGATACTACAATGCTACAGTAATCAAGAAAGTGTGGTACTGCTGAATGTACTGGTATATACATGAATAGAACAGAAAAATGAATTCAGAAATAGACTGCATTTGTACATTATAAAGTGATGTGATGTTCAACAAAGGCATCAAGGTAATTCAACAGGGAAAGGATTATCTTTTCAGCAAATCATGTTAGAACATCTGTATATCCATATGGAACAGAATGAACCTTGACCCTATATTATACGATATGCACAAATTAACTCAAAATGAATTATAAATCTAAATGTGAAACCTAAAACTACAAAAATTGTCAGCAAAAATACAGGAGAAAACCTTTGTGATGTTGGGCTATAGAATTTTTTTTTTAAATAGAGCACAAAAAGCATGTAGGATAAAAGAAATAACTGATAAATCAGACAGGCTTCATCAAAATTAGTATCTGCGTTTTGAAGGATACATTTTAGAAAATTAAAAGACAAGACATTGACTGGAATAAAATATTTTAAAAATACATATTAGATAAAGGACTTGTATTCAGAATACATACAGAAAGCTTGCAACTCAAAAATAGGACAATTCAATGAAAAAAATAGGCAAAAGATTTGAACAGGTAATTTACCATTCAGATGGCACATAAATACATGAAAAGATATTCATCTACGTTAATCATTAGGTAAGTGGAAAATAAAACCATAGATACCATTACAAATTTAATAACATGGCTGAAATCTTTTAAATTGATAATACCAAATGCTGGAGAGGATGCAAAGAAGCTCAAACTCTCCTATACTGGCAAGAGTGATAAAATGTACAGCTACTTTAAAAACAGTTTGGCAGTTTCTTATCATATTAAATACATACCATATGATTCAGTCATCCTGTTCCTAGGAACTTACCCAAGAGAAATGAAAGTATATGTCTACACAAAGAGTAATATATGAATATGCATAGCTGTTTTATTCAAAATAGCCAAAAAAACAGAAACAAGTCAAACATCAACTGCTGAATGAATAAAGTACATCTATATGTACAATAAAATACTCAGCAACAAATAAAAATGAATGACTGACACATGCAATAATAACATAGATGGATCTCAAAAGCATTATGCTAAGTAAAAAAATCTGGATGCAAAATGCTTTCCTACTGTAGGAGAGTCAGGAAGAAGCATCAGGGTTTGTTTCAGGATTATCAGAACAAAAATTATGTCAGGTGTTACCAGGGTTTGAAGGTTGCAGGGAAATGACTACAGAAGTAGTTTGTGGGTAACCTTTTAGGATAATAGAAATATTCTGTATCTTGATTATGGTAGTGATTACTCAAATGTGTACAAAGAAATTCATTTAAATGTTTGTTTTGAAAGAGTAAATTTCACTGTATATTAAAATTAGCATAGCTTGAAAAACCTGACCTATTAAAAACTTCAGTGTTTAAAAATACATTTATAGGGAAATTTTCTTACTATTCTTTATAAATGTACTAATTATAAAAGTATTTTTAAACACTGAAGTTCTTTATAGGTTAGGTTTCTCAAGCTTTAGCTTATAAACACAGAAGGTGAGGACCACAGTTACTCCGGGAGCAGAGAAGCTGGGCAGGGTGGCACGTTGAGTGCTTCTGGGGTGACAGCAAATTCTATTTATTGACTTGAGTGGGACCACAAGCCACAGGAGTGTTTGCTTTATAATTATTTATTAAATTATGCATTTATATTTTGTAAGCTTTTCTTTATGTATATTTCAATAACCATAAAGTGTTTTAAAGTATAAAAATAGCCAATATTTTGCCATTCATTCTTGTAGCTCTTCCACTTTAGGTAATAAAATCCAGTTACCAGAGGAATCTCCCCCCCAAAAATTACCATAAAACCTAGGCAAATTACAAAACGCAACTCCCTGAAGTCACTAGAGTGTGGAAGGAACAGACCAACTCTGATGGTGGGGCAGATGCTCAGAGGAAAGGATTATATTGTAAGTTTGTAAGTTCACCGATATTAGAGCTTTTAGCCTGGGAAAGTATAGCCTGGTGGAGAACAAAGGTCTCCTTGGCCAAAGGAACCAGAAAACTGAAGCCTCAGAACTACAGCTGCTGAAGTGAGCGGGAGAATTCCAGAAAGGAATTTCTTTTCAGCTACATTTCTGACTGACTGATGAATCACACGTGTAGAATAGACCCAAAGCAGCTCAGCTAAAGGTAAAAGATCTAAAGAGAGAATGGAACCACCACACAAAAAAGAGTTCACAGTTCACATCCAACCAAGTTAACTGCCTGTCTAAACAAAAATAACATACCATTGCAAAAGAGTGGAACTCAGAATGTTTACATCTGTTCTGTATTTGTTGGACACATGCTATATGCCAGGCATTATGCTATGTTCTGGGATTACAGCAAGATAAAGTTCTTGCCCTTGTCGAGGTTATAGTTAAATGAAGAAGACAGCCAAGAAAATATAATAAAATTTAGTAAATGTTTTAATAGCAAAAGTAGAAGAAATATCCTTGGATGCTGTGGCTCAGTGGATTGAGTGCCAGCCTAAGAACCAAAGTGTCACTGGTTTGATTCCCAGTCAGAGTACATGTCTGGGCTGAGGGCCAGGTCCCCAACAAGGGGCACGTGAGAAGCAACCACACATTGATGTTTCTCTCCCTCTCTTTCTCCTTCCCCTCCCCTCTGTCCAAAAATAAATAAAATCTTTTTTCAAAAAGTAGAAGAATACATGCCAGAAACACCTAATCTAATGTAAGTAAGGCTTTCCAGAAGCTTTAAACAGGCAAAGCCAAAAAGTATTATAGCCAAGGCTTGGAGGTGAAATGGATGGCACAGTCAAGAATAAAAGCAGCTCAGAATAGTTGGTGTATATATAGCAAGAAAAGAATGACAAGAGATGACATTAGTGAGGTCAGCAGGAACCAAAGTGACTAAAGAGCCAAGTTAAGGAGTCTGAACTTAATGAAGAGAAAAGCGAACCCTCTGAAAGATCTGCATGCAGGAAACTGATACACGTATTTCATTTTAGAAAAGTGCTCTTAATGGCTACGTAAACAACAGACTGAAGAAACATAAGAAAGACCAGTTTAGAAGCTGTTTCAGAATTCCAAGTGAGAAATAATACTTCATTTAGTTTAGTGGAAGCGCAGAGGCAGAAATGAGAAGGCATTTACAATAAATACGTTTAAGAAGTTGAATTGACTGGACTTCAAAAATGTTACAGAGCAGTGTTGGGAAGAAAGATTCCAAGTCCAGTTGCATGCATGCTGAAATACAGATCTTTTTGAAACATAAAAGTGGGTATCTTTGGCAAGCAGGTAAATAGATCCACATTTTAGGAATGAGATCTGTGCTAGAGATAAAGATTTGGGTTTCATTAGATCACAGCAGAAAACTAGTGCCTTAGATATCAATGAAATATCCCTGGTAGACTGAAAAATGGTAGACATTTATACTTTAAACCAAAGAAAAAAGAATCAATGGGTTAGAAGAACTTTTTATATTGACATTTCTCATTTCAGTATTAACATTCTATACGTCTGTGAATTCCCAGTTTATACTATGCATCCCTCTGCAATCCAGTTTCCTTATCTAATCAACAAGACAATTCTGATCATCAGACAAGCTTAGAAGCCCAACTGAATTTTTATATCTTAAGAACCTATTAAGTAACCTAAAAACATGTTTGGTTTTAGAAAAAGATTATTTTTATACTTAAGGAAAAAGTATTCACATAATTTCTCCTACCTTGCTCTAGAATTTAAATGTCCACAAAGCAGGGAGGGGGGAGATAAATGTCAGTTAAATATATTTCTTTCACAGAATTAATATTACCTTTAAATTTAATGAAGCTCTAATAGGTGACAGAAATACAGAAGAAGCAACTGAAAAATATATACATGCTCAGGAAAAAATATATTTCATTTAAGCTTACCTTGCTCCTAAATTTTCAATGGTTATATATTCATCCTTTCTCACAACTTCAAACTGCAAATGATAGAAAAAAATAGCCCTAAAGTAGTTCAATTTTCAAAATTCTTTAATGTTACTAGTTATCCTTAACATTTGAAAAAGGACAATGAGAATGAAGCTATAGCAAATATAAAACCAAACAAGTGATAAGGTGAGCTATAAACAATCGTAATCAAATAATAAACTACAATTGATTTTAAAAAGAAATTCTACTTTACATGTGGATTTAAATGCCAAATCTGAAATACAAAAAGAGCATAACTAAAGATAAAGAAATAAATATCTTTCTATTTACAAGTGTTGTCTATTTACTTATAAACTGAAAATTCAACAAGCAATTCATTAATTTAAAAAATAAAATGAATACCACTTGAGCACATTTTACATAACAGATACTATATGTTCTATACATATTTTCATAGGAAGATGCTTACAGATTAAAAAAGGGGATCAGAAAGTCTAAAAGTGTTCTTAACCTTAGGTGGCACAGATTAGATTATAATCCTTGGTTCGTGACAGACTCCTCGCTGGTACAGGCAGGGCCTGCTTTGTCTGTGTCTGTGTGCATGGTGGGTATGTGTGCGCATGAGTGTTTTTATATTGTAAATCTTATTCTTATGGGCCACTTAAATACTACCTTGGAGAAATCAAAGTAATAGAAAGGTCAGAGAATTTAGTCACCATCAAAAAGAATATGGCTAAAATACTAGTATTATGATTCCCAAATGTGCTAAAGTAGAAAATATCATTCCAATGAAAGAAAGCAAGAAAATAAGACTAAGATACTCACCAAAATTTTAACAATTCCAGGTACATCACACTGCAGCAGCCTTACCATATCACCTGTACATCCTTCCTTCAAACATTTTTTCCCACTAAAACTCTAAAGTTATCAATAGAAAAAAATCAATTATCAAAAGAAAAAAACAACACACACATTAAAAAAGAAAAAAAAATACTGATGTGCAAATCTAATTATATTTAAAAGTTAGAAGCAGATGTTGCTCAATGGTAAAACAAAAGATGTAAATAAACATTTGAGAGTTAGCTGTTCAATAACAGTCCATCTTATGTATGAATAGATCTCCTATTTAAAATGTGTGATCACACTTTTCTCTTCATTCTACTTCAAAATCCTCAAGTAGCTGTATTACAGCCTAAGATGTAGTCACCATGAACAAGAAAAGCAACTTCAAGTAAAATGTACTAATTAGGTGAGCATATAAAGGGATACTGAACTTTGTAAAAAGGAAAGAATAAAAATGTTGACTCCTTTCTTTGGTTCTGTTCTTTCTTATTTCTTCTTACTAAGTGACTTAGTTTTCTTTCTAAAGTTGAGCGATATTGATTGCTCTAACAATCAAAGAAAGTAAAAAATATATACTGCCTAAACAAATGAATAATGCTTTATTTTACAATGAACTTTACAGTGTAACACAATGCAAGTTCACATCTTATCTGTTAATCCTCACAACAACCTTATGAAATAGATATTACTATCCTCCCTTTATGGCTTAGAAAAATGATCCTCAGAGCAGTTCAATTATCACTCTAATATAAAAACAAACAAACAAAAACCTGTAAGTGGCTCAATCTGGATTGAATCCAGATATCCAGACTCCATACACAATGCATGTTTTTTGTATACCACAATGGCTTTAATGGGCTTTTCTGTTTGCACAGTGTAAACACAATGGAACCAAATATTACAGACCCAACTTAGGATCATTAGTGCACTAAAGAGTAATAAATATAGAATGGGTTTCAGATTTTTACTTTAATTTTAGTGGCAAAGAATTCAATTTAGTTACATGACTTTAGATAAATATAAATAATCACATGTACATTTTGAAAACTATAAAATTTATCATTGTTCTCCACCCTTAAAATAGAAACTATCCTTAAAATTGTATAATTGTCCTTTGTTTATTAAACAATTCTGTTATTTGATTCTATGTATTTTATATGAATATATTGAACAATATTTCTATTCTTAAGAGTAGGGAAAGGAAAAAATTGATAGAAATCACTGAGCAAGTCAAGTGTCCCCTACAAAGATCTGTTTAATAAATGTTGATGATGAACAAGGAACAGTAAGGAGAAAAGCATCAAAGCAAATAAAGAAAAAATGGAGGAAGAAAAATAAAGGAGGATGATAACAGGAAGAAATGAAAGGAAAAGAGAAATAAAGAGAAGAAAAGGGTGGAGAAAGAAATGTTGTAGTGAAGTTTTGAAGAAAAAAAAAATACCTGATCGTTTTCACCTGGATATTTTAAATTCTTAAACTTTTTCCAACAAATTTTATGAAAATAAACACAGCAGCTTTTACTGCACATTAACTGAAAAAATCCCTGGAAAAGAATAAAAGTAAGCCATTAACATTGAAATAGGAATTCATGTATATGTATATAGAAAATACCACCTTAAATCATTTTTAACTTTACAAGTTTCTTTTCCTTCCCAGTGTGTTCTCCCTTGGAACTACTGATATGCTTCCTTTAAATAGGCAGACTGCACGGATGACAAAAACGTCAATTTTGTGGCCAGGACTTCCTGCTGCTACATGCTGTTCATGTGATTGAAACCCTCATGCCTCTCGAGGAAACCACAACCATATCCCCATGTCACCTAATCCAAGACTGAGCGTGCCTCAACATAAGCACTGTGCTTCACCAGGCCCACCTTGCTGATTCCTAATTTACCCTAATGAATAGATCTTGGCCTTCTCCTCCTCCCACCTACTCTATTTTAATATGCATCCCTTCTTTCTTGTTTTTTTTTTCATTATAAATAGCCATCTTTCTTTGTAAAACCCATATATAAAATGTATTCTTCCAGTGTTTCTGAGTTTTCCTTTTTACAAAAACAAAACAAAACAAAAAACACATAAAAACTTTCCCCGCTGTCATTCCCACAAACATGTTTTTTAGGCAGCCCTCCCCATTACATGCTTCATTCCAGACATTCATGCCTTTCAGCTGAGATTTCCATGGTCTCATAGAACTGGTGTCAGAGTTGCACTGATAACCACATCTCATTTTATCCTGTGATTTCCCACAATTTTATTCTGATAGATCCACTAGGAACTAGACTAGAAATACTGTGATTGTTGAATTTCTTCAAATCAAGGCTGGCTATGAGTTTTTCTCCCAAGGCCCATAGCAGAGATAATGATCACTTATTTAGTAACATAATTCTTCAGGAGTGACCTTTCTCCATAGTAAAATAAATTTAAAATAAGTAAGCATAAAATAATATGTTTAGCTATAGATAATTTTCAGTGTATGATAGCAGGAATATTAATTATAACTTCAGAGACATGTGAATCTTACAAAAACCTTAGCAAAACCAGTTTATTCTTTTATGGACTCACAGAGTATAAATAATTCTAGCTCATTATGATTCTAAATTCTCAGAGATACTCAGAGGTATAAATAATTCTAGCTCATTATGATTCTAAGTTCTCAGAGATACTCAACTTCTCAATTGTGTTACTGCTGTAATTAAACTAAGTACTCTTTTTAAACACTATTGTGATACATGATAACATAATAATTTTCTCTAAGTTTAATTTTATAATTATATTTTTTAAAATATTCAGTTAATTGATAATTATAGTACCTTATAATTGGTGTTCCTTAAAATGTCAGCTTCACAAGATCGTTCACAATCTAGATAACTGCAAATGGTCTGCTTCATTATATTAGTTTCAGTTGTCTTGATAAAATTATTGAGAAGATCCTAGATTTTAAAAATAAAATAAATCTCATGAATTAGTACTAATAGTACTACATCACTTCCAATATTTTACCTTATATAATTTTAAATAATTTAAGTATTGATGATAATCTTTTTGAAAGTATTGTATTTTTTCTTAAGAAGAAAGTAAAAAAAGTAATAGAATGTATTTTCTTCATTCAAAGTAAACAATACAGAGCAAGGTGCTACAACAGAAATAGAGTACTGGATTTCTTACTAAATATAAGCATGGAAAAAGGAAAAAAGTCTATATATGAAGCTCTACCTCACATCACCATCCTAACTTACAGCATATACCTGGCATGTTGCTGTCAGGACTTACCTGCTCTAATATTTACATACAGAAAGATTAGAAATCACTAGAAATATTTGGCAGTCTAAGTACTGCAGTGGTGCACTACAGCACTCACTGTCTTAATAAACAGAAGTAGGGAACAGATACACGGTCCTATGTTCAGAGTTACAACTCAGAATGCAAGTTTCTATATTCAAATGCTGATTAAATGCAGATGAAACACATCATCAAATCTAAGTCAAAATGGTCTTTAGACCAAGTCCTTACTAGTTATCTATCAGAGGGGCAGTGTTACAAGATTTCAAATAGTGTTATTTCTAATATACTGAAGGTATATGACATGATAAATAAGCCTCTATAGATTATTTCATGAATCTGGTCATCATTCGTAACATTCTTTCAATGGCATTCTGATTTTTTAATTGATCAAATATCAATATTACATAGAGAAAAGAAAGAGAAGCATTCAGGGCTGGCCTATCAGTACAAAGGTAGTAGATCTTGTCAGGATAGCCAATTGCCAAGAGGAGATGCCAAAAACAAAAGAATAAGACTCATAGCATGTATATAACTACTGCTGTTTCACAGATCTCAAACTTAATACAGTTCAATATTGATCTATTAATTCTCCTACCAAATCTGATCCTTGTTCTTTATTCTTCATCACCTGCCCCCTGTCTCTTGTATTCATTCATTCAACAAATACTTATCAAGTGCCAGTTAAGGGCCAGGTTGTTATGGATGTTAAGGTATGCTATGGATGTTACAAATACAGCAGTGAACTTTGTAGGCTAATACTTACCACCCAGACATTAATCTCATCTTCCACTGTCTATTCAGCTTCAAGCTGGACTCTTGTAGTCATCACTGCATATGGATTCTATCACCCTTTACATGCAATATATCAGCAAGTACTATTGTGTCTTCTTCCAAAATATATGGCAAATTCTTCTATTTCTATCTCCATTGCTATCACTCTGTGTCTTACCTAGATTAATGACTATAACAGATGCCTAACTGGTCCCAGCTCTTCCCAGAATACTCTGCTCCAAAGCACTACACAAAAACAATCATGTCAGTTCCTTGCTTAAAACCCTTCAATGGCTTCCCTGTGTACCTAAAACAAAATCCAGAACCTTTACTAAGGACTGACTGCAAGGTCCTACAGCTCCTGCAAAATCTCAACCCAGTATATCTAACCATCTGTGCCACATCTCTTCAAATTCATCTCTAGCCTCACTCACTATAAAATTCACATAGTTGTATTTTTTTCAGTCCCTCAAACTCGCCACTCTCTTCCCCTAACCTAGAATGCTCTTCCCCCTACTCTTTTATAGAGCTAGTTCCATTCCTAAGCCTCTGGTTCCAACTTAAATATCACCCCAGAGAGGCCTTTCCTATCTACCACACACACAGATACATATGTATTTATGCATACATATACATAGATAAATATGGAGATATGCAGGTATAGGAGTGTGTGTCTGTGTGTTCTCCATTTTCTCTATCCCAGCCCCTTGTTGTTCTTTGGAACACTGACTGCAATTTGAAATTTTATTTGTTTTTTAACTTTCTTAACTCTTTCCTTACCCTAAAAACAGAAACTATTCAATGTCACAAATTCCATAACTCCCATTTTATTATAATTTGATTATATCATCCCACTGTTTAAAAGTTTTCAGGGGTTTCAAATTACCCTCAAGATCGAACCTGAGCCCTTTACTTGGCTTATAGGGCTTTCCATGATTTGGCTTACATTTACTTCTAATATATTATGCATTCTTGTAAAAAAGCACAGGATGTTTTTAAATTTTTTTCATTAAAAAAAAACCCTTGGTGGATAATAGCTGATATAACCATTGCAATTAAAGTTCAATAGAAGGATAGGAAGAGGGTAATATTAAAAATAATAACACTGAACGGACACTGCCCTGCTAGAATGTCAGCATCTCCAGGGGTACGATCTTGCACCAGGGAAAGTTTATTTCAGGAGACACGTGAGGACAGAAACATTTGGGCACAGCAGTCCTCTGGTGGTACCCACCTGGAATTCCTCAGTGTCAGCTGAAGGGTTACAGACTAGCCCTGTAGGTTCTTTAGAAAACACACATCACAACGTCTGGGTGGGAGGACTTTTGGTGGGCTGATGGGCACAGACTAAGAAGAACATGCTGGCCCAGAGCCACAGCAGGATCATGGAAGCACGTTTTCTCTATCAGACATTAAACCTTAGTTATTGGATTTTAGAGACATGCGGGGAGAGAGCTGGCAGAGAGTCTAGGGCAGCAGGAAGGGTGGCTAGGTAGGCAGGCAACACATGGCTGCAACTATTTTCAAAACAGTATAGAAATAATTTAACATTATGAGAACATTAGTGTATGCTAGCTGAATAACAGCATTATGCAAAAAGATAGTTATAAAATCTTCTAGAAAGTAGAACAAAAGACAAAATATAAAAAAAGAAAACAGTAGAAAAAATAAGAAAATCAGAGATTTGGTCCATGATGTCAAGCATCTGAGTAATAAACATTTCAGAAAAAAAGAAAAAATACAGAAAAACTCAACAAACAAGTAAATCAGGAAAATGTCCCAGAACCAAAAAACGTAAGTTCAGAACACTAGGGATACACATAATATCTTAAAAACTTCCAAAAAGAAAAGAATAAAACAGGTTAAAAGCAAAACAGGATACAGAATGACATTAGATTTCTCCAAAGTATTACCAGAAGCTACAAGATAATAAAAATACACTTTTATTTTTTTCTTTTCATTTTGTCTTAATTTTTTTTCTTTTTTATTGTTGTTCAAGTACAACTGTCTCCATTTTCACCCACCACACCCCTCTTCCCCACCCTTGAACCCACCCCCTCTGGCTTTGTCCATGTGTCCCTTCATACATGTTCCTGATGGTCTCCCCCCTTATTCCATATCACCCCTCTTCCTCTTCTTCTCTGATTACTGTCTGACTTGCTTTATTTCAGTATCTCTGGTTGTATTAAAAATGAGGGTAAATGATTTTCAACCTGTAATTCTATGCCCAGGCAAGATATAAATAAAGTATACAAAGGATAAATTATTTTTAGATTTGAAACACCTCAAAATAATTTATCTCCCAAGCAAACACCCTTTCCTTCTAAGAAGCTGCTGGATGAATTGTAACACCAAAACAAGAGAGTACACCCAGAGAGAGGAAATCTTGAGATCCAAGAAACAGGGGTTCTACACAGGAGAGAGGTGAAGGATATTCCCAGGAATAAAGGGAAACCCTAAGGCCAATCAGATAAACTGCACCTATAAGTAGGATGGGGAAAGGGAAGTGTGTGCGGGAAGGGGATGTATAGGAAAGCTACTAATCCCTCATCTTCCACAGAGGGGAGTCAGAAGATAGCTAAAATGGAGAAATTCTTAAAATAGCAGTACATCTTTAAAAAAATATATAGATAAATATCAAAGCAAAAATGCCTAGAGAGCTGGAAGAAGTTGCTACGAGTTAGAAACTATAATTAGAGATGATGGAAAACAGACTTTTAATATTTAAGCCTTTTAATATTATTTGACACACTGTATACATTTATTACTTTGTATAAAACTTCACTAAAAAATTTTGGGCAATAAAAAGCATATTTTAAAGCGAGGAGGAAAAAGAGGAAAACAGCCAAATTTAAGTGGGGATTGCTTTAGACAAGCATACTTCAATATTTTAAAAAAATATATAAAATTATTAATTAAGTCAAAGTTAAAAATTATATGGTTATCCTGACAAATGCCACAAATTGCCTGCTTATTCTATTGATTAGTGAGATAGGCACATTAAAATAATCTACTGTGGTTAGGAGACTTTTGTATCTCCTTCCAGTTCTATCAGTTTTTGTCCCATCTATTTTGAGGCTATATTATCAGGTACATACAAATTTTGAGTTGTTATACCTTCCTGGAAAATTGAATTTTGTATTTTAATGAAACATCTCTCTTCACTTTGAGAAATCAATTTGGCCTTAAAGTTGGCTAAAATACAAAGATCCAGAAAGGTTTAAAGTAAAAGTCAGGAAAGAGGTATGTAATAAGAATATAAACTGGAAGCTTTCTGAGAGAAAATATGGGGATACATTATCAACAACTTTAAAAGTGTGTGAACGTTTGTTTCATAATTTCACTTTCAGAAATTCATCCTAAGAAAATGACATAAAAAATACACAAAGATGACTTTACGTAATAGTGAAAAACTAGAATGTTTAGAATAAACTAAATATTCAATAGCAGGATGTGCATCTGGAAAGATATACATGAAAATACTAACAATGGTTTTTCCACTTAAAGAAAAACATGAACAAATTTTAGTTTTCAGGCATTTTTACATTTTTCAAGTTTTCTGAAGCATTTAGTACTTTTAAATTTGAAATCAAAAACAAAGTAATGGTAAGTATAATTTGAAAAAAGAAGTTAACTAGACTAGTAAAGCTTTTAATCTTGTGTTTTGGAAATGCTAACACAGCCAACTCACTTCTACTTATTGAATCACACTTACATTCCACACTGTGTAATGAAATCAAGGTTGTTTCTTATATATAACACTAATTTCCAATTAAACAATGTGCTTGCTATAGAATATGACATGGTTAACATAAACTGCACTTTATCAAAAATGATTCTGATTAGGCAGAGATGAAATGTTATTCTTAAATAACTGCTTACTTTAAAAGTTGTAGGCAAATCTTCACCTTCAGCAGGTTGGATGTCAAACCAGTGATCATCTGCATCTCCTGTTTCTTGTAAGCTTTTATGAAATTCTAGCAGTCCTCCATTATATCTAGAAGGCATTTTAAATAAGGTCAGTTTCAATGTGACTGTGTAACTAAATAGTTACAAATAAGACAAGTAACCCATTGTGTGTGTGTGTGTGTGTGTGTGTGTGTGTGTGTGTGGTTAAGCAGGGTAGTGATAACCTCTGGCATGCTGTAGAAATGCAAATACTAGGACTCTCACCTGTGGTAGATTGGGATGAAACACAGGTAGAAAGGGAGACAATAGATTATGTAGTAGCTCAAGCTTGAAGAGTATGGGGGTCATGGTAATTAAAGGGATTGTAGAGTTGGTTGGCTTTTGTTTACTGCCTTGGAAGCCTTGAAGAAAGAGAATGACAGGCACAGGTCAGCCAACTATTGACTCAGGACACACTGAGAGACAGAGGCCTCTATGGCAGCATTTAAAGAGACCCTCATTTTCTGTAGCCATAAACACAATCTGTGTTAAAAATCAGGCCTGGATTTAATCACAATGTGCAACAAACGATAAAAGAGATGAAATGCATAACCTTGCAGGACTACTACTATCAAACCAGGATAAAAGGCCTCTATGGTAATGTAAAAAGAACCCTTACCAACCCTAAACATAAGAACAAACTATGCTGAAAATGAGGCACAGTATTTAATCATAAAGGTAGAATAACAAATAAGACCAAAAGCACAGGCTTGACGGAACCATTATGTGAAAATCAGGGCTCTGACAGGAAACAAGTAGATTCTGAGACCTGGAATGGGACATTTAGGTGAATATGCTTAGAAACAATGAATTCCTAAATTCCCCTGAGCCCTCTGGCTGACAAAGACCTCTTCCTTGCTAGAGCAGGGCAGATTCCCTTTACTTAGGGACCATACAAAAATACCATCTGAGGTACAAGTCTCAAAAGACACTTTCCTTCTCAAGATCCTCCTATCTCCACTCATTGCTTACAGACTAATACATTTAGGATCAGGTAAAAGCAAAGTCCAAATGGGAAAACAGAACTTATTGTGTTCAGGAAGAAAAAGTGTATTCATCATAAGAATTGCAGAACTTGACTGGTATGTACTGGCAGGAACACATGTGGGAGTGGATCTTAAGAGTGCTGAACGAGTGGACAAATATACGGCCGCACAGGAAATGTACGACATGGCACAACTTTTCCATAATTCAAGATTTAATTTCCTAGCAAGAAGACCTGAAGCAGGCCCAACATCTTGCTAAGAAGGTTATTTGAAGCTTGGACATAACAATGGCCTATAGTAACTGAGGTAGAAATGCTGGAAATTTCTTGGCCTCAGGATGTCAGAAAGGACATAATACATAAGACTACAGAACCCACCACTAGAAAGTGTGCCCTGGAACGATCTAGATAAAACTCCATCCACAGTATAAATATGAAATACAGAGTGAGAAGGGCAGCTCCGCGGTGGTTGTTATCTATAGGTCAGGGGTGAAAATAAATGATGCCATTTGAAGGTGCTTTCTAGTGTCAATGATCTGGAAAATAGATTCTCCCCAATGCCCATTAGTAAAGAGAATAAGAAGTAGTTCACATATCTGAGGGACAGGCAGCAGGACACATTCTTTGTCTTATCTCAGAGCTATGTTAATTCTCTCCACAATATATTAAAAGGATTTTGATCATTCTGACATTCTGAAAACATCACATTGTTTACTAGTATTATTGATAACATCATACTAGTGAACAGGAAGTGGGAAATCTTCTGGATACCTTAGTAAAACACAAGCATGCCAAAGGACAGAAGATAAACCAAACATCAGGGAACTACCAGGTAGTGATGCTTTTAGAGATCCAATGACTGGGCCTAACCAGTAATCCTTCATAAAGATTTGCCCAAGTAAACTTTGTCTAATTCACTCTTCAGATCTCCGCCAAACAGCATTTCCTCAGAGAGACTTCTGATTCCCAGAAGCAGACTGGGGCTCCAGTAGTCTTTATTGTTCATTATCTTTTCCTTAACAGTTCTTTATCACATTTCATAATTATTTTGCATAACTGATTATTTGATTAATATCTATAATATTATCAGTTACATGAGAACAGGATCTATTTTATAAATTGTATCCAAATCTAGCACGGTCTCTAGAATATGACAAATGCTTAGCAAACAAACTGAATGAATGATGTTACAAATGGCTAAGGATCCCCATATAGGGAGTCAACAGACTGCTAAGCCACATAGTTTCCCTGTACAATTTCACTAAAAATATTATACCCAACACTTCCAAAACTCAGCATTTGGACCCTTTCAATGCTTTGTGAGTTTTATATCTAAAACACCTATTCCAACTGGTGATAATATTAATAATTATAACCATTAATTATTTATTACAAATAGCATTTTTGTGTCCTGGGCACTATGTTAATCACCTGTAACATCCTTGTGAGGTGGGTACTACTATTAGTTCTATTTTACACATAGGAAAAAAAAGATAAGGCTTAGCAAAATTAAGTTTCCTGTGATCAAAGATTAGGTAGGTAGTAGAAAATGTATTTGAACCCAGGTCCGTCAAGCTCCAGGTCTGTCAGCCTATGTTCCAATGTCTATGCTATACTGCCTCTTACTGTCATGACCTATTAAGTTTGATACTTAATATTCTCAAGTATGTTAAATAAATTATTATCTAAAAAATAGGTGAAGAAGAAAACAATCAGTCCAGCATGAATGTCATTATCCCTCGTATACTGTGCAATCTTTATTCCCATTTCACAATGAAGAGAGTAGTTGACAGGGAAGATTTGCCCATTATTTGAAATCCTTACCTTCTCTGAGAACATTGGAGCAAACCACGTCCAAAATACACTAAAGACATAAAGTTTTCACAAATCTCATTTTCTTGGATCACCATCTTCATCACCAGAAATTTATTCTCAGCTTCTATATAGTCCTGTAGTAATATAACACTGGGTTTGGCTAATGTAAAGGCATTTTTTTCTTTTATAATAAACAAGTATTTCCCAAATTAGAGAAGCTAGGAATACTGATCCAGTTAATACTAATCTAGTCTTTTGGTCATTTATTCACATTGCTAATCCTGGAACCTCTGTATGTGATTGCATAGATAATGTACTCGATGCTTAAAATATTTATTTACAAAATAAGATATTCTTAGAGTAAAATTTCAAAGAGCATTAAAACAACAATAATTTTTGGTTCTAAAACTGACAAATACTGCTAGTTAAAATAAGGGCTTTTCTGATGACCTTTGGAAGTATGTCTTTATAATTCTTGCTAATTTTTCTTTCTAACTGGAGCACAAATCTTCCTAATTTTTCAAATAGCAAGTACAGAGTATAGATTTCTGAAGACAAAAAGTTAAGGAAATATCAATGTTGAAAAGAAAATATGAGAAATCATTAAAAACCATAAAAAGAGAATTAGATTCAAAAGGACCCTGATAAATCACCTAGTTAAATTCCAGATTTTAACTTTTTGTACTTTATTTTATTAAACAAAGAATGTGAAATAAAACTCATAGTTTACGAAAAGGGTAAGATTAGGACCAGAGAGATTAAGCTACACTAGAAAAATGGATTAAAATGTATTGTATAAGTGAAAGAAGCTAAACAATTTTTTGCTTTACACAAATGGTATCTAAAGGATAAATAAAATAACGGAAGTTCTAAGATAAAATTATGTTTCCCCTATCAACATTTTTTATTTTCACCAAATAGTCTCTGGCATAATTATGCTGTATTATAAACATATGAAAGAAAAGTCACTGAATGGTTTCCATTCTTAGAGAATTTAAAAAATCAACATTTTAATTTGTTAAAATAAGGTCAGCACATAATGTAAAAAGATTTATAACGGGCAAATAACAAGTGCCACATACCTCTTTCTTTCCTCTTTCAGTGAGTGCTACCCCATACAAAAACAGTAATGTCAAATAATAGCCAATATTAATCTGATGTGCCTATAAAGATAAAATATATTTTAATTCATTGTTTTCACTAAGCTGATTCTAACTTTAGCAAAATTCATTAAATATCCTAGGTCTATTTACTAATTATTAAAAATAGTAAAATTATCATTGTGCTATCAATCATCTAATAATAACTATAGAGAATACAGTTTGGATGTATTTGATAATCTGACCCAGAAGAAGATGGTCAATAATCCTGGGGAAAAAAAAAATGAGAGTTTGATTAAAAAAAAGTGAAAGCAAATGCCATCAAGATTTGTTATATTAAACCTTTTGAAAATTCACTCTATCATTTACAATATTTCAGGTATCCACCATCCAGCTTAAAAAATTAAATGATCTCTTAACCCAGTCTTTTATTGTCCATTTATGTATTTTGTTATAATAGTATAAACATAAAGCCTACAACTTCTTCAATGAAAATTAAAATATGAGGATATTTTCTTCATTTAAAAATGGTTTATGCAAAATTATAGAGATGGAGAAAAGATGAGTGAGTAGGGAGACAGAGGAAAGCAAGGGGTGCGTGTGACTATAAAGGGGTAGTGTAAAAGAGATTTTTTTGTAGTGATCTGATAGTTCTTTTATCTTGACTGCAGTAGTGGTTACGCAAACACTCGTAATAAAATGATACAGAACTATACACACCGTGCATAAAAGTTAGCATAGCTGGCCTGAGCCTGCTATCCTTTGAAAGGCCTTGCATGCAAGACTGACCCACTAGTGGTGTCTGGGAACCTGGATTTCATGAATGTTCCCACTGTCCTCTGACTGACAAGGGTGCCTGAATTGTTATGAAAACAATGTGGTTTATGCTGAAAACCTGAGAGTTCCTTCTGGGAGTCTGGAACTTTTATACATGTTAGGCAAAGGGTACCTACCTGACAAACTCCTAATAAAAACCATGGGCACCAAGTCCATGGTTTCCCTGGGCGGAAACATCACACACATTCACATGTTGTTGTGTTTTGTTGCCCCTCTTTTGAATCCACCTAGGACTTCTTTAGGGTGGTGTACACCACCTTCTAGAACCGTAGTCCTCAGAGTCCTAAATAAGAGTGATTTTTTCAGGTGCTTGTGTGTCATTATAATATGGAATCTGGTGTCTTATGCTACCTTGTGTGTTGCCTGGGTAGTCCTTTCTTGAAGATAACTCTAATCCATCACCTACATGGGTATAAAACTTAATTTACGTTACTGATCCAAATTATTCAAATAACTGATCCTTCCTTTCACCATGTTGTACTCTTGGTTCTAATTTTTTGATGCAAGATTTATTTTTCTCAGACTTTTCTATTTATTCCTACAGTATCATCTGACCTTGAACATGTATGTAATTATATCTTATCAATTTTATCTCACATTGACAGATAACAGCTGTAACAGTTTTACAAACACAGAAATATCAGAAGAAAGAGGAACTGATTAATAATTAGGAGGAAAGGAAGGATTCTCCACTTCTAATTGAGAAAGCTCATTTTTACTAGTTCAAGTTTCTCTTTAAGATGAACAAAATTTTATGGTAGAGAAGTGGACTAGAATAGGCTCATTAAAGAAACACAGTCATAAGAAAGTACAAGACAAAAGAAGGAAATCAATTTATGTGTACCTTTCTCTAGAGGTAAAAGAGGAAAATAGAAACTGACCTACACCTTAAAGTTAGCATGCATTAGCCATTCTCATTGCAAAATGTTGTCCAAGTCCATTATTTCAAACTTTCAAAAAGAAAACACTTACAGTATAATTAGTAGCTTGAATGTTCCTAAGTGCTGCTTCCACTTGTGTTATCAGGAAACGTAAAGTCAAAGCAGGAACAATTCCCTCCCCGTTCTGGCTGTTGGCGGCAACTTCTCTCTATACAAAATTATTCAGTTGAAAATGTCTTTAAGTTAGAAAAAAATCTCCATATTTTTATTATACAAATAATACATGTTCACTGTTGAAAATGTGGCGTATAGATATAAAGATAGTTTTTAAAAATCCACACTACCAGATACAACTGTTCTTATATTCGTGTGTTTATAAGTAGTCTGGCAAATCTTTGTAACTATTTCCTCAAAACACTAAAAAGCATTCCTATACCTGCTGAGAGATTGGCATCCTCCACCACTCTTACTTCAGGGAAAGTGGCAATTCCATTCCATTTATATACTTTTTGTTCTCTAGCATTACTAAAATCTTCCTGCCAACTCTGAACGTGTGGTAAGCAGGAAGCTAGCTTTAACACCAACACCAGGGTGAGTCATCTTACACTGCAATGTGATTGGAACCAAGCTAATACATGATTTATTATGTACCATAGTTTGACATTTACGTGGATGAAAGGAAAGGAAGGACTATGTCCTCCTATATTTGTGTCTCTTCCCCAATGTCTTGTGTCCACAAGCGCTTGGCTTAAATTACATTATTTGTTTAATGAAGTATTATCTGTGTGGCAAGTTTAACTTACACATTCTTAACTTGGTTTCCAGTATACAATACTTTCCTGTTTTTCTCCTAGCTAACTAGATGCTTTATTTTAGTCTCTGTAGCATGCAGTTTAGTGAACTTCTCCATCAACACATTTCCAAGATAAAATAAATAATCCACTGTCATGTTTTTAAACAATGTCTACATAGTTTCCAGATTTATATTTCCAGCTCAGAACTATCACCAGAATTCCAGACTCATATATCCAACCACTTATTCAGCCAAATATCTTGAATTTGAAAAGGCATATAAATCATAACACTGAAGTTCCACCTCTGCCAAAAAGTCCAGATAGTTTCAGATCAATCCTCTCAATGACAAAAACTAGAAAAGCTGGAAGAGGGGCCCTGGTAAGCACCTAATTCTTTTGGTTGGGACTCTGAAGAAATATTCCCAAAGAGTGTCTGTTTTGATTCTAATTGGAAACAGACCCTAACACAAGGATTTGAATGCATATAGCTTATTTGGGACATGCAGAGAACAACGGTAAGGGAGTAGAGAAGACACAGGGAAGGGAAAGCAGGCTTTAAAGTAATGGGTGTGTTATTAGAGCAGTTACCCATGGTGGGCAACTGGGGTTAATATAACAGGGAAACTGAGGAAGAGTTAAAATGCAAACCTCAGTATTACCCAACTCAAGGGCAAAGGTAACTAGGATATTTATATAGTAACTCCCAAGGCTTATTAATTGAGTACCTTCTGGGGTGAAGAGGGAGTATTAATCCCTTGAAACTTCTGAACTGCCATGAGAGTACAGCCTTCTGCAGTTACAGGGAAAGAAAGGTCTGAGTCATACCGATCCATGTAGACACTGAAAACTAAAACTTGTGTGGACTGTACTGAAACAACAGAAGTCAAGGGGTATGGGCAGGGCACTCACAGTATCTGCTACAAAGGGTAAACCATAAATAGACCCTTCTTCACACAGAACAAAAGTAAAGTTTAAAATCATCTCAATCCTAGCTGAATAAACTGATCTGCCAAAAAAGTACAAATAAGAATTAGTAAGAAATATTTTGCCCAGTTTTTCTAGTTCTTCTGAAAAGAAAGATGCTCTAAACCAATCCAGGCAGCCACTGCAAGTAGCAGAATTCTGTATTTTCCTTTAGATGACTGTGAAATTTGCATTAATATTTTCATGTTCACATTTACAATCTGGTTATTTTTGCCTTCTTTTTCTTTGAACATTCTTACAGGCATTTATTAATTTTATTGTTCTTTTCAAAAAACATGCTTTGACTGTATTGACTTTCTCTATTATGTGTTTTATTCTATTTTATTACTTTTAGTTAATTTTATTACATCTTTCTTTACACTTTGTTTTTAATTTGCAGTTCTTCCATTAACCTCTTGAACTTTATATTTAAATGACTGGTATTCAACCTTGCATCTTTTTCTAATATATGCATTTCAATCTATAGATATTCCTCAAAGCACAGCTTTTACCTAATAACACAATTTTGATATATACTTTTTATTCAGTTCAAAAATTTATTAATTTTCACTGTCATTTCTTCTTTGACCCATAGTTTACCAAGATTAGAGGTATATATTTTAACTTAGAAACAATGGCTTTCTAGTTTATCTTTTGGTTATTGATTTCTAAGTTAATTATACAATAGTTAGAGAACATGCTCTGTATGTTTCTATTCTTTGAAATTTGGCTTCCTTTGTGACCTAGTACATGGTCAATTTTTTAAAATGATCTGTGTGCACTTAAAAAGAATGTATATTCTATGTATATTCTAGGGGATGTGTACACACACACATCAGTTTATGGCAAGTTTGCTACAGCTCTACTAATTTTGTATCCATGTTCTATCAGTTATTCAAAGACTTATGCTATATTTTCCTACTTGGATTGTTGATTTATCCATTTCTCCTTTAGCATTATCCTTTTTTGTCATCTTATTATACATAAAGGTTGTATATATCTTTGGGTCTACTTTTGGAATTTATCTTCTATTTTCTAGACTTGTCTGTAGAGTAAAGAGCAAGTAACACAGTTTTTTAGTTATTAGAGCTCTGTAAGTTTTAATATCTAAGTGGGCAAATGATAAGCCCTTCTCCTCTATACTTCTGTTCATAATTTGCTTGGCTATTCTTCCTTTTATTTTCCATTTAAACTTTAGAATTAGCTTTTAGTAATAACAGTAAAAAATCCTTTTGTCACTTTTATTGAATTATATGACATTTGTAGATTTCAATTTCAGGAAAAAATTAATAGCTTTATCATATTTTATCTTCCTACATGTACTGCTTTCGATTCAGGTCTTCTTTTCTTTTAGAGATTTTAATTTATTGTTTTAATAGAGTATTGATTTCTAAACTTAATGCAAAGAATATCAGTGTGTGTGGGTATCTGCTTGGTAAAATGCACATTCCCAGACCAAAGATTTTGATCCTTTGGGACTAGTGTGAGGTTCAGATAGTCTCAGGTAGGTGGCTTGGGAAAAACTTTGAGAAACACTAGTTTATAATCTTATATATTTCTTAGGTGATTTCCTAAGTATTTTACCTTGTTTTGTTGATATTATAAATAAGTACTTTTCTTTCATTTTTACCTATAATTGACTATTGTTTGCATACGAAGTCTACTGGTTTCTATTTATTATTATTGTTTTAGGTGATTTCCAAAAGATAACAGGAAAATAGTAGCATTATTTCATCAAGTTCAAACAAGAATTCATACTGTGGTAAACCTTATCTCAGTTAAGGTTATAAATGTATATAAAGTCTTTGGGTATTTTCAGGGTTTGTTTGGCTTTTTAAATCATAATAGTATTAATATGTTTCATGGAAATAATTAATGATTTTTTTTCACTGAAAAGGCAAATGTGGCCTTTTCAAGACACCTAAGGTGTTTTGCTCCTTTCCCCCCAATTAGATAATTGTAGCAGATCCCTTTCCTTAACTTTGGAAAACTCAATTTAAAAACTGATGCCTATCTTATTCGGAAAGTTTCAAACTATTATCTAGGGAAACTATTATTTGTAAGATAGAAATCTACAATATATTCTCTAAAATATTTACTTCGCTCATGAATCCAAACATTTTGAACATTATTTTTATTTTTCATTTTTGAAAAATTCATCTATATTTTAAAAATTAGGAAAACTGAATGCAGTCCCCTATCCCAGAATACTACGTTATGCAATATTAATAAAATTAGAATAAATACTAGACTTTATTGTCAACAGCTTACAAACTACTAATCAACATTCCTACCATTATTCTTCAGAGGCTAGCACCAACTAATTCTATTTAATTAATAAAAGTTTACAGTCAAGCTTCACACTAAGCCCTTCACAAACAGTAAGAGGGAGATTTCAAGACCTTAGCTGCCCTGTTATGGTTAAAAAAGAAAAAAGAAAAGAGTTATTATAAGAAAACCACATATATATTGATCTTTGCTTCTATTTCCTGCTAATGTTTGATCTTTGACCATAGTTGTTGACACAGAGCTCCTAAAACCTTTGGAATTTCCTGAGTGATAGAAGTGTGTTTTGTTCTAATGAAGTGACTCTTGGTGGGCTCCTGGATAGGAGTTAGTCTCCAAAAAGATCAAGCCAAGATTAGAAACTTGAAACTTTCAGTCTCATCCACTATTCCCAGAGATGGGAGTGGGACTAGAATATGAATTTATAATTAATCATGCCTACATGATGAAGCATCCATAAAAATCCTAAAAGTAAGAGGTTTGGAGAGTTTCCAGTTTAGTTAACACATCCACGGGCCAGGAGGGTGGTATACATCCCCTCCACTGGGACGGAAGTTCCTGCACTCAGGACCATTCCAGACTTTGACTTGACCGTTCATCTATATCCTTTATTATGTACAATATTATGTAATAAAATGGTAAATGTAAGTGTTTCCCAAGTTCTGTGAGCTGTTCTAGCAAATCACTGCAACCAAGAGGGAACTGTTAGAAGCCCAATGTATAGCCAGTTGACCAGAAGTACTGAGGACAACCTAGGACTGACAAATGACTTCTGAAGCGGGTGCAGTCTTGTGGTACTAGGTCTTTAACTTGCAAGATCTGACGTTGACTCCAGGTAGAAAGTATCAAAATTGAATGGACTTGTAGAATACCCAGCTGGCCTTAGAGAATTTATCAGTGTGGGAATACCCACATTACTAGTGTCAGAGTGTTCTGAATGTAGTAGCAGTCTGAGAGTAAGGGAACATAAAGTGTTTTCCCACACAGAGAGCTATACTTCCTCAAAGAACAAATTATGGTCTTACCTGCATACTTTGGAAGGAAAAATCTTCCTGTAAAAATTTCTTAATGTGAGGGACCACACCTTTTGGTAGAGTATTAATTGCAGTCAATAACTTCTTCACCTCTGATAGTAGGTTAACAGGGACAAGATCAGCAGGTGTGTCCTTTTCCTGTTCAACCTAGAAGATATTATTAAAAATTTACACAACTATATTTGGTTAATATTAAAATCAGCCAAAGTATTTTAAAAAATAAACAAAGTGCCTTTACAGACTATATGTAGAGCACCATGGCAGACTACAGAAAATTCAAATAAGATTAAGACATTCTTCCTGCTCTCAAGGAACTTAAAGCATTGCAGGAAGTTTAAGGCCACAACTCAAGAAGCTTTAATATCAGGAATGTCATTATAAATTCATTTCAAAGTTACAAACAAAGTGGAAATTCAAAGATGGGAATAATGACACCTTTTTTTGCTACAGGGCAGTGTGATAGGAAACATAATGTTAGGCTTAAATGTGAGTGAGGCCTTGAAAAGTACTTGCTCTTGAGAAATACAAGGTATGTATCGAATTGTTCTATTTAAAGCATAATAAATGCTAAGTTTAAAATTACATAAATTACATAAATTATTCTACTAATAATATGAAAACTATTTCTAACAGTGGTTTTTACATTAGTAGTGAGGAATGGGTGGGCAATAGAAATGAATAAGGGCCCTGGAACAGATGAATGATGGCCTTCCTTCAACCTTAATAAGATACCACAGCATCTATACCCTGCTGAAACTCTGAAAGTATAAATATTTTTTCTGCTGATCTCTGAATATCAGAACAGCTTATTACTGCAGAGGCCACGCAGGGCCTGAGTCACCAAAAATGCCCTGGTTGTAGGGTGACTCTGACTATAACTAGGAAGCAATAAAGTCCATTGCAGTACTATCTGTCCACTCATCCCTTCTGAGTTGGAGTCTTAAATTAAGATTCCTCCACCTTCAACAATATCCAACAAATACATCTTACATTTTATAGTACTTCATTATATGAAAATCATATCCAAAAATGTAGAAAAACATTTTTCTCAGTGAAGGGTATATAAGTGTATGTTGTACTATTCTTGCAACTTTTTGGTAGGTTTAAAATTTTTCAAAAGGTTAAAAAAAAGAACTTCCATAAAGGCACTAGACAGCCCTGATAAAGAAAGACTACTATCAGTACTGCATTTCAAACTAAAGGTCAATTCTGCCATCGAAAGTCACCACAGAATCATCTAACCCTAATTACTAACTTGATACACAGCAAGATTATGACATAAGTAAAATTTTCTCAGTGGGATACTATAAGCATCAGGCTTGTTAAGTATATCTTATACATACAATTTATCTTATAAGTACAATTTTTATTTTTTAAGTTAGTTGTCAAAAATATTTGTTTTTTTCTTTTCTATTTATTTATTTATTTATTTTTATTGTTGTTCAAGTACAGTTGTCTCCATTCATACCCCATCACTCACCTCCAACCCATCCATCCCCACCTCTCACCATTGAACCTATTCCCCTTTGGCTTTGTCCATGTGTTCTTTATACATGCTCCCTGATGGTTCTTCCCCTATTATCCCTCTCCCTCTTCCTCTCTGGTAAGTGTCAGTTTGTTCTTTATTTCAATTTCTCTGGTTGTATTTTGCTTGCTTGTTTGTTCTGTTGATTAGGTTCCACTTATAGGTGAGATCATATGGTATTTCTCTTTTACTGCCTGGCTTATTATTTCACTTAGCATAATGCCTTCCAGTTCCATCCATGCTGTTGCAAAGGATAGGAGCTCCTTCTTTCTTTCTGCTGTGTAGTATTCCATTGTGTAAACATACCACAGTTTTTTGATCCACTCATTTACTGGTGGGTACTTAGGTTGCTTCCAGCACTTGGCTATTGTAAATTATGCTGCTATGAACGTTGGGGTGCATAGGTTCTTTTGAATCAGTGTTTCAGAAACAGTGGTATTGCTGGGTCAAAAGGCAATTGCATTTTTAGTTTTCTGAGGCAATTCCATACTGTTTTTCACAGTGGCTACACCAGTCTGCATTCCCACCAACAGTATACTACGGTTCCCTTTTCTCTACAACCTCTCTAACAATTGTTGGTTGATTTGTTTATGATGGCTAGTCTCAATGGTGTGAAGTGGTATCTCATTGTGGTTTTAATTTGCCTCTCTCTGATGGCTAGTGATGCTGAGCATCTTTTCATATGTCTCTGGGCCCTTTGTATGTCCTCGTTAGAGAAGTGTCTGTTCAAGTCCTATGACCCTTTTTTAATTGGATTGTCTTCCTGGAGTGGAGTCATGTGTGTTCCTTATATATTTTGGAGATCAAACCCTTGCCCACGGTATCATTGGCAAATGTTTTCCCATATGGTTGGTTCTCTTTTCATTTTAATGCTGTTTTCTTTAGCCATGCAGAAGCTTTTTATTTTCATGAGAACCCATATATTTATTCTTTCCTTTAAGTCCCCTGCTCTAGGGGATATATGGGTAAAAATACTGCTGTGTGGAATATCTGAGATTTTCCTGCCTATATTTCCTTCTAGAACTTTTATGGTGTCACAAAATATTTGTGTTTTATCCACCTTGAATTTATTTTTGTGTATGGTGTAAGTTGGTGATTGAGTTTCATTTTTTCCATGTAGCTCTCTAGATCTCCCATCACCATTTGTTGAAAAGTCTATTTTTACTCCATTTTATACTCTTGCTCCCTTTGTCAAATATTAACTGACCATAGAGACTTGGGTTTATTTCTGCGCTCTCTATTCTGTTTCATTGGCCTATGTGTCTGTTTATTCCAATACGATATTGTTTTGATTACAGTGACCCTGTAATATAGTTTGATATCAGGTATTGTGATCTCTCCTTTGTTCTTCTTTCTCAAAATTACTACAGCTATTTGGGGTTTTTACAGTTTCATATAAATTTTTGAAATGTTTGTTCTATATCTGTGAAATATGTCATGGTATTTTACTAGGGATTGTGTTGAATATATAAATTGCTTTGGGTAGTATGGACATGTTGACGATGTTAATTCTTCTAATCCATGAACACACTGTATGTTTCCATTTACTTGTGTCCTCCTTAATTTCTTTCTTCAGCATTGTGTAGTTTTCTGAGTATAGGTCTTTCACTTCCTTGGTTAGGTTTATTCCTAGGTACTTTATTTTTCTTGTTGCTATAACAAACAGGATTTCTTTCCTGATTTCTGTTCTATCTTTCGTTAGTATACAAAAATGCCTTTGATTTCTGAATATTGACTTTGCTGTTTTGCCAAATTCACTTATTAGGTCAAGTAGGCTTTTGTTGGAGTCCATAGAGTTTTCTATGTTATGTACACTATCATATCATCTGTAAACAGTGACAGTTATACTTCCTTCTTTCCAATTTGAATGCCTTTTATTTCTCTCTGTTGTCTAATTGCTGAGGCAAGGACTTCCAATACTATATTGAGTAGAAGTGGTGAAAGTGGACATCTTTGTCTTCTTCCTGATCTTAGTGGGAAAGATTTTAGTTTTTGCCCATTGAGTATGATGTCAGCTATAGGTTTCTTGTATATGGCCTTTATCATGTTGAGGTTTGCTCCCTCTACTCCCACTTTTCTGAGTGTTTTTATAATAAATGGGTGCTGCACCTTATCAAATGCTTTTTCCCCATCTATTGATATGATCATGTGATTTTTTTCTTTCCTTTTGTTTATGTGATTTATTACGTTTATTGATTTGCAAATGTTGTATATCCTTGCATCCTGGGATGAATCCCACTTGATCATGGTGTACAATCTTTTTAATGTATTGTTGGATTTGCTTTGCCAATATTTTGTTGAGGATTCTAGCGTCTATGTTCATCAGTGATACTGGCCTGCAGGTTTCTTTCTTTGTTGTGTCTTTATCTGGTTTGGGATCAGGATGATGCTGGCTTTGTGAAAAGAGTTTGGGAATCTTCCCTCTTCTCGGATTTTTTGGAATAGTCTGAGAAGGATAGGGGTTAGCTCTTCCTTAAATGCTTTGTAAAATTCTCCTGTGAAACCATCTGGTCCAGGGCTTTTGTGGGCTGGGAGTTTTTTGATTAGTGCTTCAATTTCATCAACTGTTACTGGTCTCCTCAGGCTTTCTGCTTCTTCTTCATTCAATTTTGGGAGATTATATTTTTCTAGAAATTTTTCCATTTCACTTAGGTTTTCAATTTCTTGACATATAGTTGTTCACAGTAATTTCTTACAGTCCTTTGTATCTCTGTGGTATTTGTTTTGGTTTCTCCTCTTTCATTTCTGATTTTGTTTATTTGGGTCCGCTCTCTTTTTTTCTTAAAGAGTCTACTTAAAACTTGTCAATTTTGTTTATCTTTTCAGAGATCCACTCCTGGATTTATTGATCCTTTGGATTGTTGTTTTAGTCTCTATGTCATTTAATTCTGCTTTGATCTTAGTTATCTCTTTCCTTATACTTGATCTGGGCTTTGCTTTTGTTGCTCCAGTTCTTGTAGATGCATGGTTAGGTTATTTATTTGAAATGTTTCTATCTTTTTTACATAAGCCTGTATCGCTATGAACTTCCCTCTCAGGACTGCATTTGCTGTGTTCCGTAAGTTTTGGACTGTTTGTTCATTTTCATTTGTTTTCAGGAACTTTTTGATTTCTTCCTGATCTCATTATTATCCCATTCATTGTTTAATAGCATGTTATTCAATCCCCTTCAAATGATTTTGAGGGTTTTGGGTTTTTCCCCTTGGGGTTGGTTTCTAGTTTCAGTCCCTTGTAGTCAGAGAAAATGCTTGGTATGATTTCAATTTTCTTGAATTTGTTGAGGCTTGTTTTGTGTCCTATCATGTGGTCTATCTTTGAAAATGTTCTATGTGCATTTGAAAAGAATGTGTATTTAGCTTTTTGGGGATGAAAGTTTTTATATACAAAACTGTTAAGTCCATTTGATCTAGAGCATTGTTCAATGCCACCATATCCTTACTAATATTTTGTTTGGAAGATCTATCCATTTTTGACAGTGAGGTGTTAAAATCCCCTAGTATAAGTGTGTTGCTGCCTACGTCTTTCTTGAAGCCCTCCAAGATTTTCCTTACATATTTGGATGCTCCTATGTTGGGTGCATATATGCTTACAATGTTTATGTCTTCTTGAGGGATTCTTCCCCTGAGTATTATGAAGTGTCCTTCAGTGTCTCTTTTTATGACTTTTGTTTTGAAGTCTATTTTGTCTGATATAAGTATGGCTACTCCAGCTTGTTTTTCTTCTCTATTTGCTTGGAATATTTCTTTCCAAACCTTCGCTTTTAGTCTGTGTAGGTCTTTTTTTTTTCCAAGGTGGGTCTCTTGTAGGCAGCATTTGTGTGGGTCATGTTTTCTTATCCATTCAGCTACCCTATGTCTTTTGATTGGAGCACTTAATCCATTTACATTTAAGGTTATTATTGATAAGTACGTATTCATTTTTCCCCCTTTGTACCAGTGTTCCTCTCACTCTCTCTTTTCCTTCCTCTTCTTATAGCAGTCCTTTTAAAATACATTGCAGTTCTGGTTTAGTGGAAGTCTATTCTTTCAGCCTTCTTTTGTCTAGGAAACTCCTTATTTCACCTTCTTTCAATTGACAGGATAGAGTAGTCTTGGTTGCAGACATTTGCTTTTCATTACTTGGAATATTTTTTGCCATTCTCTTCTGGCCTGAAGTGTTTCTGTTGAGAAATTGGCTGCTAGCCCTATCAGAGCTCCCCTTTTATGTTACTTCTGGTTTCTCCCTTGCTGCTTTTAAGATTCTCTCTTTGTCTTTAGAACTTGGCATTTTAATTATGATGTGTCTTATAGTAAGTAGACCTCTAGGTTCATATTGATTGAGACTCTCTATGCTTTCTGAACTTGCATTGTTTTTCCCATCTCCAGGTTCAAAAAGTTTTCTGTCATTATTTTTTCAAACATAGTTTCTATCCCTTACTCCTTTTCTTCTCCTTCTGGTATTCCTATGATTCAAATGTTGTTGCGTTTCATCTTGTCTTGGAGTTCCCTTAAGCTATCTTCATATTTTTTTAGTCTTTTTTGGTGCAGCTGCTCTGCCTGAGTATTTCTTTCTACCTTGTCTTCCAGCTCACTAATTTGGTCCTCTGTTTCATCCAGCCTGATTGTAATTCCTTCTAGTATGCTTTTTATTTCAGAAATTGTATTCTTCATTTCTTCCTGGTTCATGTTTATAGTTTCTATTTCCTTTTTTGTACTGTTGTAGTTCTCACTCAGCTCCTTGTAGTTGTCTGTGAATTTCTTGGGCATCCTTATAACTATTCTTTTTAAATTCTACATCTGATAGTTTGCTTGCCTCCATTTTTATTTAGCTCTTTTAGTGGGGAGTCTTCCATTCCTCTTTATTGCAGGTTTTTTCTTTGTCTCCCCATTTTAGGTGACTCTTTTTGTTTGTTTCTGTGCTTCCTGATGCTCTGCTTTGCTAGCTGTCTTTACAGTGTGAACTTCTATGATAGGAGTTCTATGGGATTCAGCGGTGTGGTCTCTTTGATCTCCTTGTCTGGATGTTCTAGGGTTGCCCTTTCTTCTGCTTGTGTGAGCTCTCTTGTTGTACTTGGGTGTTACTTGTTGGTGGTTTCTTTTTTGGTGGGTTCTCTCCTCCAGTGGGTTTACTAGTGTTCACAACTCCCACCTTATCTTGTATGTGATCAGTGGCAGGGTGAAGGCAAAATAGATTAAGACAGTGGGAGAGTATTCTATGGGATTTAAAGTACCAACAAGTATAAAACAGATTGGAGATCCTTTTGAGAAGTACAGCAATAACTGTGATATTTCACCCAATTAGCCATTTTGATAAAGGTGAAAAAGATATAAGACTCTTATTGGAGGGGAAAAGGAATGTGAACTGAATCCAGAAAACACAGCAGATGTGCAAGGTTAGATGGTGAGACATAGTGGGAATAATGGATACAAACTAGGTATGGTGTGGGAGAGAACAGAGTTAACCACAACAGTAATAAAGCTCAGGAAGATAATGAAATGGACCAAGATCAGAGAGGGGTACTGTACAGTATTTACAATAATACAGAACAATAATTATTTACAATACTACTGGACAACTATAATATGACAAGAAATATATGATCTGAAAGAAAAGAACAGAAAGTAAAAGACCAGTATATTACTGGAATATGAATGAAGTGAAAGAAGAAAAATTAAAATGCAATCTGAAAGAGAGAACAAGGAAAACCAATCACAAAATGCAATTAAACAAATACAAAACAAAGAAAACTAAACAGAGGAGAAATAAAAAATTATAATCAAATAAAAGAAATAAAAATATCAAAAAATAATAATAAAAATAAACAATAACATGCAAGTTCTATAGGATAGCAAAGTGAAATTTGTCTCAGTTTCTCAGTTTTTGGCATTAGCCTTGTGATCCCTCTCTGGATCTATTCTTGGTTCTTTCACAGCTCCAGGTCTTATTGTCTAACACTTGGGAAAAGAAAAACAAAAGGTTCCTGATGACTTTAAACCTGCTATATGACTTCTGATGATCTTCCTGGCTGCTGCAGGCAGAGGGGAGCTGGGCTTTGCTTTTCTCCCGACCTGTAGTTTTGCTAGGATAGCGGCTACGTCTGGGCTACAGTATTCTCAGGTGTCCAGCCTCCAGCCCAGGTCCTCTGTGCACTGCTGGGCCCCCACTGTCCATGTGCACAAGGCTGGAGACTTTAATCCACTACTTGTGCTGCCTGGAGGTGCCTGATTAGGAGCAACTTGCACCCCACCTCCTCTCTCTTTGCTGGCCTGGGTGCAGCACACTCTCAAAGTCCGTTGTGGGTACTTTAGTTCCCCTATTAGATTAAGTCTCCCTGGGGACTGCTATCCCTCTCAGCCCCTGCTGCCTCACTTTGGTCAGTCTGTGAAGTGCCCTGGTTTGGAACAAATCCCACCCCTCCTCCTCCATCTTCACTGGCCCAGCTGCTGCATGAGGGTTCCTTATACAGCAGCTGAGAGACTGTTTTTTAGTAAATTCCTCTTGTTTAAGCCTGCCATTCTTAACAAGCACCTGGCTTTTCACACAGCCCAAATCTCTGACCAGTCTGGAGACTACCTGGGTTAGGATCCATCATGGCCCAAATTTTCTCCCTTCTCCAGGTGTCGCCCGCTTCTCTATTTCTCTGGTAGTGTCCTAGCCTGAGACCATAGTCCCAGCGAGGGAACACTGTCTCTGTGCATCTTCCACTTTGTCTTTATTCCCCCCAGCAACTTCAAGCATCCAGGTGTCTCCTGGTGAGAGGTTCCCTTCTTTGCTCTGGTAGGGGAGGGAGCTGTGGCGTTTCAAAGAGAGATCAGGATTTCCTCCAAAGCTCCTGCAGCAGCTGCTGACCCTGTGCTAGGCCAGGGACTGTAGGAGCCTTGGTCCCTGTGCCAGGTCCCAAGCACCTTACCATCCCAGTGCAATCTCCTTACTATCTGTTTTTCAATGTCCTCTACAATTTTGCCTTCCAAACTTCATATAAGCTGGGATTCCATTGGCTGTTCACTCTGTTCCTCAGAAGATCAACTAGGTGTTCTAGTTGGGTGTACCAGCAAGTGGGTTCAGCTGCCACCTACCTTGCCACCATCTTCTAACCAAGCAGTTGTCAAAATATTTGATGCTCAATTCATTTTTGTAAAACTTATTTAGCAGCTAAACCAAATTCAGGTCAAAGTTCCCACCTCCCTCACTTCCTGTATTCCAAGACTGTATCTTGAAATGCCTTTTCTGAATCTAGCCTCCCTAGTTCAACTGTGCATCCCTCTGTACATTTGCACATATTGTGTTTACTCTGCAAAAATTTTATGGTGATAACTTCATGCAAGTAAATACTCTGGTCATTTTATGTTTATATATTTTCTCTTCATAAGTTACTGAATAAACTTTACAAATGTTATTAAGTAGATGACAATCATTATATAAAACTAAGTGGAAGGTAAAAATTTCTTGAGCAAAACCTAACAATACCTTTTCATCTGGACTTCATTAAATATACACACATGTGATATTCATATTTAATCAACTATAAAGTGTATTATCACTGGCAATAAAAGCCTTAATGTATAATTTCTTTTCAGTCATTGAGTATTGAACATTCTAACAGTAAAAATGACAAAAACAAGGAAAATAATTAACTTCAGTAACAACTCAGTGAATTTCTCACTAAATAAAATTCTGTGTATGTGTATTTTTTTCCTTGGTATGTATATCATTTTCACTTCGTTTGAATTTTGCTTTTAAAAGACAAATAAGAGATTTCTTAAAACTTACTATTGGGATGTTTCTGCGCAAATTGATTCAACTGTCTATTAATTTTACCTTACAGTGAGGATTGGTGCATAGAATGATAACTTTGAGACATAGGTGTCAATTAAAAGAAAGATTGAATTAATTGACCATAGTTTTACTTATTAAGTACAAATGTGAACTTACCCCCCAAATTTTAAAATAATTAACCTAATTATATTTAGTATTATATAATCAGTTATTAATTAACTAACAGTTAATGAAAATTAAATCTTCTCTTACCGGTTGATCCGCTGATTTTTCTACCTTATTCTCAATCTTCTCCTTAGTCTGCTCCTCCAGTGGAGAATCCCTATTTTAAATAAAACAAGAAAGGTGTATCCAGCATATCTCCTGACAAAAAACACAATAAAATTTCATAGTAAAAACTCAAGTGAATTTTTGTCTGGAAGTTTCAGAAATGTAAACGCAGTATTTATCAAATACTGCTACAAAACTGTTGCCCGCCCTCCACGGCAAATACCTAAGGCTCTGCCCCTTACTACATAACAGGTGCACTGAGACCAAAAAATATGGCCAAAATGAAAGAAGAGATCAAAGCTCCAAAAATAGAAATGAGCAATGAAGCAATAGCCAACATATCAGATGCAGAGTTGAAAACCCTGGTGATCAGGATGCTCACAGAAATGGTTGACCACGTTAGCAAAATAGAGGAAAAAGTAAAGCTACGAAAAGTGAAATAAAGAAAAATGTACAGGGAACTAATGGTGAAGGGAAGGAAACTGGGACTCAAACCAATGGTTTGGAGCAGAAGGAAGAAATAAACATTCAACCAGAACAGAATGAAGAAACAAGAATTTTAAAAAATGAGGAGAGGCTCAGGAACCTCAGGAACAACTTTAAATGTTCCAACATCCGAATCATAGGGGTGCTAGAAGGAGAAGAGGAAGAACAAGAAATTGAAATACTATTTGAAAAAATAATGGAGGAGAACTTCCCCAATCCGGCAAAGGAAATAGGCTTCCAGGAAGTCTAGGAAGCTTGGAGAGTCCCAAAGAAGTTGGATGCAAGGAGGAATACACCAAGGCACATCATAATTGCATTAGCCAAAATTAAAGATAAGGACAGAATCTTAAAAGCAGCAAGAGACAAGGAGAGAGTTGTCTACAAAAGAGTGCCCATTAGACTGTCAGCTGATTCCTCAAAAGAAACCTTACAGGCAAGAAGGGGCTGGAAAGAGGTATTTGGAGTCATGAAAGGCAAGAACCTACATCCAAGGATAACTCTATCCAACAGAGCTATCATTTGGAATGGAAAGGCAGATAAAGTGCTTCACAGATAAGGTCAAGTTAAAGGAGTTCATCATTACCAAGCCCTTATTACATGAAATGTTAAAGGGACTTATATAAGTAAAAGAAGATCAAAAATATGAATAGTAAAATGACAACAAACTCACAACTATCAATAACCAAACCTAAAAAAAAAAAGGAACTAAGCAAACAATTAGAACAGGAATGGAAATCATATGGAGGGTTATCAGCAGGGACAGGGAGAGGAGAGAATGGGAGAAAAGGTACAGGGAATAAGAAGCATAAATGGTAGGCAGAAAATAGAAAGGGGCAGGTTAAGAATAGTATGGGAAGCCCTGGCTGGTGTAGCTCAGTGGATTCAGCATGAGCCTGTGAACCAAAAGATTGTGGTTTGATTCCCAGTCAGGGCACATGCCTGGGTTGCATGCCAGTTCCTGGCAAGGGACGCACAAGAGGCAATCATACATTGATATTTTTCTCCCTCTCTCCCTCTCTCCTTCCCTTCCCCTCTAAAGATAAATAAATAAAATGTTAAAAAAAAAAAAAAAAGAATAGTATGGGAAATGGAGAAGCCAAAGAACTTGTATGTATGACCCATGGACATGAACTAAGGTGGGGGAATGACGGTGGGAGGGGGATAAAGGGTAGAGAGGAATAAAGGGAAGAAAAAATGAGACAACTGTAATAGCATAATCAATAAAATATATTTTTAAAAAAGAATATCTTAACAGCAACTCACTCTCCTCATGTCCAAAACTGAACTCATAATCTGTCCTCTCTGTTTCTCACACACACCGTATCAGTTAATGGTACAATTTCTTTCTGGTTATTAGAAACCTTTGAGCCATCTCTACTTCTCTTTTGCCCCTTTCTCATATTTAAGCAGTCACAGAATTCTAGTTTTATAAATCCCTCTTTCTTACTAGCATTTCCTGTTCTTACTATTACAAGCTTCTATCAGTTTCTTCCTCAGAATTACAAGTGTATTTTGTCATCCCATTTCTTTCCACTATTAATGGAGGTAGTTTTTCCACAATATAGTGTAAGATTTCATTTCTGTTCCTAAAATGTCAATGGCTCCGCACAAAATAAAGCTAAACCCCTTACCAGGACAGTCAAAATGCTCCCCAAGAATTTGTCTTAAGTACTTTTTCTTACCATTTCCATAGCCAAATAACCTATTTGCTTTGCTTTTACACCCATCAAAATGCTTCTTATCCATTACAGTTCCATTGAAACATCACCATGTGAAAACCTGCTCCACCCCGTTCAAAAATTATTGTTCCTTTCTATATATAGGTTCAACATCTCTAATATAACACTTGTGTATGCATTTTGCTTAAATGTAAAATAACTTTTTAAATATCTTCCTACTACATTATAATTCTAAGTGCACAAATTTTATTTGATCTTTATTCCCTAAATACCGAGGTCAGTAATTAAATTAAAATAAATTAAAAGATCATATTGCTTACTATATGAGATACCTATAGGTAGGAGGAAGATCTGCAATACTAAGCTACTGTTTAGTATTATACAGGAGAGGTATGGTAGGCTGAGCTTGCCCTGATTGGAGGGGCCAGATGCACTTTTGGCCTGGACCCAGCTGAATCCCTCAGTAGAGTCTTCTGTGTTATACTTAGGTTACTTTCTATAAAATGAGGATAATAATATCTACTTCATAGAGTTATTATGAGGTTTATATAAGTTAACATTTGTAAAAGTATTTTTAAAAATGCCTGGCAAAAAGTAAATCTCTGTAAGTGCTTGTTAAATAATAAATAAAATATTACTTTGTTGAGATGCCCCAAATATGACAGGATGTGGTATAGTTTTCAATTCTTAGCTCTTCAGCTAGGATGTGGTCCTTAAAATTTTTTTCTAAAATTGGATTTCACCCAGTCTATATCGCCCACCAATCAAAATTGAAGTACAAGGGCATCTCATTCACACTAGCTTCCCAAAGTTATGTGGAAGAGACAAATGATATATATGTCTTTGGAATGCAACAAATGCAGTTGGCTTTTGTCAATCCATCCCTTACCTCATAAAAAACTCTTCTGGTAGAGAATCCATGATGCCTAATGTTCTTTTGTAAAAGTCCAATGCTTGCACACTGACTTTTACTATTGCTGTTTAAATCTGTAAGGAAAGTAGTATTTTTAATGGAAAGGTAGGATAATTACATTCTTTCTCCCTACTGTATAAGTAGTACATGATCATTAAAGAAAATTTTGAAACTGCTATAAAAGGGAATGAAAATTAGTTTCATCATTCAAAAATAAATCACTATTTACATTTTAATATACTTAATTTTTCCAAACATAGGTATATTTTACCAATTTATAATCATATTGATAGATAATGCTGAACACTACATCACCAATTAACACTATATCAAAAGCATCCTTCTTGTTATTTTATATTTCTAGCAATTACTCTCAATGGCAACACAATAATTGGTTGACTGGGGTTTCTTTGACCATTTCTTAATAGTTAGACATTTAGATCATTTCTCATTGTTTTATTATAAATAGTATTTTGATAAACTCCACTGCTCATAAGGCCTTCTCTGTATTCATGATTATTTCCTTATAATAAAATCTCAGATGTAGAATTCCTACGTCAGAAGTCACTAGTAGTTTAAGCCTCATGTACATTGCTAAACGGTTTTCGAACAGGTTTTGTACTGTTATTCCCCATAGGTAAAAAAGTACTTGTTTAACACAATCTTCAAAGCACTATTTGTTTTCCCTACAGTCTAAAAATAACATTTAGCCACTTTTTCCCAAAGTTGTATAATTGTATATCTCCATCAAATAAGAAAGGTGGCATGTAAAGAACTCTTGCATACTTTCTGTTTCAAATATCAATAGATATGTGGATGTTTCCCCCCAAAAAATACTGAGGCAACACAAATGAAAACAAAAGGGGAACAGTATAGAATAGTATCATTAGTATATCTATTTATTTATTTCTCTATCCACTTAACTAATCCCAAGACCAACCCTTCTCAATTTAGTCCCATATTCTCTCTTCTACTCAGAGTTCAAGCCTCCAGACTCTACTTCATTCTGCTAGTCTGACTTGCCGTTCTGATCCCACTGTACGTAAGCCCAGGAATTGTTGGAGCAAACATGTACACTTCTTCTCAGTGCATTGGGGCAAGGTAAGAAATGATGAGGAAAAAGAAAAGAATATGGCAGCAATAACACAAATGAAGCAGACCTAGAGTGCCTTGGGCTTCCTACCAAGCACAACACTAGGTAAAGTTTCTCACTTGTTGCCTCTGGACTGCTTACTTATCTCAGTAACTGAATAGCTAGTTTCTCTAAAAGTATATTTAATACACACTCACAAATTAGATTAGTAGAGCTTTTGGAGGCCCATTGCTAATAGGCAATTCAGCATAAGTAATTCCCACATCAAGAAGACATATTCCAAAAGATCATCTTAAATTACATATTAAGAATTCAGATTATATTTACTCAAGGAAACAATGTTTTACATGATGTCCAGTCTCGCAACAGCCAAAAAAAAGACAACACCTACAGAGGAAGAAGCACCTGAACATTCTAAGACTTGAGGTCTGAGTATCCTGGTCTAAAAGCTAAAAAAAGCTATGAAGGGATCATCTGCAAAACAAGTATCCCTAATTATAATACTATCTATATTCTGTATTTGACTCATACCAGCTCTAAGTTGCACAGAAAGTCTTGAGACAAAGGTAATTCTATGCTAGCTGATACTTCTCAAATGCACAATCAAAACACAAATGCAAAGACTCACACACATGCTGACTTCTATCTAAATTTTCTCATTTAAAACACTTCTTAGTTTCTTGCCCATCACTAACAAAACACTTCTTGCTGTCAGTTATTAACCTATGCAGAATCTAGTTCTCTTAGGTAAATTATTTTATTTTAGTTTTATTCTTATTTTAATACCTCAATAAGCAAAGACATATGCCTGTTTAAATTTGCATTCTGTCCAGATACCAATGAAAGGTACAACCTAAAGCTAATAACGAAGCAGAGAGAGGCTGGATAAGCCTTATTCTTTCACACTGAATCAGATCTGCTTCATTTCTTTAATACAGCGGTCTAGAAAAGGACATGGCTTTGAGAATTTTAGGATTGTAATCAAACTGTTCATCTTTTATGGTTTCTATAACCTCCCTGGATATTTTAATAGAAAATAATAGGCATTATTTCATACCCAGAGCAAACAAACGGGAGCCTTTTCTAGATAAACAATCCCTTCATTTCCAGAATTTAAAAGCTCAGACATGAATACCTTCTGATGAGCCTTCTTTCAGTCAGTAGTTGTTTAAACAAATAACAGGGAGGATAAAAAGAAGGGAGGCAAATCCTCTGGAAACAGGGTACAGAGGCTGGAAGGCCCCTGTTAAGATGTTTAGTAATTAGCTTAAAAAATAAAAGGGTGTAAAATTAGTCAACAAAAAGATATTTGGATTCTGAATTAAGAGTTTAAAAAGGCTAATGGCTTTCTTTTCCAGCTTTCTTAAAAATACAACCTGAGATGAATCTCTGTGATGAAAGGTTTTCCAGGAGCGACCACGAATCCCACCTTTTCCCTGGAGCTGAGCAGACGGTGTGAGGCAAAGCCTACGGCGATGGCAACGGGGGCGGCAGCGGCGGCGGCAGCAGCGGTAGCACTTTACAGCGTCTGTTGGGAAGGAAGGTGTAAGTGCCTAGCAACAGAAAGGAAGTAGCCAGGCTGAAACATTACCCCAATGCTTCTAAAATAATCCAGAGGTTCTTACCATAGCTAGATGCTGAAGATACCCTTTAAACTGAACCTGTAAACTCCAACATGGGGAGAAGGGTGAATCTGGTGTCCCCTGGTATATTCATTTCAATAAACTTTTCCTATCAGTAGGAAACTAAAATCTGACTCTGACTTCCAGGAACAGAGGAACTGCTCTTCCAGGGGAATCTATTCCGATTCTGGCTGCTTGACCAGAGGGCAAGCTGAAATTCGTTGTCAAATTACAGCACATCTTTATCTACCAACCAAAATGATTTTATTTGCAGGCTGTTTGAAGAATAAGACATTACCATCCATATCTTGATAACAATAAAATACCTTTCTTTTTACTGCTCTGAGTTCCCAGCTCCCACTTTTCTTCTTATGTACTAAATTATAACAAACTTTTCTTTTATTATAAAGGTTTTGCCCCATTTATAAAGCTGCATTTAGTGATATCAAAGTAGGCACAGCTCTTGTTTATAACTTTTTTTATCATTCATTTAAACATTTACCTTGAGGATTCCTAACACCTCCCTAAATTGTATATAAGCACATTGTTTTTAAATCCACCTGACCAATGCAGAGGCTCTGACTGGCCAACAAGTTTACATTTCAATGAGTGGGAGGATATCCCAGGAATTTGCTACCCTTGACAACTCTGGCACTTACAGATCACACAATGCCAAGTAGAAAAATTAATATCAGTGTGTAAAGAAAAACAAAGGAAACTTACTTTGCTATTAGCTTGAAAACAAAATAATATGCTATTAGCTTGATGCTATTAGCTTGAAAACAAAATAATACACTTGATATTTTCCAGGGAAGGAAATCAGTCATGGAGAACTTTTCTTATGCCCACTAAAATCAAGGTTTCTCTTTCTCGACACTACTGACATTTTGGGCTAGATAAATCTTGGTTACAGGAAGTCGTCCTATACATTTTTAGCTAGGAACTGTTGGAAGGAGCCTATGTTACCTCTAAGCAAATTCTCCAAAAGTGAAACATTTTCAGCAACTTAAAAATATTATCTTGTCATTACAGTTTTTAGACAATAATGAAAAAAGGAAAACAAGATGGGATACTGAGGCATGACACATGTAGAGATGGTAATCAATCAGGAAACGGAGGACATAAGATGTACTTGACCCTGTCACCACCAGTAACAAAGCCTCTCCTACCCAAATCCAACTTGATCCACCCATATAAGAAAAGTGCCACCCCCCATTATCTAAGAAAGACATACGTTTGTAAGAAGAGTTTAGGTGAGAAGGCACATCAAGCTTTTAGTTATGAAGAGTTTCCATTCATACAAAATTAACTGGGTGCATTACTTGGTTTCATTGAAAATAAGATTAACTGTCAACAGCTCCTATAGGCTGGGCTCTGGGCTACGTATCTATGTACACTGAATACACATTTGATGTTCACACAGCTCTGAAAGATAAACATTACTATGTTCCATTTTAAAACTTAAGCAACTGAAGCTTAGAAATCAGTAAGAGTAGAAATTCCCAAGTTTCACCAACTAAAATTACATATTCTTTCTACTATGTCCCGTTAAGTGTGATATTTGACTTTATATAAGTTTAGTGTACAATTAGGAACTAAACTAGATAATAATCACAGATGAACACTCAGAAATAACAGTATTTACATGACTGTACTGGTCAGTAAATGATACTGTAAAAATTAACCATGCCATCTTAATATTTCATAGTATACTATTCACATTAGTTCTTGCTAATAGAATTCATTTGTTCAACAAAACAATTCAGAACAATGACAGATGCTATATGTGGTACTAAAATGAATAATAGTCCTTGTCTAAATACTCTGTCAAAGTTAAAGATTTGGGGAAAGTATCCAGTTATGTTATCACATATCTCTAAAGCAATTAGCCTGAGAATACAGTGAAAATATATGAATAGCAACTCACTTGTGAATTATATGTAACTATAGCTATAATATTAAAAAGAATGAGATTAAAATAAGTAAGTTCTAATATTTGTTCAAATATCTGGAGATGTGCACACTCTTTCCACAGTCTTGGAAAACATCTTCACATTTTAATTCATGGAACGGATATCTACCCATTTCATGAACTTGATAATAGCTACTTTCTGAAAGACCAGAAATTTAAAAATGAGACATATAAAGATTTCTCTCTGCACAAAGTAGACCTTCAATACATATTAGTTATAATTAAAAATAACTACTGTACCTTAACTTAAAGTAAAAGTATGCCACTTTCACATTTAATATCTACAAAATTGGATTCAGAAACAATGGACAGTACTTGTGTTTAAATAAAATGGCAACCTTCTGATTCTGGGATATGACTTTAGATGTGAAAATGAGGGGAAAAACATTTACCAAAAATATCTAAACCTTGTACTTTTAACCTAGAGTTGACTTCTGTGAAATGTATAGAAGAAAAAAATCATAAATTGGTTGAAGGGGTGAAAATGTTTATCTTATGGTTTGACAAATCTTTTAGGGATTAGCTGAATTTTAATACCTGACAGTTGAGAAAGGCAAAAGAAAAAAATAATTATAAAGGGAGAATACTCTTTGATTACAAACTTTTCTGGCTTTGTGACAAAGATAACATTTCTGAAAACTAAGAGGTGACATTAATTGCACAGATTTTGTTTTCTGGACCTGCATAAAGGTAAAATCAATTTAATATTAGTATTTGCATTGTTTTAGTCATAGTTGGAACATGGTATCCAAACGACCCCACACTAGACCTCTGCCAGTTCTACCACTGAATTTCTTTGCCTTAAATCTTTGGGCCAATGGAAATTTTGTTCTACCTAATGTTTATGTTGACTGAATAATCTTTTACCTTTAGATTTGGTCTCATGCCCCAATAGAATGCAAGCACTACAAAGTCAGGAAAAAAGTTTTTAATTCCTCTGCTATATCACTAGTGCCTAGAACACGTGGCACCTTTTAATACTCAATATTGATTTAAAGAATAAAGTCTCCCATCCTTCTGCACACCTCAAGACCTGTGACAGCGGCAGTAAAGAGTGAATTTGTGTGTAGATTAAGATTGCCTTCTTTGCTAACCTCAATTCCTCCTTCAGAAGTCAAGAGCAGCCTACGTGCTACAAGACTGACCCCTGTGGGCAAACGTGTGGTCAAGACAGGGCCTCTGTTCTCTGGCAGCTACTTCTCAAGTGTTCTTTGTTGGCTCCTCCTCATCTCTCCAACCTCTAAATACTTAAGTACTTCGGTTAAATCTTTTCTATCCATACTCAGCCTATATCATTTAGTCTCAAGGCTTTTTATTTCCAGCTCTGACCTCTCTCTTAACTACAAATAATATATTCAACAGCCTATCCAACATCCCCTGGATATATATTAGACCTCTCAACATAACTGAAACTGAGCACTACATATCTTTCCCTCCCCACAAAACAGCTGAAGCAAAACCACCCAGCCAAGTCAGGCCACACTCACACTAACTGCAGTTAACCCACAACCTGTGAGCAAGAAATTAATGCTCATGGTTTTAACCACTGCGTTCTGAGGTGATCTGTTACACAGCAAATACTGATTAATACTCCACACTATCTAATATGGCAACACCCCACACTGACTCTGATACTTTCCATCCCTCTTCCCTTTCTTTTCCTCCATAGCACTTACTACTAATATTTATATATTTTACTTATATCTCATATATAGTCTATCCCCAGTTAAAGTAAAAGCTCCACTTGGGCAGAAATTTTGTGGATATATCACTGCTATATCCCCAGAACATAGAACCATACCTATCACTCAACAGTCAATATATACTGGATGAATGAACAATCGGCCCTGTGTTCATAGCTCTGGTTTAATTCCCATGTTACAACATTCAGTTTCTATAAACTCTGCACTTCTCTCAAAAATATAATTCATATTGCCATTCAGTCTGACTCATCTAACATGACTTAAACCCTGATCATGAGTCATTAAAATTTTCATTTTCCTATTCAGTATTGAATATGTGTTTAAGTTTTTCCAAAATAAATAAAGCAGCTAGACAACCCTAAACTTAGGTTGTAAGATCTCAAGCATCTTTTGTTTAACTCACTTAAATGTCTTTTGCAAACTATAGACTAGGAAAAATACCCATGCCAAATATAAAAAAGGATAGCAATAAAAATTTACAGAGAATAGGGATTTTGTGCCAATCCTTGAAAAATAAAGGACTTGGACACTATTTTACCCTTAAAAATATCACATGTTCCTATGGCATATTCTATTTCTTTTAACAGTACTTACTCTGGTTTGTCTCTTTCTGCAACAAACTCTAAGCTCTTTGAAAAAGAACTAGGACTTAGTAAATATTTGATGAATGAATGTATGTTAGTATTTAAAAAAAACATTTTCCTGACTGTTAAATGTAGATGCTCACTTTAGCTAGTGTCTTTTAAAAAATTTTGACATAAAATAAATGAACTTTATAAAAAATATAGTATGGAAATATACTAAGGCTTCAACTTTTAAAAAACTATAAAAAGAACAAAGGAAAATGTACATACATGGATGGAATTTATAAAAATTAAAATTAGTAATTTTGAAAAAAGAAATAAAACTAAAGTTGGTTATTGATAAGCTGAATAAAATAGACTAGTGGTGGGAAAGCCCAACAAAGAAAAAAGATAAGTAGCATTAGAATGAAAAAGGAAAGTTAAAACTACAAAGAAGCAATAATGAGAATAATTGTAGCTTTATAGCAATAATTTTTAAATCTAGATAATTGTTATGCTAAAAAATTTCTAATTATTTCCAAAATCAACTCAAGAAAAGACAGAAAAATATTATTAAATCAATAATCCTATTACAAGTACTCACATTTTCTAAAGATCTACCACTAAATAATCTATAATGCTTAATTTTATAAGCCAGTTTGTAGAACCCATAAAAATCACATGATTCCTATGAGATTCTCATTGTTCTATAGCACAGAAAAAAGATGAAAACCTTCCAATTTATTTTTCAAAAGTAATATATAAACCAAATTCCAAGCAAGAATAAAAAACTTATATTTAATTCTCATGAACATACAAATAAAATCCTGAATAAAATATTTAAAGCATAGCAAATAGAAGGTTCATTATTACTACCTGTGTGGTGGCAAATTATTGCATTTCTCTCTTAGTTTTTTCATCTGTAAAATGGAGACCATAAGTACCTAAAGCATGGAGTTGTTATGAAGATTAAACAGTAAATATACAGTTCTTAGAACAGTGCTTGGAACGTGGCAGATGCTCAGTAAGCTATTATTATCCCAAGAACAAAGGCAACATAACCCACTGCATTATCATTTTAAAGAGGAAAATAAAATATTAAATGTAAACATTAAATAATTTTTAGCAGACATTTTGGCAAATCTTTAAATAAAACAGGTATATAAAGAGCAATCTCCTAAACATTTCAAGGATTATCACACACCAATAGCATAAATTATATTGTGTTCAAATACTGGTCATTTCCATTCAATTAAATATTAAGACAAAGGTGTTCAATATCACCATAATTATTCCATATTTTGGAGATTACACTAATGAAATAAAGTAAAACAACAAATATTGAAAAAGATTAATTATTTGCAGATTATATATAGCTAGAAAGTCTAAGAGAATAAGCAAAACTGAATTAAAACTAATGGGATTTTAGTTAGTATGTTGAACAAAAGACGTACCAAAACTCAGTATCTTTTGTTATAGTAACAATGATAAATTAAAATTTTATAGGAGAAAAAGAGAGCCCAAAAATTATATAATACTCAGGAATAAGCTTAATAAGAATAGCATAATATTATATAATAAATTATATAAAATTTCACTGAGCATAAAATACAACCTGAATGCTTTCTTTTTTTTTTTAATGGTATTAGAGAATTTTTTTAAAGATTTTATTTATTTTTAGACAGAGGGGAAAGGAGAAAGAGGGAGAGAAACATCAATATGTGGTTGTCTCTCATGCAACCCCTACTAAGGACCTGGCCTGCAATCTAGGCATGTGCCCTGACTGGGAATTGAACCAGAGACCTCTTTGTTCACAGGTTGGTGCTCAGTCCACACCAACCAGGGCTGAATACTTTCTATTAACTATTCAGCAGTATGTGTATCTTAACCACCCAAACTCAAAACTTGAAGTCCCTTCTAGTTTCATCCCATTTCTTGCTCTACACCTGAACTTAGTCATTACATCTTTCATATTTCCCCCCATAAATAGTTCTCAAATTTGCTATCCCTTTGCCATCTCTACTTCATTTATCCTGGTTATTATCCTTTGGAAAGACTCCAGAGAATTAAATATTCTCCCTACTTGTAGGCTTATACTCCTCAAAATCATAGCCCATCCAGCTGCTACATAATCAATCTAAAATGCAAACCTAACTAGATCAGGCCCCACCTTAACACCAGAGGTCACCACTGAATTCTAGATGGAGTCTAAGTAATACAAGCTTGTCGTGTGCACCCAGCTTCATCTCCTGCTTGTCCCCCTTTGGGAGGCTTAAAATATGGCTCTATGTTTCCCATACTGGGTAGGATATGCAATTATCGCAGACTAAAGATGTTAGGACTTCTCACAGCTACCATCATGGTACACCCTACTACACTTACCACATCAATTTTTGGTTATTTTATGTTAAAGTGAATACTTTATGGCCCTTCCCAGGTGTTTCAGTTGGTTGAACATCGTCCAGTGCACCAAGACTGAGAATTCCTCCCAGTCAGGCTGTGAATTTCATTGCTGGTTGGGATGCCCATGGAGTCAACCGATGTTTCATTCACTCCCTTCTTCTCTAAAATCAATGAACATATTCTCCCTCAGGTAAGGATTTTTTAAAAAATGAATACTTTATGGAAGCGATGTAAAATTTGTGTGACTGCTTAAATTAAAATGCAAGATTTCAAAGAAAGATGACACAGCAGGCAGCTTTGACCCTTTCCTTGGGCTCAAAATGCGGATGGGGATGATGATGACACACTTAATCATTAAGTGAAAAATCTAACACTACCAAACTGTTACCACTGCATTTGCCAAGGCCACAAGATGTAATTAACACTTGCTGAGAACATATTTATGCTAGGCAACAGTCTGCAGGACCTTACATGACCTCATCTTTATTGATCAATGTACTCCAGGTAGAGTGGTTTCCTTGCTATTCCTGACACAGGGTGTCAGGCTCCCACTTCCTGTGCCCTTGCTATTCTATCTACAAATCTTTTCCCCTAGAGTATGGCTCCTTGAAGTATTTCCTGAAATGTTGCTTTCTGTATATAAAATCTTCTTCTCAGTCACCTTTACATTAGAGAAATAGTTGTTCTATTTTTTCCACTTCACTTTCCTTAATTTTATTATTTGTTTTCATTTTCCGTACCAGAATGTAATGGTAGAATTTTGTTTTATTTACTGTAAGGTTTTTACTTTATTCACTGAATCTAGTGCCTAGACCAGTACCCTGGACATTTTAGGCTTAACTACTTATTGAATGAGCAATCTTATGAAACATCTGTAACTGTTAGCAGGATTTTACCTTGTGAAGAGACTGAAGCACTGAGAATCTGACTATGGTCATACAAAAAAAGGTAGAGCTACGATTTGTAAGCAGACAGCCTGACTGTACTCTTTACCATAACAGCATTCTGCCTGATTTATGGAAATTACATAGATACTATTTAGGATGTTTTCCTTTTTAGACAGCTTCTTCAAGGCAGGGGATACTTCATTCTTTGTCCCCTGACTTGCAATGTCTAGCCTGTGTTGCACCTCAATAATTACTTGGATTATGAATAAATGTATACAGTAATTATCCAACATGTATTTCTCAATTGGCTATTTAACCTTTCAGATTTATTTTTTTGATTTTTAATATAAAAATACTATCTTTAAAATGCAATGGTGCAAAGAATACTCTTTGAATTGACAAAACATGGTTTCTGACAAATGGTTTAATTAAAATAATATGTGCCCCGTTTGCACAGTTTCCTTCAACCTGGTTTTTAAAGCTTTATTCAACAGTAGTATACATTAAACAAAAATCTGCAGAAACAGCCAATCGACTCATTTCATAACACTCACATGCATAATATTATCTCTGATCAAAAGCCGCAAACAACAGTGTCATTTCCACAGACACCGAGATTTGTAACACAATCACGCCAGATAAAACAAGACATCTTCACTTACAGAAACTGACGCTAATGATAACACCCCCAGAGGAATAACTGGCCCATGAGTCACTCGCTGGTAGTTTTCTCAAATAAGTTTGACAACGAGGATCGTAAAGGCAGAACAAACCTGACACAAAAATCCCATGGCTATAGGTTAACTGTGAGAAACAAACATTCCCGGATAGAAGGGGTGGACCTATGACAGATTTTAAAAAGAGACACCTCCCAGGCCGCCTCAAAATCTAGAGCCCAAGTGTCTCCTCAAGAGATCCTCACCGTGTCTAGACTAGGGGGAAGCAACCATTTCTTGGGTAGAGGATGATGCACAAATAAAAACTGTCCATCCAGCGTGAAGGCCGAAGAATCAAACGAAAATACAGCGCACGGAAGAAAAACGACCCCTTGCGCCTATCCGCCTCTTTAAACACTGAATGTAGCAATCGCATTTCTCGCGGGATTTCGAAGCTGAAACCTCGCGGCCTTTCAGATAAGGGGTCTAAAAGGACAGCTCCTAATCCACTTCAAGGAATCTTTGAGCTCTTCCACCTAGCTGCCGTCACCTCCCTTCCGTCCATCCTCTTCTTCCCCACACCCTCCTGTCATTAAGAGCAGTCGTAGGGACTTCCGGAGCTAGACCGGAACCGGAAGCTTCTGGCAGCGAGGGGGGTGGGGCCGAAAAATCAAAAAAAGCGCGGTGAAAGCCTGGGACCTGGCCGAGTGGTAGTGGCCGCCAGGCTATCCTGTTGCGGTTTCCGATGGACTCCACCGCCTGCCTGAAGTCTTTGCTCCTGACCATCAGTCAGTATAAAGCCGTTAAGTCGGAGGCGAACACTACCCAGCTCTTGCGGCACTTGGAGGTGAGGGGCTTCAGCGGAGAGGATGAGATGGACTTTCCTGTAGTAATATTTAGTTCAGGGTGCAGCCGGAGAGTAGTGGCCCCAGTTTAGTAAAGAAAGGTCAGCTCTCCCTTTCCTCAGCTATCTTTTTGTATTGGTAAAGAAGGCAGGTGATTGTCAGCCTTGAATTCCCACCCTCGCCCCTAGGCCCTCCGCGTTCGGGAGGGACGAGCGACTGCTGAAAGTCCTAGGCAAAGGAAGGTTGGGACAAAATTGGGAAATTTAGGCTGTGCTTGTGGTGGTAGAGGAGAAAGTTCAAACCTGTGTTTTTTCCCTTGCTTTTTATTTTGTTTTTTTCCCTCGTAACAGCCTTGACAGAATATACAGCGATTCTCGGGAGTGAAGATAATGAAGAGTGATGTTTAAAACTTGTTTTATCCCTTGTCCCTTAGGCATTTACAACCTGAACCTGTTCCTTACTGCTTTTTTAAAAAATTCATGTTGAACACTAATATGAAAAATTTTATTTCAACTTTCTGTGAATTAAGAAGCAATTTTACTTAGAGGAATCATAACCTTTTTTCTTTCCCAATTTATATTGTTCACGGTTTTTCAATCTTAAAATACTGAATTGTTTTCATTTTTTCTATTACTTCCCACTGATTTGTGCCTAGAGTACTTATTCTATGTTATAACTTTTTTGCTCTTAACCTGCTGCCATTTGTTATGCATTCATGGAATTCCAACTAACATTCACCTCAGTTTAATAAAAAGCAGTGAAATTCAAATCTCATTGTAATGCTCTCTATTGCAGCTTCAGTTAACGTAGAATTGAACATAATTTTAAAATATATTCTACTTGTTATATTAATCCTATGATAAAGTGTTAAATTACCAAAGATTAGCAAAATACTGCAAAGAGAAAACAACTGTTAATGGTGCAACAACATCAGTTTTGGGTGAAACTGGAGTGTTTAAATGTGCCTCAGGCTTCACTGGTGTTCCTTACTATTTCAGGTGCCCCATCTCCTAAGTGCATTTTTTTCATGCATTACCTCAACAAATTTCTGGAAATCTAATAATGGTGTAGGTGTTAGTTGTTAAATGCTAATGCTTTACTTCTCAGTCAGGATTGAACAGTGTGCTAGTGGATCCAGAAACCACAGAATAAACAGGGCTGTTAGTTTTACTTAAGATAAAGGAGTTAAGTATTTTAAATATTAATTTTAAACATAACCTGTCTTTGAGAATAAGCAGGTATGTTTTGAATCTGAGCACCATGTTATCATGAATTGGAGGAGACTTCAAGGAAATTTGAGGCTTAAAGACTTGATACTGTGTTCCAAACTTTGAAAGGGTTTGCTGAAAAATCTTATATCATTTAGAAAGATAACATGTATTCCGTGCATAACATGCAGTCTTAACTAAAGAGCTTGATAGTTTTTTTAACATATGTGTACACTCTAGTAGCTACCAGCTGTATCATAATATAGAATATTTCTAGCCCTCAGATTAAGGTTTTTTCAATTGTCACTGCTCATTAATTTCAGATAAGTGGATTTATACAATGCATACTTTTCTGTTTGGCTTCTTTAAGTATAATCTGAAATTCATTCATGTTGCACATTTTAGTCTTTTTTATTTCTGTGTAAAATTCTATTTTATAAATTCAGTTTATAGTCTGTTGATGGGCATTTGAGTTATTTCCAGTTCTGGGTAGAATTTGAATAAATATATAAATAAGTTCACACTTTTTTGCAGATAAAAGCACTAATTTCTCGTACTTTTATATGTAGAAGTGGAATTAAGTCTTAATGTTTATGTTTGGTTTTAGTTGAAACTGTTAAGCAGTTTTTCACAAATGATACCATTTTACCCTCCCACCATCAATATGCTATGATTCATTCACAGATTTTTAAATTTCAGCCATTTTGATGATGATATTAATGGTGAATATATTTGTGCATATTTCATGAGAGCAACATATGAGAATACAGGAAAATGGTGGTTCTGTGAAAGACTGACTATTCATTTTGCTATTCTGCTGCACTTCTACTAATTTTTCTTTATAGTCCCATGCAGAACCTAATTGGCAGCACTGAATTGGTCTCAATCTTGATGGTTTTTTTTTTCTTATTTCTATTTTTTAATTGTTATTCTGTTACAGTTGTCCCAATTTTCCCCCACTCTGCCCTCCTCCACCCATCCCACCTCCCCACAGTCAGTTCCCACACTGTTGTCCATGCCCATGTGTCATTCATACACGTTCCCTGTCTAGTCCTTTCCCCTTCTTTCCACCATTATCCCCTCCCTCCTGCCTCCCCTCTAGTCATTGTCAGGCAGTTCATGTTTCCATGCCTGTGGTTCTGTTCAGTCTTGATGGTGTTTCATAGCACTAATCTTATGTAATGATTATGATCATGGGTTCAGGAAAAATGAATCCCAGTTCTGTTACTGTTTTGGTGTGTGCCTCAGTTTACCCACCTGCAATATAGCTAGCACCTACCATGCAAATTACTATGACTATGAAAAGAATTAACATACATAATTTTCCTAAGTGCTAAAGTATTAGTTATTACTAAAATAAATTCTGTTTGCTTAAAACATTCAGTGTATATGAACAAAGAAAATTTATAAAGCAGTATTTATATTTTACCTGGTAATAAATCATTATTACATGTTAGAGTATTTAAAGCAGAAAATATCTTAGTCTCCTATAAGGCTATCTTTATAAGTAGGCAAGAGGGCAATGCTCAGAAGGTTCCTTACTACAAAATATCTCTTATGAGTATCTAACTTCACCTTTGGACCATTTTTCAGTCTTTCAGACTTTTACTTAAATGTTAAACCACATAATCCTTGGGAAAAGATATTCTGAAGCTCCATTTTCAGCAAAGCTTTAGAAAAAAACTGACACCTGGGTAAGGGAATAAAAGGACACAGAAAAAATTAGAGCAGGGGTGTCAAACTCATTTTCATGGGTGCGGGAGCAGCATATTAGCCTCAAGGTTGCCTTCAAAGGGCCGAGTGTAATTTTAGGACTGTATAAATGTAACTACTCCTTAACCAGGGGCAAGGAGCTCACCACTGCCACCAGGTAGAAAGAAGGTGCCGGGTTGGATAAAACAAGGTGGAGGGCTGGATTCGGCCCTCAGGCCCTGTGTTTGCCACCTGTGGATTAGAGGGATGCTGAAACAGCCGCCTTAGACTTGACCTTTTAAAAGTAAAAACATATAGAGCAGATTTAATGTAATTCTAAAGCAATTTTCTATTTTTATAGAAACGATATGCTTATTAATGAATAACATTCAAAAAGCACTTTGAAAATACATGGCTGTCAGACAGCTGTTTTGGGCCTTTAATCCTAACTTGACCTTTTCAAGTGGGAAGGGGGAGGGTATTTTATAGGGTTATAGGAGAGGAGTAAAATATGAAATAACCAAAAATAAAATTCATCTATGCCTGACCTGGCTACCTAAAGAAATTTTTTTTAACTTCCCTTTTTGTAGTCTCTAATTTCGGGCTCAGCTATTGTTTTGGGGAGGGAGCAGGAGTAATCACATATTTAATCTTGCAGCTGAGCCTTGCAGCTAATCTTGAATTACCTACTTTTCAAGTTCCATTGTCTCCCTCAAAGTAGGTGGAATAAATATATTGGAATTCATTTGTTCAAAAAATATATTGGTAGTAGAGTGTTGATTTGCACTTGATTGCTTCATGAGTGTTAAATGTGGTAGGGAAGATAAGTATAGCTAGGTCACTAGGGAGGGTATGTATTGCTAGGTTGTCAAAAGTTTGCCAGTTTATGAAATAAAAGTATAACATACTATACGATAATGTAATGGGCAAACCTAACATAACATAGTTGGTGGATGATTAGAAAAAGCTTCCTGGAGGAAACAAATGAAAGCTGAAACCCTAATGACTATGTTAGCCAATGAAAGAAGGGATGGGTAATTAATCTTCCAGGCAGAGGGAACAGCATGTATGAATTTTCTAAATTGGGAAAGAGAAAGGCAGTGGCACTTTGGAAGAACTGAGTTTTTATTTGAAATGGAAAAGAGCTAAAAACTGTCAATTTCTAACTAATACATTTTAATCACTATTTTGTAGGTAATCTCTGGACAGAAGCTCACACGATTGTTTACATCAAATCAAATATTACCAAGTGAATGCTTGAGTTGCCTTGTAGAGCTACTTGAAGACCCAAACATAAGTGCACCACTGATCTTCAGTATCATCAGTTTGCTATCTCAGTTAGGTAATTTATCTTTTTCATTTTTTAAAAGATGTATGTATTTAATAGTTTTTAAGGGGCAGGTTTAGTTATAGAATCTTTGGGAGAATGATTCACATTCAAAAGATTTCTTCCTTACAGGACCTTACAGAGCTATTTTGCTTTGTGGATCCCTTGAAAAAGGGTTGTTGGATGCATCCTTTCTTAAAATTATAGGATCTAAGAATCTGAAGCATATCAAAGTTTCAGTGGTCTACAGATAAGAATGTGTCTTGGGAAATACTGACCTACTTTTGAATTTAAAAAAGTATGTTCACATAATGCCAATACTAAATACAGCACTAAGGAAAATCATAGCTAATGATCAAAAAAGTCATCCTTTTTTGATAGACTTCACTGAACTTAGGGCTAAGGGTAATAGCTTTGGTTTTAAATTTTCATTTAATAGCTACTTTCTCTCTTGATTTGTATTTGGGGGTATAGAGAAGATATTTTTGTGTGTGATTGTAAAATTAATACATGCTTGTTATTTTTTTAAATCTCAGTAATCCACAGTAATTTCTATGACTAACCTGAATTAGAAAGTATTTATAAATAAAATAGCCATATCCTATTTTGCTCTTTATATAATGGCAAATTTAATATGGAAGTTAAAATTATTTCTTTCATCCATGAAGACCACATGTTAGATTGATATATTTTGTGCCATTTTATTTTAATTTACAGCTGTGGACAATGAAACTAGAGACTATCTTCAGAATACATATAACCTGAATAATGTGCTGGCAGGAGTGATATGTCGGAGCAGCACTTGCCACAATGATTCAGTGTTTTTGCAGGTATACATACCCACACAGTACATTCCTTTAGTACTTGTACTTCCTTATTTTCAGATCAAAGTCGATAGTATCTACTAGAAACTGCTAACTCATGGTGTATATGCCAGCATAGTACTGCGTGATTAGGCATATTCTTGCCATTAATAAATTTAAGAACTGATTGATCATACATGTAGTACTGTTTAAAGGTTTCTTCGGAGAAAGGAAGCTTATTCACATCTAGCACTATTACTGAAGTGTGAACAGATCTTCGTTAATAACTGCTTTGACAGAGTTATAAACATAGATGTCAGTGTTTTGACATGTAACTTATTCATATTACAATTGTAATTTGAGTTAGCATCTAGTCTCAATTTGTTAAGGAAACATTCTATAAAAATTGCAGCTATAGATTTGGTCTTATTTAGCATAGACTCTAATCTCTTATACCCATATTTTATTAAATGTAAAATACACTTGTAAGAAAGGAAAGCAATGCCAGTTAAACTGACATGCAATTTTAAAGATGGTAAATGTGAAAAAAACATATATATATCTTAGAATTGATGGAATTATAAGATTAAGTAAACCAGATTGATGAAAAGATGCTCTCTTTGAGATTAATATATAGGAATGTGTGAATCAGGAGATGAAACCTAAAGTTCTTAGTAGTCTTACCACTTTGTATTTAAAAAAAAGAGAGAGAACCATTTTAAGAAATGGAAAAGTTCTTACTCTAAATTCTGCCTCCTAAAATGGTCACATACTCAGAATATGCATAGAAGTTCATTCTTGGAGAGCATGCAAACTATTGTTATGTGTTTATATTCATTACCATTTTTTTATTCTCAGTGCATTCAACTTCTGCAGAGGTTAACATATAACATCAAAATTTTCCATTTTGGTGCCAATATAGATGAATTAATTACATTCCTGATAGATCACATGTAAGTATGCAACCAAACATATAACCAAATAATCTATTGGTTATTTTTAAACTGAAACCATGTAATAGTTCAATTTTTTTTAGATAATTTTTCCATCTTTTTAAAACAGACTGATTCTTGTCTGCTCCTCTTAGATGATTCTAAGGATCAAATGATGTGAAACAGCTTTACTTTTCATAATAAAACTTTAATGGCTTTATTTGAATAGAAAAAAATTACTGTAAACTGGAAGTTGTATGTTTATATTTAATCTGCTTGATATGAGAATCTACTGATGAATTAGCACATGATCACTCTGACAATTATTTCCACATTTCCATGCTGCAATGACTAGGATCATTTAGTTTCAAAACGAAATAAATGGACAATACTATTCAAAGCTTGACTCTCTTCACATATTAATCAGATTTTTTTTACATGTAAAGAGAAATTTATATGCATATATTTTGAATAATTTAAATGAACTTCATGCTTTTATTTTTTATTATTTTTCTTAAAACAACAGTCAGTCTTCTGAAGATGAGTTAACAATGCCTTGTCTAGGATTATTGGCAAATCTTTGTCGACACAATCTTTCTGTTCAAACACACATAAAGACTTTGGTAAGATTTTTTTTTTCTTTCTTGTTTTGTGGTGGGGTGTGTACTTCAAGAAAATTTTATCTGTTTTGTCTCGTCTAGCTGACCCATCAAAGTTAATGAAGAATCAGATTGACATATAAATATCGTGGAAGTATTCTAGCCTTCATATATGTTGTGTTTAAGATATTAAGGGTTAATACAAATGTTGAATACTAAAAGTTTTCCTCCTATTAGTATTCTATTGTTTGTTATATTGAATAACACAAGAAAAGCTAAATTATTTTGTGCTGATAGAAGGGAAGCCTATCACCAGCAGTCCCATTTACTTCAATCTTGTATTTCCACAGAATTCATGGCAACTCCCACCAGAAAGATTCATGAATAAATGCCTAGCATCAACTACCAGTATTTGTAATAAATAAAGGCACACTGATGAGGTTAACTGACCCACCATTAGAAATATATTAAATCAAGGGAGTTTGTTGACTCTTTAAGGTACTTTGTGAATAGTTCTCTGCTGTGCAATATACAGGGTCCGGTACAAATAACACCCCTTGTTTATTACATAAAATTTTTTTGTTAGAAAATCATGAGCATGTAATTCTGCAACATAACAATATCACTCTCAAGCACACCATATGACATTTTAGATGAAATGCTCAAATTACTGTCCATCTCATGCAAGACATTCATATACCCTACAATCGACACTCAGTGGTGTTTCCTTGGCTGGACCCTGCACATTGTTACCTGTTTAATTTTAAATTAAATAATATCTCATTTGTTTACATGCTGGATTATTCTGACCTAGTGTTATTTTGGAGGTGGAGGTTATTTTGAGCCATGGAAGTGTTTGAGAAGTTAAACCTTTACTTATAATCCTGAATCTAAACACTACTCTTCACTAAGATTGTACTTGTCTATACTACTGTAAGCAATATATGAAAGTACCCTCTCCTTGAAATGATCTCTTAAGTTGTTATAATGTTTAATAAACATTTACCCACCCTGTGCAAGATGTACTTTCTAAACCAAAATATAAAATACAATTTTTCATTCTATTTTTTTTCTTCCTCAGAATAATGTGAAATCTTTTTATCGAACTCTTATAAGCTTCTTGGCCCATAGCAGTTTAACTCTAGTTGTGTTTGCACTTTCAATATTATCCAGTTTGACATTAAGCGAAGAGGTTGGAGAAAAGGTAAATATTATTTTGTTATTATTTTTGAAGATAATTCTGAAGTTTATATTCTCTGATAGTTTAAGTCATTGAGGCTCATTCTTAAGTTTTAGGATTATTTCAACTTAACATTTTTTGGGTTTAACATGCTTTTCCTAATTTGTTTTTAAGCTGTTCCATGCTCGAAACATTCATCAGACTTTTCAGCTGATATTTAATATTCTCATAAATGGTGATGGCACACTAACCAGAAAGTATTCAGTTGATCTGTTTATGGATCTCCTTAAGAATCCTAAAATTGCTGACTATCTTACCAGGTATGGCTCTGTTTGGCAAATTTTAAGACTTAAAAAAAAAAAAGATTTGTTTCTGATAAATAAAACTGTCTTTTTAGATAATAAACTTGAGTTCTGCTGATTCAGAGTAGCCTCAATAAGAATATTTTGATGTGCTTCATTCTTATTCTTTTTTGTTTTCCTGGCCTGAAATGTAAAAGTATAACAAGGCAGTTTGTATGTCTGCTTCAGTCTTTGTCTTAGATGAATAAGGTTGTGTTATTCTCCAAAATGTACACATCTTGATTAATCTGTTTCAAAACCAGTTTTAAATCTTGAACATTATGATTTTTTTGAAACAATATTTTTATTATAAGAACATTCCTGTCAGTATGTCTATCTGTAGTGGTTTTTTTTTTTTTTCTTTTTTGTATAAAAATGGATGTTTCCTTCAGTGGAAGCCTCAATTGTGTTATAAGGTAAAAATAAGAATATGTGTTTAGATGTCCTTTCTATCACAATAGCATTTCATGTGGTTACTTATGTTTTGAGTTTGATTAGCAACCATTTTCCAAGGAGCTCATGTACATTTTGCATCTTGAGTTAAATTTTCCCAGTGTCTAAACTTCTTTGTGGTTTTAAGTTAGAAAATCATTGAAATTCTTCAGAGAATTAAATTAACAAATCTTTCAGAAACAAGAAAATTTTTATTGAGCTCTACTGTGGTCAAGCATGCGGGAAGAGTCAGTGTTAGCAAAGGCAGGGATATGAAAACATAGTCCTTAAACTTGAAGGAATATAGGATCTAGAACGGTGGTGTCAAACTCATTTGCACCAGGGACCACATCAGCCTCACAGTTGCCTTCAAAGAGCTGAATGTAATTTTAGGACTGTGTGCATGTAACTAACTACTTCTTTACTAGGGACAAAGAGCTCTACATTTGGCCCTTTGAAGGCAGCCACATTTAGGATTCTTTCAACTTAACTTTTTTTTTTGGTATAATATGCTTTTCCTAATTTGCTTATATGAAAATTAAAAGCAAATTTTCTAATTTGCTTTTTCCTAAGTTCTTAATGTGCTTTTCCTGATCTAGAAGTTATGCAAAAATGTAGTTCCTAATCTTTAAGGAACATAGAATATAGAAGTTAAAAAAAACAAAAGCTAAGCATGAGAGCAAGGTTGACCAGTACTCATATGGTCAACTGATACTTAGAAATAGCAAACAACATTCACAGTGCCATTTTATCTTTTCTCCTCTTAAGCCTCAATAGATAAATGTCTTCTGTAGTACTCTTTATTCCAAGAATCTTCCCACTATATTCTCATGTAATACCCATTCCAACCACCAAATACAGTAGTGCTTATTTAACAGCTTTGGAGTAAACAAAAAAACTTTTGGGTATACCTCTCTAGAAGGACAGAAAGGTAATCTAATTTAACATTAGTATGTGGTTGCTTAATCACTTCTTTATATCTCTCAGTCGTATTATATATTTTCTTTTCTGTCTCGCCTAGAACCCCAGATTCCCTCTGAAAGAAAATTATGTTGTCCTCTTATTTATCTGCTCTACCATTTAGGAAAACATTCCTGACTCTGTTCCAAAGTCTAACTTAATGCCTGGGTTCCTTATCAACTCTTGAAAAAAAGTCATGCATTCTGAATTTGTATACTGCATGCTCATGATCTCCGGCTTTACCTGGGCAACAACTCTTACATTTATTTCCAGTTACCTTTCTTTCACATTTTCTACAGTGACTCCTTTAAATATTTGCTACTTTCCTCTTGCCATTTTTCACTCAGAAAATGCCCTTAATCTCTTTGTTTCATAGGAAAAAAACAAACCAAAAACACACCCAGAATCCCACATAATTGGCATTTCCTCAAATCTGTTCTCCTGAGTAAGGTTACCTCTGTTTATTCCACTTCTTACTTAGTGCCCTCCTGTTTTGTTTATAAACGTATCCTATTATTCTGTGCACTAAGTTTTATTCTGACCTATCCTCAGTTTCTCTTATTTCTTTAGTGCCTACCATTCAGTTGACTCCCTTGATTTATACATATGCCCAACTTTCATCTTTTTCTTCAACCATATGTCCCTTTGAAAATATGTGATGTGCCATTGTTTTCAAGGTGAATATCCGGATTCTCAGTATAACCCTCCAAAATCTGTTCCCAGGCAATGTATTAGCCTTATTTCTTCACATTTTCTTTCTTACACGTACTTTTGTATAATCATTTTAGACAATAAATAGGACCGCCAACTTGCTAGAAATGCCATGTCATGCATCTACATGCTGCTCTCTCTGAAGTGCTGCTGTCCTGTGTATGTCTGACTCATATTTATTCTTATTTTATGTTTTATTTTTGTTTAATTTTTTAAAATATTTTTTCTTTTTTTTTTATTATTGACACTATTAAGGATGTCCCCATTTCCCCCAGACCTTCTCCACACCTTCTCCCAGCCCCCACCCCTTTCCTTCTAGCCGTCACTGTAGAGTTGGCTAATCACTCCCCCTTCTTTCGTTCAGTCTCCCCTGCCCCGCTCCCCTCAGACAGCTGCCAGGCTGTTCCATATATCCATGCCTCCATTTCTATGTGTTTGTCATTTTATTTTGTTAACTAGATTCCACATATAAGTAAGATCATATGGTATTTATCTTTCTCTGACTAACGTATTTTACTTAGCATAATGATCTCTAGGCCCATCTATGCTGTGGCAAAAGGCAAAAGTTCTTTTTTTTTTTATTGGCTGTGTAAATATGTACAACAGCTTTTTTGTTCACTCATCTGTGATGGGCACTTGAACTGTTTCCAGATCTTGGCTGTTAATAAATAATGCTGCTATGAATGTAGGGGTACATATATTCCTTCTGATTAGTGTTTCAGGATTCTTAGGATATAGTCACAGAAGTGGGATTACTGGGTCAAAAGGCAATTCCGTTTTTAATTTTTTGAGGTATCTCCATACTGTTTTCCACAGAGGCTGCACCAGTCTGCATTCCCACCAACAGTGCACTAGGTTCCATTTTCTCTACATCTTCGCCAGCACTTGCTGTTTGTTTATTTAGTGATGGTAGCCATTCTAGCAGGTGTGAGGTGATATGTCATTGGGTTTTTTTTTTCTTTTTCTTTTGTATATTTTATTGATTATGCTATTATAGTTGTCCCATTTTTTCTCCCTTTTCTCCCCCTCTGCCTTGCATCCCCTTCCCACCATCATTCCACCCCACTTTAGATCATGCCCATGCATGGATCATACATACAAGTTCTTTAGCTTCTCCATTTCTCATACTATTCTTAATCTCCCCCCGTCCACCTACCATTTATGCTTCTTATTCCCTGTACCTTTCCTCCCATTCTCTCCTCTTCCCCTCCACACTGATAACCTTCCATGTGATCTTCATTCCTGCTCTAGTTGTTTGCTTAGTTCCTTTTTTTTTTAAGGTTCAGTCATTGATAGTTGTGAGTTTGTTGTCATTTTACTATTCATATTTTAGATCTTCTTTTTCTTAGATAAGTCCCTTTAACATTTCATATAATAAGGGCTTGGTGATGATGAACTCCTTGAACTTGAACTTATCTGGGAAGCACTTTCTCTGCCCTTCCATTCTAAATGATAGCTTTGCTGGATAGAGTAATCTTGGATGTAGGTCCTTGCCTTTCATGACTTGGAATACTTCTTTCCAGCCCTTTCTTGCCAGCAAGGTTTCTTTTGAGAAATCAGCTGATAGTCTGATGGGAAATCCTTTGTAAGTAACTGACTCCTTTTCTGTTGCCGTTTTTAATATTCTCTTCCTATCTTTAATCTTGGATAATGTAATTATGATGTGCCTTGGTATGTGCTTCCTTGGGTCCAACTTCTTTGGGACTCTCTGAGCTTCCTGGACTTCCTGGAAGTCTGTTTCCTTTGCTAGATTGGGGAAGTTCTCCTTCATTATTTTTTCAAATAAGATTTCAATTTCTTGCTCTTCCTCTTCTCCTTCTGGCACCCCTATGATTCAGATGTTAGAACATTTAAAGTTGTCCCAGAGATTCCAAAGCCTTTCCTCATTTCTTTTGAATTCTTGTTTCTTCATTCTTTTTCAGTTGAATGTTTCTTCAGTTTATTCCAAATTGTTGATTTGAATCCCAGTTTCCTTCCCATCTCTATTAGTTCCTGTATATTTTCCTTTATTTCACTTTGCATAGCCTTCACTTCTTCCTCTATTTTGCGACCATACTCAACCATTTCTGTGAGCATCCTTGAATACTAGTGTTTTGAACTCTGCATCTGATAGGTTGGCTATCTCTTCATTGCTTAGTTGTATTTTTTCTGGAGATTTGATCTGTTCTTTCATTTGGGCCATATTTTTTTGTCTCTGCACACCTGTTACATAGTAACAGGAGCAGAGCCTTAGGTATTCACCAGGGTGGGGCAATCCACGTCATTGCATTGTGGCCCTATATTCGGGGGAGGGATCAGGGAAGGAAAAGTGCTGCTTTCTCAGCTCTTCGTTGCCATTCATTCACTTAGCCCTCTACCCATAAGCAAATTGGGTCCTTCTGGTGCTTATTCCCAGATGGGTAGGCTTGTGTATGTTCTAAGGCCCTGTGGGTCTCTCCAACAACCTCCTGTGAGGGTGGGAGTTTCTCCCACCACTGCAACCCCCACAAGTTTTTATAGCCAGAGGTTTTGAGGCTTTATGTACCTGTGCTGGAACCCTGGGTTGTGTGGTCTGTCTCATTACCCAATTGTTCCTCCCGGTTTATCTGCACACAAATGTGGGACTGCCCAGTCTGACACCTTGCAGCTTATCCTCTTTGTCCTGACTGCCCATCTCTGCCCCTACTACCAGTCTGGATTAATGTTTTAACTCCTTGGTTGTTGGACTTCCATACAGCTCAATTTTTCTGTCACTTCTGGTTGTTTTGTTTTTAAATTGGTTGTTGTCCTTCATTTGGTTGTGCAAGGAAGCAAAATGTACCTGTGCCACTATCTTGGCAGGAAGTCCTCTCATTGTGGTTTTAATTTGCATCTCTCTGGTGATTAGTGACATTGAACATGTTTTCGTATGTCTTTTGGTCAACTGTATAGTTTCTTTGGAGAAGTATCTATTCAGGTCCTCTGTCCACTTTTTAATTGGATTATTTGTCTTCCTGATATTGAATTATATAAGTTCTTTATATCTTTTTGAAATTAAACCCTTATCAAATGTATCATTGGCAAGTATGTTCTTCCATACAGTGGGCTTCCTTTTTATTTTGTTGGTGGTTTCTTTTGTTGTGCAGAAGCTTTTTAGTTTGATACAGTCCCATTTGTTTATTTTTTTCTTTATTTCCCTTGTCCTAGGAGATGTATTGGCAAAACTATCACTAAGAGAGACGTCTGAGATTTGGCAGCCTGTTTTCTCCTAGGATTTTTATGGTCTCATGACTTACATTTAAGTCTTTTATCCATCTTGAGTTTGTCCTTGTGTATAGTGTAAGTTGGTGGTCTAGTTTCCTTTTTTTGCATGTACCTGTTCAGTTTTCAAGAGACCATCTTTACCCCATTGTATGCTCCCTTGTCAAATATTAATTGACCATTAAAATATGGGCTGAGGCCCTGGCTGGTGTGGCTCAGTGGATTGAACTGAGCCTGCACACCAGCCTGCAAACCAAAGGGGTCGCCAGTTCAATTCCCAGTCAGGGCACATGTCTAGGTTTCCGGCCAGGTCCCCAGTAGGGGACAGGCAAGAGACAACATCATATTGATGTTTCTTTCCCTTTCTTTCTCCCTCCCTCCCCTTCTGTCTAAAAGAAATAAATAAAATCTTTTTAAAAAATGGTATGATTTCTGGCCTCTCTGTTCTGTTCCATTGATCTTTAACACTCAAGTCTGGGAAGCTTCACTTGATCAGGCCTGTTCCACTAAGTGTGGGTTTGATACTCATCTTGTATCGTAGCATTTAAACATTTCCAGTAGAGCATATTTCACATTACATTGTATTATTATTTTTTGTTTTTTGCCTCCATCCTTAGACTTTGAGTTCTCTGGCAGGACACTATTCTCCCAAATCTGGATATACCAATCACATAGATTATAATAGAGTAGTATCACTAGTACCTTTTAGAGTTATTTAACACAGGGCCCTGCTCTTTACCTCTACATCTGGATAGCCTAACTTAATGTCTGGAAATTGTAGATGCTTTAGAAGTAAGTAGCTAATTTATTAGTGTACATATTAGTGTTCTTTGAATTTTATAACCTTTTTAAAAAGGCTATTGAGGTATAGAAAGGTTAAATGACTTATTTATTGCTACATCAGTCATTTTTTCAGTCTTACAAATGACAGCCAATTTATGTGTATCATAGTGATAGAATATGTTTCAAGTTTGAAGTATAAAGCTTACAAAGACTGTTCTATATTAGAAGCTTACAATAAATAGATGAAAGAAAATATACTTAAACTTTTATATTTATTTTGTACATAAATTATTTTTGATGTATCAGCATAGTGGTTAGACAATAATTTACTTCATGAAGTGTTTTCCCTGATAATTTAGGATCTAACTAGCACCATATGCAGTTATTATAATATTATTCATTTGATGTATATTTTTATTTCAAACCTAGGTATGAGCACTTTTCTTCATGTCTTAAGCAAGTATTAGGTCTTCTTAATGGAAAAGATCCTGATTCTTCTTCAAAGGTATGTAAAAACATGACTCTTTGTTTTAAACTTTTTAAAAACTATAATGTGGAGAAAATCTAAGCACACAGTTCTCCCAATTTTTACAAACTAAACACAGACATATAACCAATGTCTAGATCGGAAAACAAAACATTACCAATGCTCTAGAAGCTTCCTCTATACTGGTACGCTGGTACAGTCCCTTTTGAAAACTATTCCATAGCCTCTACTCAACGTATGTGTACCGTATAACACAGCAGTTCTATTCCTAGCTGTATAGCCAAGAAAGACATGTACATAAGTTCACTGAAATACATGTACAAATTGTTAAACAAATAGAAAACGAACTGTTTTAAATGATACCATTTACACATTTAAAATGTCAGATGCTTAGGGGATAAATCCAACAGAACATGTACACATCCTCTACTATGAAATTACAAAACATTAAAAGAAATAAAATCCTAAATAAATATGGACACACTAAAGTTCATAGATTACAAGAGTTTACAATATTAGGTCAATCAAAATTCTAGGACATTTTAGTGTTTTTTGTTTTTGTATTTATTTTGGTGAATGTGGAAATTGGGTAGTTGATTATGAAATTTTGTTTTTAAAGATTTTATTTATTTTTAAAGAGAGGGGAAAGGAGGGAGAGAAACATTGATCATTTGGCCTCTCACATACCCCCAACTGGGGACTTGGCCCACACCCCGGGCATGTGTCCTAACAGGGAACCAAACCGGCAAACCTTTTGGTTCACAGGCTGGCTCTCAATCCACTGAGCCACACCAGCCAGGGCTTATTATAAAATTTGTGTGGTTATGCATAGGTCCAAAAGTAACCATGGCAATCCTGAAAAAAAATAAAGTTGGAGGTGTGTAATACTACCAGATATCAATTTAATATGAAGCTACAAAAATTAAAACGGTGCAGTATTGGCATAAGTGCAGACAGCTAGCCCAATGAACAGAATACAGTGCAAACCAAACCTGTATTTTGTAGATTTTCTGGTTGAGAACAGTGGTCTTGAAAGTATGGTCATTTTAATAAATACCACTGGGTCAATTGAATATCCATATGGAAAGAAAACTGAATTTTAACCCTTACCTCACACCAAATGTGGAAATCAGTTCTAGAAAGATTGTATATCTATTTGTGAAAGGTAAAACAGTGAACCTTTAGAAGAAACACCCAGCAGAATATCTTTATAGCCTTGGAACAGAAAGATTTTCTTAGCCAGGAAACAAAAACACCTATATATAGGAAAAAGTTGATAAGTGGGACTATGTTAAAATTAAGTGTTTCTGTTCATGAAAAGACCACCAGTAAAGGAGTGAAAGGCAACTCATAGCATGGGAAAAGTTACCTATAATACATATATCCAACAAAGAACTCTTATCTAAAATACATTATTTTAAAACTTGTGCATATACATCAGAAAACACACTGAATATAATAGCTTATCTAAACAAAACTTGAATTGGTCAATAAATATGAAATGGGAGACTTCCAGCCAAGATGGAGGTGTAGCTGGGCACACTGTGCCTCCTCTCACAACCAAGATTAAGGACAACAAAAATATAGAACCAAAAAAAAAGAAAACCCAACCAGGACAGAGAGAAAATTGAATTGCGCTGGAGTCCAACAACGATTCACCCAGACTGGTAAGAGGGGTGGAGTCAGTGGCCCCACAGAGTCCGCAGCTGGCGGAGTCGGATCGCGGCGGGGTAAGCGGTGGTGGTCCTGGGAGCACAGTCACTCCATGTGCACAGGCGGCCAAGCAGACCGCGGGCACACATTCACGCACAGATAAACCAGGCGTAAAGGGGCAGCAAGTCAGACTGCGCGATGCAGGGCCCTAGCGCTGGGAAGTGAAGCCTAAAAGCACCCATTGAAAATACTTGTAGGGGCTGAGGTGCCGGGAGGGAGTCCCAGCCTCACAGGAGGGTTTGTTGGGGAGACCCACAGGGTTCTGGAGCGTGCACAGGCCCACCCACCCAGGAATCAGCACCAGAGGGGTCCAGTTTGCTTGGGGGAAGTGGTGGAAGTGACTGAAATCTGGCAGAGAGTGGAGCAAGTGCCATTGTTTCCTCTCGGACCCCACACCCACATCCAGCTGCACAACCCAGCAGCTGGGCTGCCCCACCCTAGTGAAAGCCTAAGGCTCCGCCCCTTGCTACATAACAGCCACGACCACACAAAAACAACAACAACAAAAAAAAAAAAAACAAAACCAAGGATGGCTCAAAAGGGAGAACAGACCAGGGCCCTGGAGCTAATTCATCTGAGCGATCAGGAGGTGGTCAACCTGTCAGATGCAGACCTCATAGCACTGGTAGCCAAGCTATCAGAAACACAGTTCAAAGCCCTGGTGATCAGGATGCTCACAGAATTGATTGATTTTGGTTGCAAATTAGAGGAACAAATGGAAGCTACAATAAGTGAAATGAAGAAAAACACACAGGGAACCTATGGTGAAGGGAGGAAAACTGGGACTCAAATCAACGGAGTGGACCAGAAGGAAGAAAGAAACAAACAAAAAAGAATGAAGAAACAAGAATTCCAAAAAATGAGGAGAGGCTTAGGAATCTCCAGGACATCTTAAAATGTCTCAACATCTGAATTATAGGGGTACCAGAAGGGGAAGAGGAAGAACAACAAGTAGAAAACTTATTTGAACAAATAATAAAGGAGAATTTCCCCAATCTGGCAAAGGAAATAGACTTCCAGGAAGTCCAGGAAGCTCAGAGAGTCCCAAAGAAGTTGGACCCAAGGAGGAACATACCAAGGCACATCATAATTACATTAGCCAAGATTAAAGTGAAGGAGAGAATTCTAGAAGCAGCAAGGGATAAAGGCAGAGTCACCTACAAAGGAGTTCCCATCAGGCTGTCAGCTGATTTCTCAAGAGAGACCTTACAGGCAAGAAGGGGCTGGAAAGAAGTATTCTAAGTCATGAAAGGCAAGGACCTACATCCAAGATTGTTCTGTCCAGCAAAGCTGTCATTTAGAATGGAAGGGAAGATAAAGCGCTTCTCAGATAAGGTCAAGTTCAAGGAGTTCATCATCACCAAGCCCTTATTATATGAAATGTTAAAGGGCCTTATCTAAGAAAAAGAAGATAAAAAAATAGGACAGTAAAAAGACAGCAAACTCACATATATTAACAACCACACCTAAAACAAAAGCAAACTAAGCAAACAGACCAGGAGCAGGAACACAGAAATGGAGATCACATGGAGGGTTAGCCACAGGGGAGTGGGAGGAGGAGAGAGGGAGAACAGGTATAGAGAATAAGTAGCATTGATGGTGGGTAGAAAATATACAGGGGGAGGGCAAGAATAGTGTGGGAAAAGTAGAAGCTAAAGAACTTATGAAACATGGACATGAACTAAAGGGGGGAATGTGGGTGGGAGGGGGTGAGAAGGGAGGAGGGGAATAATGGTGAAGAAATGGGACAACTGTAGTACCATAATCAATAAAATATTATTTAAAATTTAAAAATAAATATGAAATGGTTACTCAATTTATTAATATTCATGGAATGTAAATATAAATAGTAATGCAATACCACTGCATATCCACCAGATAATTGAAATTAAAAATAGGGATACGAGCAAGCATGGATGAGAATGTAAAAAATTCCTAAGTGTCCCAGTACTCATGGACTGGAAATTGATACAACCACTTATGAAAAATGTATTATGTACTAACAGTCGATACATGCATACACTAGGACCCAACCATTTCCACTCTTAAGTGTTTACCCCAAAGAATTGAATGCATATGTTTACCAGAAGACATATACAAAACACAGCAGTGCTGTTTCTAATAGCCAAGAATTAGAAACAACTCAAATGCTGTCAGCTGTGAAATGGGCACATAAACTGTAGTATATTTATGCACTGGAATACAATCTTGAACCACAGGGAAACACTGAGAAATGAGTCATTGTATGAACATCATAAATGTATCTATACAAACCTAGGTGGTATAGCCTACTATACACTTAGGCTATATGGCATAGCCTGGGCTACAGAACTGTATAGCATATTACTGCATTGGATACTGTAGGCAGTTGTAACACAATGGTATTTATGTAACAATGGTATTTCTATGCTCTACATAGAAAAGGTACACTGAAATTACAGTATAAAGGATAAAAAATGGTGCACTATGTAGGGCACTTACCATTAATGAGGTACTAAACAAGATCTTTTCATGGTGCTACTGGCATTAACAGCATACTGTTTTACAGCAAAGTTGTTTTTTTTTTTGTTTTTTTTTTTTTTTTAGTAAGAGAGTACACTCTAAAATAATGATTAAAAGTATACTATAGTAAATACATAAAGTAATAACATAGTTGTTTGTCATCAAGTAATATGTACTGAAAATATGTGCTACACTTTTATACAAATAACAGGCAGTAAGTTTTTTTACACCATTGTCACCACAAACACATGAGTAATATGTTGCACTCTGAAATTACGATGACACTAAGTGATAGAGATTTTTCAGCTCCAATGCAATTTTATGTGACTACCACTGTATATGTGGTCTGTCATTGAAATGTCATGCGGCATGTGACTGTACTGTACAGCAGAGAACATGGGTGAAATGCAGTAATGATGCAGACTCTGACCAGCAGGGTCCGTGTGTTGTAGCTGCGAAAAACAAATTCACACAGGCTACAGAAGTCCTGTGGAGAAAAGGGACAGCATGGCTGCTCTCTAAGTGAGAGAGGGCCTCAACTCCTGCCTGGACAGGCTTTTACTACTTTTATGGGTACATTACATGGAGGATGGTCCTCTTTTACTATGCACAGGTTTGCTTTAAGGGGTTTACCTTTTATAGATAACAACGGAAAGAATGTTGCTAATTCCTTCAAAGAAAAGGATGTTTTGCAAATGCAAGGGGAAAAGTGGTTGAACTTGTTATACTCAATACTTGGGAGGTTTAGCACAGATTTTAGGGAGTTACTTTAAAGATACTCAGTAAACATTTGCTGCCTCAATTCAGGGTGAGAGAATTTTAGCAAAAAGCAAACCTCAAAGGTACAATGCAGGCCTGATTCCCCATGGGAAATCAAATTCGTGGGCTTGGTCCTGTGTGCCTACTTGCTCCCTGCCAGTTTTCCAAATCGGGCTGGGCTATATTCACCACTGCCACACGGATAGGTTCCTTGTACAATAGCATGCAACAGTATGAATAAATCTCACTAACACAGTGCTAAGCTAAAGAAGCCAGACATAAGAGTATACACTGTAAGATGGTGCTTATATACAGTGTGGGGCAAAAGTAGGTTTATTAATTATTGTATTGGTTTCTATATGAACGACTGTAAACCTACTTTTGCTTGTCCAACTGTGTAAACTTCCATGTGATTGTTTAGTATAAACTGGTAAGCTGATTGAAAAAACTATGTAGAAATACAAAGATCCAGGAATAGCTGAGATAAAGTTAATCTGTGGTGTCAGAAATCTGATGTGGAAGAGTGGTTCTGCATTGCCTTAAGAGGGGACACAGTGGATTCTGGAGTTCTGGTAGAATTTTCCTTCTTGAGCTGGTTGCTAGTTAACACAGGTGTATTCACTTTGGGAAAACCAACTAGATTTGCACTAGTGATTGATTTGTTTACTTCTCTGTATATTACACTTACTGAGAAAGTGTACTTGAGAAAGTATTTTCTTGTGTGTGCGTAACATATCTCTGGTAAGATAAGAAACTAGTAACATTGCTGCCCCCAGAGAGTGTAGTTAGAGGTCAGGCTATTACCTTTGACTTTGGAATCAAGAAAATGTATTACCTATTCAAAAACAAGTACTATAATTTATATTTAAAAGAGAATAAATCAAAGATTGCTTATCTTCTGTTTTATAGTAAATGCTAATAGGCTGAATTCTATTCATATTAGACACTCCACTCTCAAGTTGATTAAAGCACAAATCCCAATTACAAGTCATTTACAAGAAACAAAGGTGGAAAATAAGTTATAGGCTAAAAGATACAAAAAAAATTCTTTACAATAGGTTGGTAGTGTATGAAATAAGGTAGAATTTAACATAAGTTGATGTGTGATGTTATGTGATGATATAAGGCCCAATTAGGAAGGAAAGCAGAAATGAAGTAGAAGAGGGGAGCTAAGGGGCGTCTGACATGTAACCATAGTGTGGAAATGGCCATTCTTAAGGTTTTAGCCCTTTGGAATGCCACTTTTAAATATTAACCTAAAGTATGCTTTATAGCAATTCTTGAATCTTAACATGACAGCAAGGATTAATTACTAATCTTATTTTTAATTTTTTTCCATTTTAAAAACAAAACATTTATGCTTAAAAAGTTAAGTACTGTTTATAACGTTAGTTGAAGTTGCCCTTTCTTCTTTGGTTCTCAAAGTCCTGTTTGTCAAATGTCTTTGTAACTTTGTGGAACTTATTAACTCATTTTGAAAAGTAATACCGAAAGGAAACTTGGAAGCTGCTCTTGATTTTGTTGTATTTTCTTTAAAAATGTATGTCATATTCAGCTTCATAATTTGATTGCTTTGTGTGAAATTGACATTTAATGAAGACTTTATATTGCACAGGTTTTAGAATTACTTCTTGCCTTCTGTTCAGTGACTCAGCTGCGTCATGTGCTCACTCAGATGGTGTTTGAACAGTCTTCACCTGGCAACACTGTCCTCGGAAGCCGTTCTAAATGTTTAGAACCTACTGTAGCTCTCCTTCATTGGTCAAGCCAACCCGTGGGTGGATCTGAAAACTGTTCTATTTTAGCATTGGAGTTGCTCAAGGAAATATTTGAGGTAATATTTCACAATTTGACTTTTATGATTCTCAGTGAACAGTTAGTTTTCAAAAATATTCATAATAAACTTCCAGTTAGTTGTTCATACACTTTAGGGGAACTTCTCCATTGCTAGTCTCCATACCATTTAGCCACTGAATATCTTTTTTCTGGCAAAGTCACAAATATTATTGCTTTCATTGAATCGTGTTGTGTTTGTGTATATGTGTATATATGTGTGTATATATATTTTTCAGTGTAATAAGTAAAGGCTTTTGACTTGTATGTTTTGCTGTTATACAACTATTTTTTGAAGTCATCACATTCTGTCTTTCTCAGTAGATACTGTCTGCTCTCTCCATTAGCCTGTTGAATGGATTAACAGAGGAACATTGGATTCAGTCAGTGAAATGGCATGGAGCATCCCACACACTTCTACTCACTTAGGATACAGACAAAAATTATTTCTGTAGAAGTCATTACATTCTAGCAGATTCTAGTATCAGGATCATTTTGTGCTCTGTACTGTTCTCCCTGTTTTTACCCATTCTGCCTACCCTCAGTATTTTCCTAGACTGTCTCCCCTCTCCTTACTGGATCCTGTGCACAAAGAAAAATATGTGTCACAATGATTCCAAATATATTTGTTAAGAATTATGCTCAAGCTATGTTTTCTGTTTTCGGTTGGTCTTGACTGTTAATCAGTTTTAATATTCAGAAAGTCTTCAGATTCTTGATGGGAATTATTTGTGGTTGTAAAACAGTAAGACTAGTGTTTATTTAATTATTATGATTACATTTAGCAAGTTCAAGTTACTTGTTTTTAATACAGACTTTTAATTTATAGCAATTTTTAAATGACAAATGTAGTCCATTTAAAAATGTCTTGTTTGCAGCTGATTAATCCAAAACCTTATTGAGAAAAAACTATTTGAGGAAAAAAGTCATTATAGCCCTGAAAACTGGATAAAAGGGTAGATTTTAAGGATATACAGGTTAATGAACTATTAAAATAATTATAAAAAAAATTAAAAAGATTATTGCAGTTCCGTGATGACTTTCTGCATTCTATATTTCATCTTTTGTTTCCTTTTGTTTTGTTTTTAATCATCGGTGATGGCTATATTCCAGGATGTCATAGATACTGCTAACAGTTCCTCAGCTGACTGTTTTGTGACCCTGCTGCTGCCTGCAATCCTTGATCAGCTCCAGTTCACAGAGCAAAATCTAGATGAGGCCTTAATAAGAAATAAATGTGAAAGGATGGTCAAAGCTATTGAAGTTTTGTTAAATATCCTTTACTGTTACAAACATGGAAACTAAATAACCACTCATTTTTTTTTTCAGCATTGTATTTCCTGCATTTTTATCTTTACCTGTAATTTTATAACTTCTCATGTTTGTATCTCTTTAGAATGATTGGACTGAAGTTTAAACTACAGAACTAATTTTGAAAGAGTTTCTATAAAGGTTCTTCGGACTTTTTTTTACCTTATTTCTGTGTAAACTTTTTAAGCTAAAGAATATTTTTAGAAGGGCTTTTTAAACTTGATTTAGATATTTTTATCACAATTTGAGATTGGAGCTATGTTCTAAAATAAGTGCCCTGTTACTTTCTTCTGATGCTGATTGCTGCCCCTGGATTTTGTGGTGCTGTCTTTGCTGGAGTGTATCGAAGTAACTGAATGTTGGTCATCAAAGTAACTGAATGTTGGTCATCAAAGTAACTGAATGTTGGTCATCAAAGTAACTGAATGTTGGTCAGGGTGTCATTGTTTTAGCTCAGTGGTTTTTAGCTGTGTTTTTCTTTAAAGCATAAATGTTTTTAATAAAAGTACAATCATACTTGGTAATAAAAAGATAAATATTATCAAGACAAATTAATTTATTTCACAGAA
>PVKU01000599.1:327673-441435 GCA_004027475.1 Anoura caudifer
TTTTTTTTTTTTTTTTTTTTTTTTTTTTTTTTTTTTTTTTTTTTTTTTTTTTTTTTTTTTTTTTTTTTTTTTTTTTTTTTTTTTTTTTTTTTTTTTTTTTTTTTTTTTTTTTTTTTTTTTTTTTTTAGGTCAGCTGATTCTAAGCTTCTAAAACATCCAGATCTCAATTTTTCAATATTTTATTAAAACTTTTTGTTATTATTATCAGCAAGGAGCCATTCTGTCTGAGCCAGATCACTTACATTTGCCTAATCAGGTTTTTTTGTATCTCAGAACAAGAAGAATTTGTTCAAATTTGTCCTGCCTTAGAGCAAACTCCACATTTCTTTAACCTCCTCTCATAAGCTGCTGCTTCTTAATTTTTTTCTTCCTTTATACCAGTGATTCTCAACCTCAGCTATTTATTAGAATCACCAGAAGAACATTTTAAAAATACTGACATGAGAACCTTACTTCCAGAGACACTAATTTAGTTGGAGTAATGTGAAACCCTAGAGGGGAGGTGTTTATGATTATTTGGTGATTCTGACATACAGCCAAAATCAAAAACCACTGCTGCAGAGGCGTGATTATTTTGCTTGACCTTAGAGATGTCTATAATATATTCAGGCCTTCTCTCATGAATTGGCACAAAACTTGACCCCTTTCAACTAATATTCAAAATAACTTAACCATATACAAACTATGAGAAAATAACTTCCTTTAGTTCAACAAATATTTACTGAACTGTGATATCTGCTATCAAAAAACTCACTGTCTAGTAGAGAAATAGATACTTTGTTTTACCTTTGAGTCAGAAACTTTCTGTATCACTCTCATCTCTTGCCACTTAGCAGTCACTTAAATGCTCTGAGCTCTAATTTCCTAATCTGTCATTGAGTTAATGTAACAATAATTGCACCGAATTGCAGTGAGGAGATAATTTGTATGCAGTCATTCTAAATGCTAGAAACTGCCATCTGAATATGTTTTTTTGAGAATGTGTCCCTTAACAAAACTTACCTCTCTGTGGAGATGATACTCTAAAAATGCACATTGCAAAAATTCTGACTACTATCAAATGTACCACACTGATAGAACAACAGTTTACATACGGCAAGATTGATCTGGGGTTTGGAACAAAGGTAGCCGATTCTGAATTGAGGTAAGTATATGAATTCTAAATTGCAAAATGGTAATGATTCTCGTTCCTTTTGGAGGCTCATCCTTGGAGTATGCTCTATTAACTCAAGGGGTAGCAGAGAATTAAAAACATTTTTGTAATGAATTTTTAGAAAATTTATTCAATTCATACATAGGTCACATGCTTCTGAAGAAAGATATTAACATCTGTGATTTGTTTTTCATTGTTTAGGTTTGTTTTGTCATGTTTTAATTTATTGTGATTATCTAAGGGTCTTTCATACTGAATTTATTTTTTCTGGAGGTCCTTTTTGACATTGCCTTAGTAATTACTTTTATGTTCATTTAATTTTATATGTTTAAGTGAAAAAAACAAGGATACTTTTTATTATAAGGAAATCAGTCACTGCTGAAGATTCCCTAACAACAGAGATGATTTTTCTGCCTTAGCATGATAAGATTTATGGTTAAAAGTAGCATAGTAATAAGATTATTTTATTCCTGTCCTCCCACATGAATTAAGCCCATCTAACATTTATTGAGGACCTGCTAAATGCTAGATACTATGATTTGTTCTAATTTTCATATCATAATTGTTGGAATTGCCTTCTCCAATAACAAGGATTATCTGTTTACTTTTTGTACACCCTTTTAGGTACATGGATGGGAATACAGCCTAGTATAATTATTCTGTAAATATTAGGTATTTTTTATTGCCTCATGTTGCCCTCTATTAATATTCCAGTGCCAAAGTTAACAATTAAATATGTTGCGTTACCAATGCTGCTGGTAATTTGAAGCAGAAAGTTAAAACTTGGTCATATTTGAGAGTAGAAAAGGAAGTGCCCTCTCAACTATTAAGGCTAGTTTGTTCTCTTTGGGTCTTGGGTTGATAGGATGTTGGTGTCTATGATATTTTTACTTTTCGGTGATGTTTTTATTTCTCAAAACAAACAATATTGTATCTCCTTGAGGTTTAAAAACAAAGATGTTGTTTTTTTCTGTTTTCCTTAGAATTATGGACAAAGATAAACTCTAAGCAGCTTTTGAGTTAAGTAATTTAAATATGATTTTTTTTTTAAGCAAACTTGCTGCTGATGTAATTTTGAAAACTCTTGATTTGATGAACAAACTTAAACATTTGGTTCCTGGTATGGAAGTAAGCTTCTACAAAATCCTTCAGGTCAGTTTAAAATCTTCAAATAATTGAAGTTTATTCCCAGTGTATGTTTTTGTTTTAAAATTCTTAATTTTGGGATGATTTTCTTAGAATTGGCATTCAGAAGAAAGTAGAGTTGTTAATTGTCTTACGTAGCTGTAATATTCTCATTACACTCTTGTTTTACGCAGTTTCATAGAAATTGAACGTAAGTGCATCTGTTTCTAATGTACAGAACGTTCATCAGAGCGGTGTTTCCTCGGCCTTTTTCTTTTTTGTGCCCTGCTTCAGTTTACTTCACTTATTTTTACTGGCATTGTGGTGATGAGGGAAGTCGTATGTGTTTTGGGGTTTTTGTTTCTAGTTGGAGTTGATGAGTTAGGGTATTAAGGGGATAGGGAGACATTTGGAAGGGAAGGACTTGATTGTCAATAATAAGAATAGAGAGCATGTGCAAAAAATAGCTAACTCACAAATTTTGATGATAGTAGCTGAAAAAGAGCTCTAGATGCTTACCTTGAGATCCATAAAATGTGGTTTATAATAGATATTTAACATGTGTTAATAAAGGTACTATAATAACAAAAATGGTTCTCATGTCTCTATAGACAGGGTAGAAGCCAAAACCTAATGCTGGGACCACTTGTACGCTTTGACAGCCTAAGGCTTAAGAGACAAGAGTTCAGATACTGACTCCACCTCTGCTTAGTCACTGCAGACTTGAGCAAGTCCTTTCACCTCCCTGAGCTCCAGGTTCCTGACTACAAAGTGCAAATTCTGATCCCCCTTCATGGGAGGACTTATGGGGGTGTTGTCAGGAGCGTTATGAAAATAAAGGCCAGCTCTTTTCACGGTTCTGTGGCATTACATTATACTTTGTGTACCTACAAGACACTGACATTGTAAAATGTTGATAGTTATAAAAGGATTCATGCGCTAATGTTTTTCTCAATTTTTACTCGGCTTAAAAATTGAGTCATACTGATTTTATGTCAGTTCTTAGATGTTTTTTAAAATGGTTGATTTGGGGCTTACAGTACTAATGCACAATTTTTATTGACATCAAGGAGTTATACATTAGGTATAATTATTTAATTGCATCAGTCAATTGTGGATGATATTTTAAATCCATCGAAATTTTAAGGCATGATTTTCATAGGCACGACTAAGTGCATTCTAAACCATTGCCAGATTTTTAAAGCTAGTGTTAATATTGATTGCTAAGACAATTTTAACAAGGTAAAGACTAATAAATACACTCCAACATTAAATAGAAACACTTTAGAATTATTTTATGACTTAGCTCTGTTTACTCACCTTACACTCTGACATTATTTATTATTTCTGCCTCTTTTTTGCTGGTTTCTGATTTATTTAGGATCCACGCCTGATAACACCATTGGCTTTTGCTTTAACAGCAGATAATAGAGAACAAGTACAGTCTGGACTGGGAATATTATTGGAAGCTGCTCCACTGCCAGATTTTCCTGCTTTAGTGTGAGTTGCAATCACTTGTAGTGTATCTCGTAGTGCTGGAATGTCCTGCTGTGTTTCTTTACTAGGGCTCAGTGTGGATAGGTTAGAAAATTAGTGAATCGAATACTTCATTATAATTTTTCAAATAATTAAAAAATTTTGATTCTAACTGAAAAGGCCAGGTATATACTCAGGGAAAAGCTAGATCCAGATGGTTGAATATGTTAGTCAGGTACTGTGTCTCTGTCTCTCACCACCTCTTTTTAATGCAGTAGATTCTGGACTAAGTTTACATCCTGCCAGTTTAGTTCCTCCCTGCAAAGAGCTTTTCCTTCCCAGCTGTTTAAATAAGTCCAAGCATCACCATCATTGACCAGATATGGGACATTGTGCTAAGGAGGGGACCTTGGCAAATGCTAAGGGTTCATCTGTGAGAACTACGTGGACTGGAATTTGGAAGTTGGGGGCTCAAGGAGTGGGAGGAAAGGGTAGGAGAATTCCCATAGAAAAATTCTGTACTTTTATCAGGAAGTGGAATAGATAATGGCCAGGCAAAATTATCTGCAACACTCATTAATTTCAAACATTAAGAGAATATTTGCAGTTATTTTGGGGAAAAAAATAGATTTTCAGAGCTATCTAAAAACAAAATCGTTGATAAAATGTTTAGTAGGGTTATATGTAGTTTTAAAAGTTGAAGCAATTTATGTAAATGCATTTGTAAAAGTAGTTTGAATAAACCAAAGCAGTGGTAAGTAGGTAAGATATTTCCACATGCCAGTGGTCAACAAATTGTAACCAGCAGAGAGGACCCTGTTTTTGTAAATAAAGTTTTTTTGGCATCGGGCCACAGCCACTCATTTTCATACTGTCTGTATTAACTTTGGTATGACATCAGGGTTGGGAAGTTGTAACAGAGACTCTGTATACTCTCAAACCTAAAATACTTGTTACTGTCTTTAAAGAAAAGTTTGTTAACATCTGCTATTTCTATTAACTGACTTAGCAAACTCATTTTTAGAATTAATTTAAATAGTCATAAATTAAGAAGAGAAGTACTATGGAAAACAAGACCTAGAGATCACATAATCAGAATTCCTTTTATTTTATAATAAATATTTTTTTAAGAAATAAATGGACAAATAAGGAGCTTCTCAAGTCACATAAAAATGGTCTATAAAGCTGCCTCACTCTGTGATAGCCTGCTTGCTTCAGCTGTGGTAATCTGACATGAAGCAAAACCCCCACACTTCCAAGCAGAAAGCTTCGGTGTCACTGAGAGTGGGCATCTCCTCTTCTGTCTCTGTATGTGACACCTTCCCACCATTTCACTATGTCTTGTCGTCCGTGTCTTACTTGTATAATTTTCTCTTTGGAAACTCTCTCAGGTATCTATTTTTATCTATTTATGCCTTTGTTTACATTACCTTAGACAGTTTAATAAGGTGAAATTACATGCTGGATGGATGTGTGGGTGGGTGTGTAGGTAGGTTTCTTTGGTATGTGTTAATTTTATTTAAATATTTAACAAACATCCTGTGAGAGTCAGCTATGTGCCAGGTTCTCTTCTAGGCATTTTGGACATTGTAGTGAACTAGGCAGGGGGCCTTCTGTCATGAGGTTTACATTCTATTTGGGAGACAAGTTAAATAATTTTATAACGTGCACATCACTATGAGTAGAGGGACACCTCTGAATTTGAATTGAGACCTGATGATAAGGAAGTTGTAATAGATAATGGAAATGGAATAGATAATGGCCAGGCAAAATTATCTGCAACACTCATTAATTTCAAGCCTTAAGAGAATATTTGCATTTATTTTTGGAAAAAAATAGATTTTCAGAGCTATCTGAAAACAAAATGGAGCAATGCAGCACTATGCAGATCTGGTGGGAAAAGAAACAGCTTGTACAAAGGCCCTGAGACAGAAATGAGAGGGGATCAATGGAAGAGGCAGAATGGAAGTCAGGTTTGTGAGACCATACACTGAGGGAGAAAGGAAAAGGGTGAAGGACATAGTAGGTCAAGGCCAGGTGATGCTGCCCATGGTAAAAATATTTTTACCATTACAATAATGCACTTAATTTTTACAAATAAATTTACACTCACTAACTAGTTCTGTTGCCTACAAACCAGAGGTGGAGTAGTTATTATAAAAGGTTGTGAATAGAAAAGAGTTCCCTCCAACAAATTAAGGTATTTCCCAAAACCCCACTTCATCACAGACTCCAAGATAATTTCAAAAATATTTGGAGACATTACCAAAAAGATCCATTCTAAAAGATTCCCTAATTCTGTACTAACTCTGCCTTTTGCTTTATTTTTATGTAATATTTTTTATTGTTTTTGATCCTCATTTAGACTTGGAGAAAGTATAGCAGCAAACAATGCCTACAGACAACAGGAAACAGAACATCTACCCAGAAGAATGTCTTTGCAATCATTAAATCACAGTTTTCCATCATCGGTAAAATGTTCAACTCCTCCACTTTTGAAAGATAGAGTTCCGGTATCAAACATTGAGGACTTAATAGAGAAGCTTCAGTCTGGAGCAGTGGTGGGTGACAAATAGCAATTATAAATAAGATTCTGCTTGCTATATAATGAATATATGCTCCAATTATAACATTTATTTAAATAACTTTAGGTGTAGATTTGATTATTGAAAACTTTTAATATAAAGTGAAAGTATTCTGGAAAGTTTGGAAATAAGGGAAAAAATCAGCCATAAAATTCCTATATTTTAATACCACTGTTCTTTCCCTACTGTTCCCCAGCCAGCCCACCCTCCCCCACATCCTCAGATTAAGAAATATACAGGGTCTGGCACAAATAAGGCCCCTTTTTTATTACAAAATCCTAAGCATATAATTCTGTAACATAACAGTATCACACTAAGTATACCATATGACATTTTAGGTGAAATACTCAAATTAAAACTATAAATTATTACACCCATATTATTACACAGGCCTGCCTTCTGCCAGACCCTGTATTTTAAAATCCCACATATATTCCATATTTTACCCAGATATTTTTATGCAGTAACAAGGTTAGTGAAATATTTGTGAATGCCTGGTAAGACATTCATATTTTTCAATTGTTACTCATTAAGTTTTAATGGCTTAGTTTTTTAGTAGGCATTTATTTTATTTTTTTAATCTTTATTATATTTTTCCATTACCATTTAGTCCCCTTATACCTCCACCCCACAGCAGTCACCACACTTGTCCATGTCCGTGACCTTTTTGCTCAATCCCTCCACCCTCTAATCTCCCACCCCACCGTCCCCCCACCACTAGCTGTCATCTGTTCTCTATGAGTCTGTCTGTTTTGCTTGTTAGTTCAGTTTGTTCATTACATTCCACATATAAGTGAAATCATACAGCGTTTGTCTTTCTTTCTCTGACTGGTTTATTTCTTTAGCATGGTAATCTCCAGGTCCATCCATGCTGTTGCAGAGGGTAAAATTTTCTTATTTTTTACCATCGAGTAGAACTCCATTGCATAAATGTGCCATAGTTGTTTTATCCGCTCATCTTTTGGACATTTATTTTTTTTATTTTGTCATGTTAAAATTTTCTCATTTAATTATATTAAAACTTAGGTAAAGGATCAAATTAATGATGTGAGAATATCTGACATCATGGATGTATATGAGATGAAACTGTCTACATTAGCTGTGAGTACAAGCTTATTTTAACTATGTGTAACAATTAATCTTTAATACATGTTTTCCAGTAAATGGTGAAGATTAATGCAGTGGTTTTGTTTTTTGTTTTTTTATAGTGCAAAGAAAGTAGGCTACAAGATCTGTTGGAAGCAAAAGCTCTAGCCCTCGCACAGGCTGATAGGTTGATTGCTCAATATCGCTGTCAGAGAACTCAAGCTGAGGCAGAGGTGTGTACAATATAAAGACACATCTAATTAGTAGAAAACTAAATGAAGTAAAATATGTACAAAATATTTGTTGTATCTTTATTGCTCTGGTTGAAGTAAATTGTCCTCAGCATTTCACACAATTACTCCCTCCTTCTTTAAACCCTCTTTCTTTTAACTTTAATTACACCATTATCTTCAGATTTTCTGTCTATCCTAATGGATATTTTTTTTTTCAAATTCAGTTGACATATGATGTTAAATTAGTTTTAGGTGTATAACACAGTGATTAGATGTTTATATACCTTACAAATTGATGATCCTGATAAATCTAGTACCCATCTGACACCATACATAGCTATTCTAATATTTACTCTATTACCTATGCTATACTTTATTTCCCTTTGACTATTTTTATTTGTATTTAATGTCTTTCACCTTTTTCATTCATCCTTTCAATGCCTTTTCCACCTGGCAGCCATCAATTTGTTCTCTGTATCTATGAATTTGCTTCTATTTGTTTATTTTGGGTTTTTTTAATATACTTTTTGAGCTTCTTTATTTTTAATTCAACTGTAAATGTTGGGTTTTCCAAGTATTATATGCTAAGCCCTTCCCCCCTTTTTAAATTCAAGTATAGTTGGCATAAGGTAGTATGTTAGTTTAAGCTATACAATACAGTGATTCTATATTTTTATACTTTATGATGTGATCACCACACTAAGTCTGGTAACCATCTGTCACCATGCAAAGTAATGCAAATCAAAACCACAATGAGATACCACCTCAAAAAGTCAATAAACAACAGGTGTTATCAAGGATGTAGAGAAAAGAAAACCATCATGTACTGTTGGTAGGAGTATAAATTGGTGCAGCCATTATCAAAAACAGTACGGAAATTCCTCAGAAACCTGAAAGTAGGACAACTGTGTGACCCAGCAATTCTACTGAGTATTTACCTTTCTCTTTTTTCAACTGGTCCATGGTTTTAATCATTACCTGATTGTTAATGTCCCCAAATTTACATGCAGAGCCCTTTTCCTGAGTACCAAATGCCTCTTTGTGTAGCTCAATTTAAATATATAGCAAATACTGCAAAGTCATCATAACCAATACTGAAGTCATCACCCTCCCTTATAAAAATGTAGTCTTTCTTGTGTATTCATTCTTTCTAGTGTTCTTAAAGTTTTTCAGACAAGAAATATGGAAATCACACAGTTGACCTTCTGTAATTAGTCATTACCAAGTCCAGTTGATTTTACCTAAATATTACTTTTTTTCCCTGGGGTTTTTTTGTTGTTGTTGTTTGTTTGTTTTTTTGCCTGTTTTTTGTCACTATTTGCTGTAGGTCAAAACCTTTTCATTTCTCAAATAAATCATAGCAAAGTCTCTAGGCTTCCTACCTTCAGTCTAGTCTCTTCTCAACCTTCATTACATGCAAAGTCATCTTACTTTTGTATTTGGTTCTACCATCCCTTCTTCTTCCATAGTGATCCCAGAAGCAGTAATCTGATACTGTCACTCTTGTGCTGAACATCCTTTAGTGTCTTCAGCTCAACAATAATTTAAGTTCCTTATTTTCACATGCTAGGATTCTAACTACTTGTCATTCCATTTCTCCTTGCATTTTTGTGCATTCTCGGCAGTCAGCCATATTAGATTGCTTTGCTATTTCTGAAGCTTGAGTCTTAGGTTTCTCTGACCTTGCACTTGCTCTTCCATGTTTAGAACACCTTTTCCCCTCTAACTCTTGAAATAATCCTTCAGATTTTAGTTAATCTCCATTTCCCAGAAAGCATCTCTAGTCTTCTCCTTCCATCACATGCTTAGAGATCATTCCTCTATTTATCTACCCTGTGCTTCTCTGTAACACTTCTCAATACCATGTAAAAATTATGTGACTTCACCTCCACCTTTGATAGGTAATAAGTATATATGACTAATAAATCTTTCAGTAACACAATAGGTGCTGGCCTATTAGATAGTTTGTAAGTCTTTCAAATTGTAAAAACTGAGCATATTAAATAATGATAGTGGAAAAGTCTCTATTGCATTTTCTTTTAGGCACGGACACTTGCTGGTATGTTGAGAGAAGTTGAGAGAAAAAACGAAGAGCTTAGTGTATTGCTAAAGTCACAGCAGGCTGAATCAGAAAGAGCCCAGAGTGATATTGAGCATCTCTTTCAACATAATAGGAAGTTACAGTCTGTGGCTGAAGAACATGAAATACTGACAAAATCCTACATGGAACTTCTTCAGAGGTAAATTAATAAATGTTTCTATTTAAGATTAGAATCTATAATAAATGCATAGCACTTCTTTTCTGTGGTCCTAAAATCTTTTTGTAAACATTTATATACTGATAATATCATAAGGTAGTAAGTAGTTATGAAGAAACTTAGTTAAAGCGAAATGGAGTATTGCTTATTCAAACTCAGTATTAAGATTGGAAACAGGGCACAGGTCTCTTTCCAGGTGACTCTACTACTTTTTATTTGTTATCAGTCATCTAGGATGTTAGCACCACAAGGACAAGTTTGTCTATTTTGTTCCCTGGCAAATCCCTAAGCCCTAGAACAGTGCCTGGTACATAGTTAAGCACTCCATAAGCAATAATTGAATGACCCTAAGTTGTCAACAGTTTATATTAGGTTTAACCAAATGAATTGGTCATTTCTACCAATTGAAAGTGGTTGAATATTAACACTTTCATGTCATGCAACCCCTAATAGGGGCTGCATGACATGATGGAAATAATAGGATGGGAATTTGGGTGTTAGTGTTTAACTGACCTCTAAATTTTTAGTCAGTATTTATCCTTAATACCTCTGAATACAGTTTACTTATATGTGACTAGGTCTGTACAATAAATTCTTAAAAGGCAAATTGCTCTAAAGGCTATGTGCTTTTGAATTTTTGATAGATTTTCAAGTTTCCCACCAAGAAGGCTATACTAATTTATATACTCGCTAGCAAAGTATAAGATTGGTTTTTTTTCCCTTTCTTGTAAAGCAAACTATGTATCTTTCAGGCCAGTCTTAAAGCCTCTGAATTATAAGGAAGACCAGGAACAATCATGTATTTTCTACCAAACAATAAAAATACAAACACTCTGGTTAACTTGTTCCTTATTTTAATTTATATTTTAAGATTGGTTAAGATTTGAAAAATTTCTACTCTTCTATGCTGTTAATAGTTATAGAAAATAGTTAACTTTGGCAAGATCCAGTTGCCTATTTCCACATCAATAAAAATGAAGGGTAAAAAATGTATAACATCTGGAAAATATGTGATGGCAAGGTGACTTCTAAACAGGTTATTTTCTCCCAACAACTCTATATAAAATCAGATTGAGGGAGCCCTGATAAAGTGAACTATTAGTGTTAAGTCAGGGTGTAAAAGAAAGTTAGCAGGTGGTCCAAGAGAAATAGTAGTTTCTAAAGATGTGGTAAGTTCCGGATAGTGATTGGAGAGCCAAGAAGTAAGACTCCTGCCTTGAGGGGCAATGTGGGTAACAAGTAAAGGAAGCTGGCTGGGGAAAACTCAACTGTAATATTAGGGAATTTAAATTTAGATTTAAAAAATTTTGTGTGGGACAGATAAAATACTTCTGCTGGCCAAATATGGCTAGTGTACCAGTCAGTTTGTTTATCTTAGGGCTTAGTAAAATGAAAAGGACATTTTATGCCTCTATTACCCTAAAAAGAAAAGGCCAAGTGAGAGGCAGCCAGTGTTTAAGGTTACAAAAGAATAGGTATTCGGGAAGCACTGATTCAGGCAGAAACCTGAATAGTATACAAAATCGGGAGTAAAGGGTAGGAAGGGGGTTTTATGAGAAAGGGAAGGGAAATAATTACATAAATAAAAGAAAGGAATTTCTGTAGCTGCAAATAAGTTATTGTTCAGCTATACATGGTGGTGCTAATTCTGAAGAATATCTTTAATTTTCAGTTTGGTTGTCAAGATGTCTGCTTTACTCTTAGGATTGCAAACAGTTTTTTGAAATACAGTATTAATTTGGCTCAGTCCCAACATTATTTTGCCCCTTTCAAACATTGGAAAGGTTTGAGGGTGAGACGTGCAAGGCTGCCTAGCTCTATTTAAAAATGGCTCCACTTATGTCAACTTTTCACACTTAAGATAGTTGGGTATTAAAGTAGTACTTCTTTCTGTGTTTACCTTGCAGGCAAAATAAGTAGGACTATTAATTAGTCCTAATTATTCAGAGTTTTAAGGAGGCAAGAGAAGCTTAGAATCCTCTACTACTTTATTCATTAATTTGACGTTTTTAATTAAACATATATTATGCCCAGGAGGCTAAGGATGACAAAATTTTACAGAAGTTGTTTCAGTTTCTTGATCTAACTATAAAGATAACTCTATGTATTTTATAGGAAATTATGTAATGTATATTATCTGTAAAATAAATCTCTGTATTCATAGACATGAGGTTAATGCTCCCACACATTTCCATTTCATACTCATTTTATCACCTATCAGCCAAAACATGTCTTTACTGTCTTTTAGAGTTAATCTCTCTCTATTTTTGCCCTGCTTGTTCATAACAGTCCTCCTTTTACCTGCCATGAATGCAATTTGGTTAGAAGAAAAAGTAAACCTTGAGTTTCTTTTCTGTGTTATATGTTTTCTTTCCTAAAAATATCCCTTATCTCATCTTTTCAGGAATGAAACTGTTGAAAAGAAGAATAAAGAGTTACAAGTCACATGTGATTCTCTAAGTAAACAAATTGAGACACTGAAAAAGTTGAATGAGTCACTCAAGCAACAAAATGAAAAGTAAAATTTATAGTTTTTTAATTATTTTGGAATTTTCTTTTTTTTTAAATATTTTTATTTTTTTATTTTTTAGAGAGAAGGGAAGGAAGAGAGGGAGAGAAACATCAATGTGTGGTTGCCTCTTGGGCGCCCCCTACTGGGGACCGGGCCCGCATCCCAGGCTTGTGCCCTGACTGGGAATCAAACCTGCGACCCTTTGGTTTACAGGCTGACACTTAATCCACTGTGCTACACCAGCCAGGGCTACTTTGAAATTGTCAAAAATAATGATTCCCTTTATACAGATCATTGTGTTCTACAGATAAATTAGTAGAATTTTTAACTTATTTTATATATAAAACATATTTGGCAGAATTTAAGGGTAATTACTATTCTTAGAAATTTTCTCTTAAAATACTTGAAGAATGTTATGATTCATTGTTTTCTTCTGTTTTTTAAAATAACTTCAGAACTGTTGCCCAGTTAATAGAGAGAGAAGAACAGAGGAAAGAAGTGCAGAACCAACTAGTAGACAGAGAATGTAAACTGGCAAGTAAGTAGCTTTTTATTTAACAAATTTTTTATATGTTAACATGTATTCTGTTAGAAGAAAATCAAGACACAGGTGGTTTTTAGTTTGGTTTTTCATTAGTTTCCACAATTCTCTCATTTTCTAAAACCTTAAATTACATCCTACACAGCTCTCCTTTTCTTGCCATAACATTTCACAAAGCAATTTAATTAAATTGATTTTAAAAATTGGGAGTTACGGAAAATTATTGCCCTTTTTAAAATAAAACATTTTAAAGGAACATAACAGCAGGTGGCAGTGCTAGGTAACTTTTAGTTATTAGCTTCTTAATGCTAGCTCTGAAGTGATCTGCAAAAAAACATTTCTGTTGTAACTCACTTGCCTTAGAGCACAGACATCATCTACCTATATAATTTTTCATAGTTTTCTCTCTCCCTTTCTTTTTTCACCCTTAAGCTGAGGATTAGCCTTCCCCTCATTACTATATATTATCTTTAGAACACAAGAAGAAGGAAAGACATGGAGACTGACATTTTTCTAGTACAGTGGAAGAGTTACATGGTGTTTTTTTATTCATCAAATACTGTAAAACTTATTTCCAGCAAGGTATATCTTTGTCTCCCTAGTTGTTTTTCTTTTGCTCTTATGACAGAACAGCTACTAAAATTTTTCAAGGTAAGTTAGTATAAGATCACTGAACACATAGTTGACTGTTGGTTTGTTTTAAGATTTGCAACAAAAAACAAAAGTACAAGAAGAAAAGATTAAAGTCTTACAAAAAGAAAGAGAAGATAAAGAAGAAACAATTGATATACTTAGAAAAGAATTAACTAGAACAGAACATATAAGAAAAGAATTGAGCATTAAGGTAAGAATCTGTTGAGTTCATATTTACAGTAAAATGAAAAAATCTTATTTTGTATAAAAGGTGAATTTGGATAAATTATTATTCTGTTTCTTTAGTATAATTTTGTATTAAAGATATTAGGATCCTAAAATGATTTAGGAATTGTTAATGAGTACTCCTCACAATGTGAAAACCTGTATTTCCTAAGATAATCAAAAATTTATTAAATACTGTTAGCCAGCACTTAGTGCTCTTAAGTGGGCAAGGAATACAGAGAAGTGTTCCCATTCTTTATGTCACCTAAAGTCATCCTCGAGATATCTTTCCTGAATGTTTACCCACCACTTGTGGACATTGGACCACCCATTCTGTGATTTCCCCCCTCTGCCAATCTGTATTGGGTGTGGTTTCTTTAATTCTGTAGTTGTCAGACTTCCATTCAGCTCAATTTCTGGTGGTTCTGAGTGATGGGTGTTCTATATTTTAGTTGTAATTTTGATGTGGTTGTGCAAGGAGGTAAGCCATGCTTACCTACACCTCCATCTTGACTGACAATAATTATTTTCACCCTAGAAACTTAGTCTTGGGTTAAGTTATTGGCTTAAGGGCAGTCTCATTGTTAAGTGGAATAGTCTAAATCTGAGTCCACTGCTCTTTGTACATGTCATGGTTGCTTGGTGTGGTAGCTATCAGTAGTGCTTGCTGGCCCATCTACTACCAGAAAGATGAGAATAGACCAGGATTAAGACAGTTTGAACAACTACAGAGCCTAAGTGACAGAAGAGGTATAACATTCCCTGACGCATTTACGGATTTCCTGGATCTGCCTTAATGTGGTCATCTTAAGAGTAATTCTAAATAGTAATTAGAATCTAAAATTTAATTTACAATTAGCAAAATGTCAATAGTTACCATTGACTTAAAAAGACAAATAGAATGTGTCTTCCCAATTAATATTGTATTATTTCATGATTACTTACCTTAAACTAACCGTATAGTTTTGTTCACTAAATTATACATATTTATAATGTGTTGTTTGAAAGGGTTGTTTTACAAATGAAAAATAAAGATATCTTAAAATATCTGTGAAGAGAAAAATGCAAAGTTACTTATTTTCCTCTTCTCACTCTCTTAGGCTTCCTCCCTAGAAGTTCAAAAGTCCCAATTAGAAGGTCGTTTGGAAGAGAAAGAGTCACAACTGAAACTTCAGCAAGAAGAGTTGAACAAACACTCTCATATGATAGCAATGATCCACAGTTTAAGTGGCGGAAAAATAAATCCAGAAACTGTGAATCTCAGTCTATAGACATTCTCTATCTCTTGGTGGAGGTGGGATGGGAAAGGTAATTTCTGGCTTCAAACAAATAACAAATAATTATTAATTTAGTAAAGAACCTGATCTGATATGTGGTTTTATTTGGTCTTAAAGTTTTAGTTCCTATTTTTATCTTTTATTGCTTAAAGTTTTCTTTGGTTCTGACATTATGTTACTCTCAACCTCCATTATTGTTTTTTATAAGGTTTTTTTCCTTTTCCTTAGTTGCTTCTCACTTTATTCTGTTTAATTAGTCTCATTTGTGATTATTTAGATTTTAAAATCCAACTTGTTTGATGTAACAATTGTAAAGGTTAATATACTGAAAATGGGATAAATTGTAAAAAGAAAAGTCATGAGATAGCCACACAAGTTTTTCTCTAAAGTAGCACTAAAGAAAATATCAGTGAATTTAAAATAATTTTATTGCTACACTTAAGGTGCAGGAAGATAAATGGTGTAAGTTCTAAATTTGAAAAAATAATACAATGAATATAAAAGAAATAATGTATAAAAATTAGAAAATAGCCTGTGTTAAATGACTACACTGTTTGTCACATATAAAACTAATACATTGTAGAATTATTTATGAGATAGCTTTAGTTTTATTCTTTAAAATGTTGCATGTTAGCCCATCCATATAATTTCAATTCATTCTGAATTTCTTATGATTTACATCGCATACCTTAGATTATCCTTAATACCTATTCAGAAGTTTATTTGATGTTAATTCTAACGTGAATTTTATTTAATGTATTGCCTTTCATTTAAACAGCTTTTAAAAGTGGCCATTTAATTTTAAAGCATAGGTTACATATTCTTCATGTTTCTCTTTAATACAAGGGAAGTTTTCAGTAATCTTCATTTGAATCAAATGTTGTAAATAGTATTTAAGAAGAGCTTTTATATCAATATTTTGGTTGATTTTATTGCTATATTTTTACAACTATTAAGTATACTTGATGTTTTTTTCACTATTTATATGTGCATTTGCCTTAGGTGAACTTAGATTTACTTTTCTATTTTTCAGCTAGCGTATATCTGGATTTATGTTTAGAAATTAAATATATTTTTGTAATTTACTAATTACATTAACTAATATCAAACTGTAATAGTTTTCTACAGCTGTATGAATTTTGTTCAGGTACTCAAATTTTTAAAAAGAGCATTGTGCAAAAGAACATTTTAAATTGATGCTTGTTCTATAAAGAATGTTCTATAAGAATGAGTTCTATTACTTTTCTTTTTAAATTATTTTATTGTTGTTCAATTACAGTTGTCTGCATTTTCCCCCCACCCCAGCCAAACCTCCCTCCTTCCCTTGCTTCCACCCTCCTTCTTGGTTTTGTCCATATGTCCTTTATAGTTGTTCCTGAAAACCCTTCCCCCCATTATCCCCTCCCAGCTCCCCTCTGGTTACTGTCAATTTGTTCTTAATTTCAGTGTCTCTGGTTATATTTTGCTTGCTTGTTTGTTTTGTTGATTAGGTTCCACTTATAGGTGAGATTGTATGGTGTTTGTCTTTCACCATCTGGCTTATTTCACTTAGCATAATGCTCTCCAGTCCATCCATGCTGTCACAAAGGATAGGAGCTCCTTCTTTCTCTCTGCTGCATAGAATTCCATTGTGTAAATGTACCACTGTTTTTTGATCCACTAATTTACTGATGGGCACTTAGGTTGTTTCCAGCACTTGGCCATTGTAAATTGTGCTGCTATGAATATTGGAGTTCTTTTGGACTGGTGTTTCAGGGTTCTCAGGATATAATCCCAGCAGTGGAATTTCCAGATGAAAAGGCAATTTCATTTTTAGATTTCTGAGGAAATTTCATACTGTTTTCCACAGTGGCTGCACCAGTTTTAATATGAAAAATGTTTAAATGACTACATATGACTAAGAACAAAAGGCTCTATAAAATAAAGAAACGGGCCAAAAGCTCTAGGGAAAATCAAACTCTCTTTATAAGTCAGACACTCGAAACACTGAGCCCAGCCCTGTGCTGCCCAGCAGAACTTAGATAATGGAAGTGTTCTACATCCACACTGTTTAGTCTTGTAGCCTTTAGCTGAATGTGCCTATTGAGCACTTAAAATGTGGCTAACGTAACTGAAGAATTACATTTTTAATTTTGTTGAACTTTAATTTTTTATTGTGATTCTATTATAGTGGTCCCAAATGTTTTTTCCCTTTTGCACTTCTCCACCTGGCCCACCTCTCTCTCCTACAGTCAGTCCCCTCTCCCCGTTTGTTGTCCATGTCCATGAGTCATTCATGCATGTTCTTTGATCCCTTCTGCTTCCTTCCACCATTTTTCCCTCCCTCCTCCCCTTCTACAGCTGGCAGTCTGCTCCATGTTTCCATATTTCTGGTTCTCTTTTTCTCGTTAGTTTATTTTGTTCATTAGATTCCAGTTATGTGAGGTCTATGGTATTTTTATTTTGCCGACTGCCTTATTTCACTTTTAGCATAATAGTCTCCAGTTCCATCCACGCTGTCACAAAAGGTAGGGCTTCATTCTTTGATGTGTAGCATCCCATTGTGTAAATGTACCACAGTTTTTTTAATCCGCTCTCTACTGATGGACACTTGGGCTGTTTCCAGCACTTGACTATAGTAGTAAGGCAGTTTGGAACTGGTGTTTCAGGATTCTTAGGATATAGGCCCAGCAGTGGGATGACTGGATCAAAAGGCAGTTCTTCCACCTTTAGTTTTTGAGGGAATTCCATACTCTTTTCCACAGTGGCTGCACCAGTCTGCATTCCCACCAACAGTGTACTAGGGTTCCCTTTTCTCCACATCCTTGCCAGCACTTGTTTGTGGATTTTTATGAATGATAGCCATTCTGACCAGTGTGAGGTAATTTTAATTTTAATTGCCATCCTACTAGACAGTGCAGAACTAGCCCATTCTTGCAAGTATGCATTTATTTACACCATTCAGTTGGCCTGTTCTTCAAGACTTACATAGGTGGAGGCTCCATATATTTTTAGCAGCCTTTTGTTAATACAGGTTTAACCTGTTATTCCTAATCTTTTCTCTCTAAAAAGGGAAAGTGTGCCTCAGTTTTAAAGGTGAGCACTTACCATCATCCTTCTTCACTATTCCTGTATTTCCTAGTATTTCTGTCTCTAGTAGCATCTTCTGTATCCTTTCTATTATTTTTCTTAACCTAATTATGTTGAGTACTTGGTGTTTAGTTTTGGGGAGGTCTTTCCTTTTCTTTTTTTTTTTTTTTGCTTTTTGGTTCTGTTTCTCTCCTGCATGTCTGAGATTTGAAAACAAAACAAAAACACCCAAAGTGTGTATGTATTTTTTCTTAAAAAAAAAAATTTAAGCCAGTTTGAGCCACCATCACTGAGTTTTACAAATTTACTCTGTCTGTACGCCCGTTTACTAATGGAGAGAATAAAACTAAGTAAATGCATCATTCATTACATTAGAATTTTTTAAATCTCTAAAATTTTGCTGTGAAGAATTTGTACTCAAATGTACATTAACACAGTTCCTTTTACTACTTACATTAGTCACTTAAATATAAAATGTAGACTCATGTTAAAATTTGACTGATTGGAGTTTATACTAAACTGTCCATTTAATGTCAGGGTAAAAAAAATTATTAAAACTTAATGCTGTGTTTTGGGGGGAAGTTGTCAGATTAGTGCCCTTTTAGTTTTACTTCTGTGTTTTAAAAACTAGTTATGTTAAGGATATAACAGGATTCTGTTTTTAGTTAGGACTGTTAGTTAAACGAAAATATGTTTGAATTTCAACTTTTGCCTGAGGCTTATTTACATATGTTACAGGTACTGTACTTCTAATCAAGGTATTTTCCTTAAAACTCATAACCTTATATTGATTCTTTTTCTTTTTAAATAGATATGCATCATATTTACAACTTTGCTTTTTGACCTACCAGTTGTTGGACCAAACATGTGTCCTGTTTGTAACTTAATTTCTTTTTAGGAGTTGTAAGCAAAGGGCCAGGTAGTAAGTTTTCTAGGTTTTGCGAGACGTACAGTCTCCCTCGTACACAGCTACTCAGCACTGCCATTGCAGCATGAAAGCAGTCAGACTTCACCTGCATGAGTGGGCGTGGCTGTCTCATAGCGTAGCCTTCCAGAACAGCTATTACAGAAACATTGGAGCTTTGCTTTTGGATATTACGTCTTACTGATAAATTGACTCTTTTATCACTAAGAAATATGTTTCCTTATTTTTTTTATTTTTGTCCTGAGTTCTATTTTGTATTCATATAGCCACTCTAAGCCTTTTTAAGGTTTTCTGTTGGCCTGGTGTATCTTTTTCTGTCAATTTACTTTTAACCTGTGTCATATATAAATTTCATGAACTTGTAGACAACATATACTTGGGTCCTGCACTTTTTAATTTATTTTGACAAATAAGTCCTTAACTTTCACAGTCCATTTGGAGTTAATATTGTACTATTTAATATAAAATGTAGAAACCTTGTAATTATCTTCTTTATTCTTTATAATTGACACATACAGCTATATACATTACTAAGCCCCAAAACAATGTTGTAATTTTTGATTTAACAAAGTATATGGAAATACCTTTGTTTGCAACATCATAATGTAGTTATCTACTTGCATGAAATAATAAATACAGAAGTAGTATCCTCAGTATAACATTACAATTTTTCCCTTTGGAAATAACAAGTAACTTGTGGGGAGACATTGCAAGTAACTTCTTTGGGAAGTTACTTTCAGCTTTCACCCACTAGTTTCAGCATCCGTTGATAATTCTTGCTTGAGTCAGTTATTACTCTGATAGTTGCCAAATGTTTATTTTGTTGGGCTTTTTTTTTTTTTACTTTAATGGGAGAAAATTGAACATTATACTGTGAATAGCAATCTAAATTGCATCATTTATTAATGACATCATTCACAATATTAAAATAAATATTTAGTATTATACGAGATCCGTCTGGGAAAAGTCCAGCCATAGCGAATATAATGAGAATGGTTTGTGTAACATCAATATAACCTGGCAGCCAAGGAGAGTGGGCCAGAATGCACATGAGTGAACAATGAAGACTTCACTGTTACTAGTCATGGGGTTAGTAGATGTCATTGAGTGAGCATGTGTACTGTGCTTGTTGCATTCAAAGTGACTGAGTCAGGCAATAAATCTGCATCAAATTTTACATTAAATTCCATAGAAACTATTCAGATGATTCAGAAGGCTGCAGCTGTGGGCAACTGGTGATTGGCAGGTTCCTCACAACGGTATGCCCACACATGTATCACATGTGGTGCAGAGTGTTTCGGTGGAACATCAGATCACTCAGGTGACTCAGCTCCCCACAGCCTAGGTTTGGCACCCTGCCACTTCTGGTTTTACCCAAAACTAAAGTCACCTTTAAAAGGAAAAGATTTCAGACTGTTGATGAGATGGGACAGTTGATGGCAGTTGAGAGAACTGTGTGAGGTCCCAAGGTGCCTACTTTGAAGGGGACTCAGGCATAATTGTCCTATGTACAGTGTTTTCTGTTTCCTGTATCTTCTTCAACAAATGTGTCTTATTGCATGGCTGGAGGCTTTCTGGACAGACTTTGTATTTTCATAAGCCAAGAACTTGAGATTTACTTTCTATAGTTTAAGGACATAACTAATAGGTATGTTAAGCATATTGAATTTTTTTCCAAGCCAGTGGGCCCTTTGGATATTATTTTCCTTCCCAACCCCTCTAATTTGAGAATTGTTCAATTAGATCGTAAATTCTATTTGTTTCAGTCACTTGCCTTGGTTCTCTCAGTAATCACTAATATTAAATACCCATTACCCATAATGACAAGTAAGTCATTTGAATTAAGAAACTAATTGTATATTTTTAGCATTCATTGAGCTTACATTCACAATATTTTTTTAAACAAAATGAAAAATATATGCCTTTGAAAGGTACATGACTTATTTAATTTTCATAATGTGGGTATTGAGTCTGATGAGTATTTGAAATTGTATGCCTGTGTAATTTTTTAAAGTCATAGGTTCTTTTGAATCTGCAGATCTCCTTGAAATCTTACACAGTCTTACTTTGTTCAGTATTTTGTAGCTAATTTTCCTGTTACTCAAAGATTGTAAGGCCTATTTTGTTTATGCCTGTGTTCATCTAAACATTTCAGAAATACCCTAAAGAAGACTTAATTTTACCACCATAAATGAGGTGCCATAATTCTCAAAACCCAGTTTTTTGCACCTTGAGCTACAATACAGTCCTTCATAAAGGTCATTAAATGTGAGAAGTATCTTTCCTCCCAACTAAATATCTAATTCTGTAAGGATCCAATGTTTATCTGCTCTTGGTATCTCAAAGAAAAAAATAGTAGATAATCCCAGTATTCATAGCAAAGGGCTTTTTATATAGAGTCCAACCAGTGCTACGTAAGAGTGATATTTTCAGTCAATAGAGTAGGTTGGGTTACAGTTTCATTATGTTATTAAAAACTAATTTTCCCCTAAGTAGTTGAGCCTTTGGCAGGGATTTAATAGTGAACATGATTCTGTCTCCACTACATTATCTACACTTATTCCAAGTGTTATATTTCATCTCACTTATCTCAAAGAGCCAAAAGATACAGTATGTATGAGAGTAGCCTCGTTTCTTAAACTTCAAATAAAAAGACTTATGATTAGCCCTAGGAAAGACAACACTGCTCATGTTCAATTAGTCAGGGTTTTCATTTACCCACAAAGACTAGTCTTGACTACTACCAACTAATTTGTATAAAGTACACAGTTAATTAGAGCATGTTAAAGCTGAAAAGATCTTTAAGGAGAAGTGACCAGGGCTCCTTCTGTTTCAAAAAGATACTTAAACTTTATATTGAATTTTCAGAAAAGAGGCCCTGTGATTTGAACTCAGACTGGTATGTGATTAAAAAATAAACATGGATTATAGGCAATTTTTTTGGTAAGACTTCATCTTAAGGGAATACGTGTATGTACTAAGACAGGTAGAGTATTATTCATTCCAACACTGTTATGGAACAAAATTAGAAACAATTCATACACACAGTAAGAGGAGATTGGTTAATCAGGGTATAGTCATTTAATAGAATAACATGCAGCCTTTTTGAAAAAATACTGAAATATGTAAGTACATGGAAAGATTCCTGGTGTGTTAAGTGAAAAAAAGCAGGAAACCAAACTTTGTAAACAGTGATTCATGTATCTGCATATTTTAGAGATACATAGGTGTATATTCTACACAAAAAAAATTAACAACTATGGGACATTTATATGCAACAGCAGGGATGGACCTGGAGAACATTAAGCTAAGTGAAATAAGCCAGTCAGAGAAAGACAAACACCGTAGGATTTCAGTCATATGTGGAATCTAGTGAACAAACTGGCCTAACAAGGAAAATGCAGACTCAGATGGAGAGCAGGATGACAGCTACTGGGGGTGGATCCAGCTACTGGGGGAGAGGCAGGCAGTGGGAATGGAGCAAAAAGGAAAAGGGACCAATGGGCATGGACAGCAGTGTAGTGATTGCAGGGGTGAGTATAAGGGAATTAAATGGTAATGGAAAAATGCAATTAAGTAACAATGGGAAGAAGAGAAGAAAATGGTTAGTATATAAAATAAATGCATGCAACCACATATAAGCAAGTAGAAAATTTTAAGTGATTAATAGTAAATAGTGTGTCAACCTAGGAAACGTCCAAACTTGTAGAGAATGTTTATATGAATGTATTTGAGCCAAACAGAATTGTTGGGAAGCTAGGTCTTAGATCCCCTGGAGAATGGCAGTTTTGCAGTTTAATGCATTTGAAATTAAGGAGGAAGCATAAGGAAGATTAAATGAAGGTGGGAGAGAGCTAGGCAGGGATTTGGATTACCGGATAGTTGAGATTATGTGCTCTCTAGAGCTTGGTTACACTTCTGAGGCATCTGAAAAAGGTTTCTGAAAACGTCAACCTACACACACAATAACAACGGACAGGGCTTGCTTAAGGCAAAGATAAGCCTTTTACTGAAGTTACATGCCTGGAGCATGACTACCTAACACGTAAGGAATTTATGATTAGATCACTCTGTGAGGTTACTTTCTGTTGAATCCCAGTTTTGTCCACACCTCTGAGCAATGAAATTATGTTTGATTCTGTTTATTTGCATTCTGAATTTATAAAATAAATGTTACTTTAACGGTTTAAAACAGAAGTTTTATAACCACATCTAACTTTAATTTCTGGCTCTACTTCAATTATCTGCAAAATGAAGATAATACATACTTCATAGTAATATTTTTTAAAAATACAAATAAAGCTCTTGGCTTTTAGTAGTTTCTCAGTAACTTTCTCTTTTGAAAGGGAAATGGGATATAAATCATAATTCCTTTGTCCTTGGTTTCTTATTTCTTCTTAACCTGTGGACAGTTGTAGAAAGTAAAATTAACAGTAAAGATTCTGCATTTTCAAGAGTAGTGTAAGGTGATGAAGTCAGTACTAGTAGTTAAATCTTCAATTCAGATCTTCAGTGTTCTTGTCTACCCATAGGGTAGAGCTTTATTGACTGAAGCTAGTCTAGGTTGCTCTTCTACTTAATTTTTTTCTTTAAGTAGCTGTTCTAAGCAGCGTTAACTAAACATTTTTTTCTTTCATAGAAGTATTTTACATATTTTAAATCAGCCTTCTCTTGGATGCTATAGCCTTTTCTAACTGATGAGTATATCTACAAAATTCATTAAAAGTTGTACAATGCTATTTAATTTCCTGGAAGAGAATAGGAGGGGAAGACATAGTTGAGAAAACTTTGCTAAATTTTAATAACAAAAGAAATGTCTAAGACTTGGATCCTGTTATATTCCAGCTCTTTCAACAGATAGATGGGCACTAACAATAAATGAGCTTTAGAAAACACTTGGCTACTTAAGCCACATATTTGTAATAGCCTGATTTTTTTCACTTTATATAAGTTAAGAGTTTTTCTATTCTCTGTTAATGTTTCTATTTAGAAATGTCTTTTTTCTATTATCCTCTTTTTAAAATGTCCAAAAATGTTTAGGGCCATGTATTTTAAAGTAAAACTTTATGCATTGTCCTTATAGAGATCATGAAAATATAAGCCTTTAGCTGTAATGTCAAGGAAGGGTTACAATATTGGAAATGTGCATGGAATCAAGAGGGCAGATAACATGGTGATAGATGTTTGAGCCTGGTTTTGTAAGACAATAAGTAAGGTCACCCTGCACCACTGAGTGGCATTTCATGCAGATACCTTTGAGATTAGACTAATTGAAACCACGACTCAAATTGCTGCTATGTTTGAGCTACTAATCTGAGTAAGAGACTCAAGGATTGATGTGGATTGATGTAAAATATCTCATTTATTAAGGTTCTTGGGTGGGAATTAAACTTCTGGTCATTCTACTGATATTTCTAGGGGATGTGTTTATTTGTAAGGTTAGTTCATTGATGATTACATGTTAGCCAAATGTATTTATGTCTCTTTTGAATCTGTCCCATTCCATGAGCAATAGCACTATCTTAATTTTGACAACTATGAGTGAGATTCTTTGGGGAGGGGATGGGGTAAGGAATAGATTATATAAGCTCATGGTGCAAAATCTGAAATTTAAGAAAAGTGTAGACTTTCCTCTCCAACCTGTAAAAAGCTTGGACTTGTCTCTCCCACCCCGACAAGAAAAAAGCTGAACAAACAAAGAACAATGACTTTTGTTAGCTCCATCAGAGAATCCAAGTTACAGGATTAACCACCACCTCAAAAACTGTAAAAACAGATAAACACATAGAATGTAGATTAACTTACCTGGAGCACAGGAATGGTAGGAACACTTAAATGGGAACTTTGATGAATTGCTAGAGGTTGTTTTGCTGTGTGAATTAGTTTGAGATTTATAAACTCCTGAAGACCTTCATACTTACACAATTCCCTGAGTTATATGTACTTCTGGGACCCCCATCAGGTTCTCATAGTGAAGATCAGAAAAAGCTCCCCTCATGTTTGGCCTTTTGAAATAAGCCGAAGACATTCTCCAAAATATAGGAAAAAACTCTCTGGAAAGCATTATCTCATGAACCTAGCTACAAAAGTCTTCAACAAAAAACAGCAAATTGCATCCAACAATGTATAAAAAATATAAATCACAACCAAGTGTGATATAGTAAACTTAATCCATACAATAGGATATTATATGGCAATAAAAAGAAATGAGCTATCAAGCCATGAAAATAAATGGAGGAAACTTATATGCATATTGCTAACTGAAAGAAGCCAGTCTGAGAAGCTAACACACTCTATGGTTCCATTTGCATGACATTCTGGAAAAGTCAAAACTGTAGCAAGAGTAAAAACTGATGGATGGTGGAGAAAGGATAGAGCAAGGAGGACAGATAAATAGGTGGAGCCAAAGAGATTTTTAGGGCAGTGAAACTGTTTTGTGTGATATTGTAATGGTGGGTACATAACATTCATTTGTCAAAATCCATGGAACTCAAAGAATGAACCTTAATGTAAATTGTGGACTCATTAACATTTCAATATTAGTACTTAATTGTTATAAATATACCACATAAATGCAAGGTGTAAATGAAAGAGGTGCTGGGGATAGGATAGGTATATGGAACTCTATCTGCTTATTCTCTAAATCTAAACCTATACTTCAGAACTGTATTATTTTTTTAAGTGCAGAAAAGAAAAACTACACAGTGATAATTATTTCCTTCTATGTGGGTGGGGGGGGGGGTTCTGCCTGCAGAGCCCCACCCATCCACCAGGGATAAGAATAAGACTACCAAGACATGATCTGCTTGGGGAGGAGAGGTGGCCCATCTCTCAAAGGAGAAGGGCCAAGAGCCCCTTCCTCAATGGCTTCTATTAGGTTCCTAACACAGGAATACAGGTAAAGCTCATCAATCACTGTCAGGTGGCAAGGATCAAACAATAGATAACATTTCAAAGAACTCTGAGGACTTAATCTGAATCAGAGTGTGTCAGCTGAGGGGTTACAAAACTTTGGGAGACAAACTTATTCCCTGCTCAGACCCTTATCATTTAAATGAGAGCATTCTTAGCAAAGCAGGTTTCACAGGATTTTACAAATTCTTATGCCGGATCATCCAGGGATCCCGCCCTAGGCAGCACAGGACTGTACCACCCTCTGTCAATGTTTCAGGCTTAAGTGGAGCAAAGCCAGGAAGCCAAGAGATAAGGAAAACTCCTCCCAGATGGAACAAGAACTCAGGCTATGTCAGGATAGCTGGGGGGTGAGGGTCCATCACCCCCTTTTGCTGCAGCCCCCTGAGTCCTTCCTTGAGGGCCTTCCACATAATTTTGCCTGTCTTAGGTGACCCTTCCCTTGAGGGAATCTTACCAGTCATTGGCTAACCGACCAAGCACTGGGAGCCAGTTATGGTTGAAGCAGAAGCAGCGCTCCTTCCAGGGAGATAAGCTTTGTCTCCTTAGTGGCTTACAGTCCGAAGGTCACTCACTCAGCCTTAGCCATGGGGGGTTACAACTCCTGAAACCAGGCAGGGTGGTTCCCAACACCTTTATCCCTCTCTCTTAGCCATCTAGTTTCCCTCCACTGAATCATTGACTTATTACCAGTTTGTGTAGCTATAAAGAGATGTGCATTACATACAAAGATGTATGTACACATACATGTTCTTGGTGGATTCTACAAAAGCATTCTATACATATTCTATACCTTTCCTTTACCACCAGACAATATCTAGGAAAATGTTCCAATGTAATAGTATACACACAGCTTATTGATCGCTTCTGACAATTTCATATTTCACTAATAGATATACCATCATTTATTCAACTCATTAATGAACACATTATTTTTTCATCTTTTGCTATAATAAAGACTGCAATTATTATCCTTATACAGATGTCATTTGAAGTTGAATTACTTGGTCCAAATTACATGCATTTTATAATTATCCCCCCAGCAGTGTTTGCCCACAGCCTCATCATTGTATTGTGTTCAAACTTAACCATTACGGTGCTAAATGTTTTCATGGCTGTCATATGTGTAGAAATTACATATTCCAGTTTCCTTTTCTGTGAACTATTTAGTTTCTTTCCAATTTTTCTCTTGGGTTGTCCATATTATTGGATTGCAGGCAGTCTTTAGTAAGAAATATTTCAATTACTTATGATAAAAGTTGCAAATATTGTTCCCACTTAATTGACTGACTTTTGACTTTGTTTATGGTGTATTTTTATGCATAATTTTTTGTTTTACATTTATTTTTTGTAATTTTATTGTAGCTTGGTATTTTAATATTTTATAGTACCGATCTATCTTCATTTTTTAAGAATTGTTCTTTTTTGTCATTTTTTTATTTATTTTATTTTTCAAGTACAGTTGTCTCCATTTTATACTTGTTTCTTTATTTTTTTCATAGTATTTTAGAACCTTCTTGTCTAGTTTTTTAAAAGGTTGACACATGTATGTTAGATTTACATATTACTTTAGAGACAATTGACATCTCTACAATGTTAAATCATTTTTTAAAGATTTTATTTATTTTTAGAGGGAGGGGAAGGAGGAGTAAAAGAGAAGGTGAAAAACATTGATGTGTAGTTGCCTTTCACAGGCCCCTAACTGGGGACCCAGCCCTCAACCCAGGCATGTGCCCTGACTGGGAATCAAACCAGCGACCTCTTGGTTCTCAGGCCGGTGCTCAGTCCACTGAGCCACAGCAGCCAGGGTTTAAATCATCTTTTATAAAATATGATGTGCCTTCACATGGGTTCAAGTCTTTTATAACCTTTGATAATATTTGTACATAGTTTTTGTATATTGTTAAATTTTAATTTTTTTCCCTATTTATTATATTTTCTGATAAAATGAAAGCTGTTGATTTCTGTAAGCGGTTTTATATTTTGTACCCAAAGCATTACTGAATTTACCTGAAAGAATCCAAGAGAACCACCTAAAAACTACTATAATAATTGAAAACCGTTTATATAATCTATAACCAAGAGAAATTTTACATCTTCATTTTGAAGTTTTAAATCATATATGTCTCTGGTTCAGGTCAATTTTTAAAAAGTATATTAATAAAGTAGTTCCTTGCCAATTCCTGACTCTAATGGAAATACTTCTAGTTCTTATGCTAACTTTTGAGTTAAGAGATGTATGTTTTAATACATTAAAGATTTCTATTTAGAAGTTTTGGGACTTCCGGCCAAGATGGAGGCGTAGGTGGACACGATGTGCCTCCTCTCACAACCAGGATTAAGGACAATAAAAATATAGAACCAAAAAAAATCCCAACCAGGACAGAGAGAAAATTGAATTGTATGGAAGTCCGACAACGATTCACCTAGACCGGTAAAAAGAGGGGCAGAGGTGGCGGTCGGCAGAGTCAGCCGCTGGAGAAGGGGTCGCAGCAGCAGCAGAAGACAGTGGCTGGTGGCCCTGGGTGCACAGTCACCCCAGGCGCACAGGCAGTGGTTGCCGGTTGCAGAACACGAGGAGGCCAAGTAGGGTGCACAAGGCGGCTGACTGTGGACACACATCCATGCACAGATAAACCAGGTGAAAATGGGCAGCAAGACAAACTGTGTGATGCAGGGCCACAGCGCCGGGAAGTGAAGCCTGAAAGCACCCCTTGAAAACACAGGGGCTGAGGTGCCGGGAAGGAGTCCCAACCTCACAGGAGAGTTGGCTGGGGAGACCCACGGGGTCCTAGAATGTGCATGAACCTGCTCACATGGAAATCAGCACCAGAAGAGCCCAATTTGCTTGGGGAAAGTGGCTGAAGGGACTGGAATCCTTGAGAGAGCACGGAGCAAGTGCCATTGTTCCCTCTTGGACCCCGCCCTCACATCCAGCATCACAACCCAGCGACTGGGTTGCCCCACCCTGGTAAATGCCTAAGGCTCTGCCCCTTATACGTAACAGCCGCAACAAGAACCCTGCACCCCGCCCCCCGCCCCGCATAAGAAAAAAAAAAACAAGGATGGCTTAATTGGGAGAACAGATCAGGGCCCCAGAGCTAATGCATCTAAGTGACCAAGAGATAGCCAACCTATCAGATGCACAGCTCAAAACACTGGTAGCCAACCTATCAGAAGCACAGTTAAAAGCTCTGGTGATTAGGAAGCTCACAGAATTGGTTGACTTGGGTCGCAAATTAGATGAACTAATGAAGGCTATAATAAGTGAAACAAAGAAAAATGCACAGGGAACCAATAGTGATGGGAGGAAAACTGGGACTCAAATCAATGGAGTGGACCAGAAGGAAGAAAAAAACAACCAAACAGAAAACAAGGAAGAAATAAGAATTCAAAAGAAATGAGGAGAGGCTTAGGAACCTCCAGGACATCTTTAAATGTCCCAACTTCTGAATTATAGAGGTCCCAGAAGGGGAAGAGGAAGAGCAACAAGTGGAAAACTTATTGGAACAAATAATAAAGGAGAACTTTCCCAATCTGGCAAAGGAAGTACGCTTCCAGGAAGTCCAGGAAACTCAGAGAGTACAAAAGAAGTTGGACCCAAGGAGGAACACACAAAAGCACATCATAATTACATTAGCCAAGATTAAAATGAAGGAGAGAATTCTAGAAGCAGCAAGGGATAAAGGCAGAGTCACCTACAAAGGAGTTCCCATCAGGCTGTCAGCTAATTTCTCAAAAGAGACCTTCCAGGCAAGAAGGGGCTGGAAAGAAGTATTCTAAGTCATGAAAGGCCAGGACCTACATCCAAGATTGCTGTATCCAGCAAAGCTGTCATTTAGAATGCAAGGGAAGATAAAGTGCTTCTTAGACAAGATTAAGTTAAAGGAGTTCATCATCACCAAGCCCTTTTTATATGAAATGTTAAAGGGACTTACCTAAGAAAAAGAAGATCAAAAATAGGACAGTAAAAAGACAGCAAATTCACAGATCTTAACAACCACACCTAAAACAAAAGCAAACTAAGCAAACAGCTAGACCAGGAGCAGGAACACAGAAATGGAGATCACATGGAGGGTTAGCAACAGGGGAGTGGGAGGAGGAGAGAGGGGGGAAAAGGTACAGAGAATATGTAGCACAGACGGTGGGTAGAAAATAGACAGGGGGAGGGTAAGAATAGTGTGGGAAAAGTAGAAGCTAAAGAACTTATGAAACATGGACATGAACTAAAGGGGGGAATGTGGATGGGAGGGGGTGTGCAGGGTGGAGGGGAATGATGGGGGAGAAATGGGACAACTGTAATAGCATAATCAATAAAATATAATTAAAAAAAGAATTTTTATCAAGACTGGAAATGGACTGGTTCTACCAAAATGGATATAAATGTTTATCTTGTTGGCATCTATGAAACATAACATGATTTTTTAATTAATATACAAGGAAGAATTCCCCCAAACAAAATTTATTTGTAAAAAAATGTATTCATTCTTACAGGCTTAAACATCAGTCACCTTCAAAGTACTCTCCATTTGATGCAATACACCTACTGAGACATTTTTTCTACTGCTCAGTTTGAATGCATCAATTTTGATGTCTCTTAGTGCTGCTGTTTTTTGTTTTACCTCTTCCACATCAACAAAATGTTCCCCTTTAAGGACATTTTTCATCCAGGGAAAAAAAGAACAACAAAAAAAGCCACCTGGGGTGAGACTGGGTGAATAGAAAGGATGGGCCACGGGGGTCATGCAGTTTTTGGTCAAAACTGCTGAACACTCAGTGTGGCTGGGCAGGTGGGCCTGTAAATCACCCATCATGAAATGGGCAAACACTTCAAAGACTTTTTAAAATAAAAAATTCACTGAAGCCAGAGGCAGCCTCTCACAACAACACCAGCTGATACAGTGATACAGATGGGTTCCTAGAACACTCATCTGGTGGGGGAAAGTCTATGCTACAAGAGACCCACCCTCCAGAAGATAATTCCAGTTTTGGGGGTTTCCTCCTCATTTATTAATCAGTATATACTAGCTTATGCTGCAGTAATTAATAACATCAAATTCTCACTTAAAACAACATGATTTATTTCTTGCTCATGCTGCATGTCATAGAGGTGCCACATCTTCTTGCTCCCAGACTCAGGAGCATTTAGAGGGAAACAGAGCACAACAAATCAGCCACTGACTTCTAAACCTTCTCCCCAGGAGTGACACACATTTCTTTGGCTCTCACTTTATTCACCAAAGTGAATCACATGGCCACATGGAACTGTGAGACAAGAGGAAAGAGAAATCCTGCCACGTACCCTGGAAAAGAGCTAAAAAATTTGGTGAATGTATGATAAAATATGTTAATATATTCCTTAATTTTAATAATCCTTAAGCTTCTCAAATAAATAGAACATAGTCATAGAAAATTTAAATATGTTAATAGATTCTGTCTGGTAACATTTTATTTAGAATTTTTGCAATAAGAGTAATAAGTGAGAGGTTTTAGTTTGTGTGTGTGTTCATATGTGCATTCTTTGTCAGGGTTTGGTGCCATTCTAGCTTAATAAAAAAATAATGTTTTACTTACTTTTTCATGCTTGTATATTGTTTTTAAAGAACGGGAGTTTTATGTTTCTCAAAGGCTAATAGAATTGACCACCTAGGTGTGGTGTGCTTTTTGGGAGAGGATGGGGTTAGTGTCATGATGGCTCTCTGTATTATTTCCATGTTAATTTGTTCCGATTTTTCCTCTCTATTTGAGTTTTTTAAAATAATTTATATTTTTTCTTAAAAATAACAATTGTCCTTGGCTTCTGTGGTTCAGTGGATTGAGTGCTGGCCTGCAAACCAAAAGGTCGCTGGTTCAATTCTCAGTCAGGGCACATGCCTCGGTTGAGCGCCAGGTCCCTGGGTGAGGGCATGTGAGAGGCAACTTTTCCTCTCTCACATATTGATGTTTCTTTTCTTCTCTGTCTCCTTCTCTTTCCCTCTCTCTAAAAGTAAATAAATAAAATCTTTAAAAAATATAATATTTGTTTTAATCCCAAGTCTTAACTTATTTTGCTTAAATTTGAAAAAGAAATGCCCAGACATGCTTTTAATTTTCTCTACATCCATAATTATCTTTTTTGGTTTTATGTACTTGATCTTTTTACTTCTTCTTCTGCTTTACATCAGCTAGAAGTTTACCTGTTAATGTATTTCAGAGAATCAGCTCTTAGATGTGTTTATTTATTATTTTCTTATTTGTTACTATATAATTTCTCTATTTTTAAATTCTTTAATTGTGAAGAACATGCATATGTAGAAAAGTGCACAAAGTAATGTTATTCCATGATACGCATAACAAAGCAAAACACTAGTGAATCCATAGCCAAGTTGAAAGTGCACCTCGTGTCACTTCTCATAACTCCTATCCTTCCCTCTTCATCAAAGATAAGTACTATGGTGCTAACAACTACAGTTTAGTTTTACCTGTTTTGAAACGTTAACCTCAAGTCACCAAGTATGTATTCATTTGCATCTCTTCTTTCACTCAGTATAATGAGATTATATTATTTTCTGAATTTGTACCTATTAAAATGGTGTTGATTTTTGTATATTAACCTTGGATCCAGCCAACTTGCTAAACTCATAATTTATTTATCTATTCTTATGAATTTTTATATATATCATATTATTTGCAAAAAAGATAGCTTTCTTTTTTTCCAGTCCTTATACTTATCATTCATTGACCACTTTATTGTACGATGTGCCTTTATTTTTAAGACCTCCAATAAAATGTTGCATTGAATGCACATTTTTATTTCCTTCCCAATCTTGAAGGATATGATATTAGCATTTCATCATTAAGTATGAATGATGTAGGGTATATTATTAGAAATGACTTATGAGATTCTATCAAAAATAAGTTTCTCTTTTTAGTTTATTTAAAAGAATTTAAATAATTTATTAAATGTTTTCTCTACAAGGGGTATAAGAAGCTCCGATTCCTCTAGTCCCATTGATCCCACAGAATTTGAGCTTCCTGTTCCTGCAAACTTGGGCACTACAGGATTTGAGTTTCTGGTTCTCAGTGTAACATTCTCTCAACAAGGGGTACAACTAATGTTCTAGTAACTGGAAATTGAGACTGGCACCTGGCAGTTTGAGCTTCAAATGCTCGTGAACCATCAGGGGAAGAAGGTGTTGCTGGACTGACTGAGATGAATGATCCTGCACAATGCACCATGGAGGCAGGAGGAGAAGGTCAAGAAGAGCAGAGAGCCTCAGGCGTGACTTGGTACTTCTATGCCTGTGATAATGGTTAGTGGGGAACTACATTAACTGCTATGACCCAGACCTTTGAGGAAAGACAGTTTGTATCACCCCAGCAGGCAAGAAACCGACCAGCTGAAGTGTTTCCTAAGGACAAAGGGATATGGAATAGAGAGTGCTAGAAGGAAGTTAGAGATACCAGCAATGACCACATATTCGTTATAAAAGCAGAAACTGTAGTAGTAATGAGGGTTTCATCTCAAATTTGAAATGAATCTATGTAGCCGTTCAATTTCAGTTCTTTTTCTTTGTTTTCCTTCATCTTCCATCCGTTTGTTATCTAAGATGTGTTAATAGTGGGTAACCTTATTGTCTAATATTTAGGTTACAGAGTATCAAAGGTGTAGTATGCTTCAGCCCAAAGAGGGAAGGACGTCACCTGTGACTGAGGTGACGTAGGGAACCATGCATCCTCTGGAAGAGGGTGAGGATGTTTTAGTTGTTCAGGTGTAGATGAATCATTTTAAGTGGAAGCACGGTTTTGCTCTTGTCTTTTTTGGAAGTTCAGCATGGCTGAAATTGTATTCCCCAAGACCCCTCTTTAATGTTTAGGATTCAAGTTAGTCAAAAGAGAAACTGCCTGAGATTGGGAAGGCAGAGGAAAAGCAGCTGTCCTTACTTTCTGAAGGTTTCCATAGCTAGGTGTGGTGAGAGAAAGATTCAGAGAGACATGGGGGTATCTCCAGGTCATCTTCACTCCCTCCTGCTCTGGGTGCAGCTCTTCTTCCCACACGCCAGTCCTGCAGACCCACAGCACCCCAGGCTCACCTGGAGCAGTGCTTTCCATGGAATCACCAGCCTTCCTACCCAGTCTCCTTCTAGCAGCCGCCCGTCTTCGCTTTCAAGCTCCCAACTTGCCTCAGTGCTTCAGCCGATTGGCTAGCAGCTTGTCTCTGAGGCTCTAGCTTCCCCTTTGAGGAGGACCATCATTCACAATTGTTTTACTTATTCCTACAGTAAATCTTTTTTTTTTTTTCCGTGATACTTGTGGTTCTGCTTTCCTGTAGAATCCTGAACTATCCCACTCATATACCTTTCTACCTCCAGAAATTATTTCTGATCTCTAACATTTTTATTTTATTGAATGTTGTCCACTTAGTCCTCATAGATTATAGGTTGCAGATAATGATCGCCCTGTGATTTTACTCTTTGTTAGAAGTTTGGAGGAGGTGCCGTACACCTTCTCTTTTCTCTGGGTTATTAAAAACAAACAAGGACACCAAGCCAGAGGAAAAATACAGATTTAGCTTAATAATGGAAAAGCTGAATTTCAGGAATTGAGAAGCCAGCCTTCCTCTTATTCCATTTTAAATTTTCCCAATTAGTCATCAGGGAGGAAGGAGTCAGTCCCCACTCTGAGGCGGGCTGTCCACTGTTCCGCACACGAGCGAAGTAACAGGAGAATGTGCTTCACATGGGAACAGACAGGTCCGAGGGAGAGAGCAGACCTGCACTGTGTGTTCCCAAACTGACCTGCTTCCGGAGCAATGTAGCCTCCGGTGTCAGGCTCTCCAAGTTTCACCAGGCAGATTAGTCGCTCCTCCCAGGGGGGGCAAGGGTGATTGTTGAGGTACCCCAAGAGTACATTCTCAGAAGGTTCCTTCTTTGGGTGTAAGGGAAGAGCCCTTATTGGAAAGTTGGGGACATGGGACTCAGGATCTCGCCTTGACACACTTCACCTGCCCTTTTGTCACCGCAGCTGAAAGATCCTTCTTGTAAATGCGTTAGCAGTGGCCACCTCGCTTGACCTCTCCTATGTACAGTCCTATAGACCGCCTGGCCCCTCACCCGTGTCAACCCCCTTGCCTGCGCGAGTTCTCTCTCAAACACCACAGTGTGGGGAAACAAAATTCTATACTTGCTTCCCTTGATGCGAGGGGCTGTCCTGAGCCATAGTTCTGACCAGTGAACCTTAGAGATACGCCAAGCGAGTATTTTTTTCTTGAAAAGCTGCTGTTTTTATAATAAAAGGGGATAGACACACATGTCACCAGCCCTTTCCCTCCTTCTTCCTGTCTTACCAAAGCATCTTCTAATGCTATTGGTTGAGGCAACAAAGACAACAAAGGAAATGTCATTACTCAAATTAAAAAAAAAAAAACAAACCCTTACCATTTTGAATTGGGAAGGGGGAAATTTTGGCTAGTGGATACTTACATCAGATTTGGAGGCTTTTTGCCTACCTGTCTCATTAATTATAAGACTGTAATAAGAAGTCTGAGTCATTAATATTTTTTTCACAATAAGCTTACCTTAGTTACAAAAAATATCAGCACATTTCTACTAGGCTCTCACATTGTTAGTACCTTAGACAGTGGTTCTTAACTTTGGGTGTACATCCAAAATCACCCAGAAGGCTTGTTAAAATACCCACTGCTGGGGCCTAGCCTCAGTTTCTGATTCAGTAGGTCTGGAATGGGGCTAAGATTCACATTTCTAACATGTTCCCCAGGGATGCTAATAGCACCCACCTGGGCACCACGCTTTGAAATGTGCTGTTTTTATAATACCAAAGCTGTGTTGTCTTCTAACACACCTATTTTGGGGAAATAGAACCCAGTTGATGTAGGATGTTGTGAGGAGCCATATTATGTTAAATTTTCATAACGTAGGAATGCCCAAGTGCCTCAAATTCCAGAAGCACATTATCAAAAGTTGCCTCTTAAAAAGCAAATGAAGTTTTCCTCTCACCTTGGTTAATGATTTCTTTTATCAATCTCTTTAAACTTTAGAAACAATTTATAAAGAGGACAATTCATAATGAATATTTCTTACCACATGATTTTTGATAAAAATTAAGAGAGGAAATTAAACCATTTTCCAGTTTAATAATAAAATACTTCACTTTTTTCAATTTATGGGGCACAGAATGATTTTAGTTTTAGATATGATTAGTTTGGTAGAGCTTCTATCAGGCATCTTTCTAAGGATAAACCTATTGGAAGATAATGTATTACCAAATAGAAGGGTCTAATCTCCTCTTTGCAAGTTAAATGAATTAATATGGCTGGCATGTTTTATCATATGCAATCGGATCTTCTGATGTGCATTTGATGATCATTATCCTTCAGCTTTCTTAAAGGACCCAGGCATCTCATTAGTAGTCTGTTAATGAGCAGTGTGACCATTTGTGCAGCAGCTGGAGAAGGATCATCTATTTCATGGGACTCCTTGGATTAATCACAAGAAATGCTCTGGTAGTGACCCATGAATGGAAAGCAGGAATCTTTCAAAAAGCTCTCCCAATTTATAAGCTTTTTTTTTTAGAGTAAGTTTTTTATTTTTTAATACCTATAGTAAAAATCCACTTGGTTCTCTCCCCGGTATCTCTATTTGCCACCAAATCCCCACCCAACCAACTTAGTCAGTCCTACCTTTGATTAGCATCATTTTAAAACCCCTGCAGGACCCTGGCCATGTGGCTCAGTTGGTTGGAGTGTCATCCTGTATACTGAAAGGCTGCGGGTTTGATTCCAGGTCAGGGTACATCCTAGGTTGTGGGCTTGATCCCCAGTTGGGGCACTAATAGGAGGCAACCAGTCAATGTTTCTCTCAAACACAGTGTTTCTCTCTCTCTCTAACAGCAATTTTAAAAAATACGCTCTGGTGAGAGTTTACAAAAATAAAAAATAGAAATCCTGAGGGGGAGGCAGTGGAGTGGTTTTACCTTGTTAAACTTGCTGATGATCCAGCTCTAATTGGATGTCCTAATTCCACCACCTAGGCTTTTGCCTTTTAATTAAACCCTAACTTACAACCAAGTCCTAATAAGTAGATCTTTGACCTGCCATATGTGTCCCGGTTTTCTCTACAGAGCCCCGATTCCTCCATGATTACGATCTTGCCTAGTTTCCAGGTCTTCGAGAACTACAACCTGACTCTAATGCAGTCCGTCTGCCTGCCCCGAGCTGTCGGACTCCTGTGCCTCTGCCACCTGGGTCATCATCACCACCACTATCTGTGTAGACTCGACTTTTGACAAACCACCCTCTTTTTATACATTCTGTTTTTGATCATCAACTATGATCAGGTGAGCATATCTGAAGAGACTAGCAAATAATCAACAATGATGTGAGATCAGGTTTTCTGAACATAAATTTGGTATCATTTTCCTTAACTCTCCCTATGTGCCCAACTTCCCTGGAATTCTAGCACACACATTCTGATCTTCTTTTTCCTGCTTGCTGCTGGGACCTTCTCTAGGGCAATCTGTTCTAGATTGCCTAAGGCCAAACTTGGTCTTACCCATTTTGCCTATCCTCCTGCTGAGAATTTATGAGAAGGAAAAAAAAAGCCCTTCAATTTATTGTTTCTCTATATCTGAATTGAATTAAAGTACAGTCACAAAAGATATAATTTGAGACTAGGAAGAACAATTTACCCAAAATATAAATTTATTTCTTAAATAAGTTTCCCTTCTTTTTTGACTGCTCCCTGAAATTGCTTACGCTAAGGTAAGGGGGGACTCTCCTTTCAAATCTCAGTTATTTTTCAGTTTCCCTTCTTTGCCTCTATGGCACCCTGAATTCCTTCTCTGTGATGGGGTCTCTTTTGTTTTCTTTGCCATATCTGAAGTTCACGTCCTTGGGAAAGGAGTGTGTGAGAATGGGAAGAAGGGGCTGGGGACAGGGAAACAGAGCATCTAGGTACAAATCCTGGCACAGACATGTTATTTTAGGCAAATTACTGAAGTTCTCTGGCAGGTGGGGACACCCAAGGGTGCTGGGATCAGGAGAGCAGACTGGCTATTACCCAGAAGCCGATCAGGCCCTGGGACATATCTTAACATCACACCTTTTCAATAAAATGGTGATGATTACTTCCCTAACATTCTCTCCAAGTAAGACTTACTTAACTTTGTAAATAAAATGCCCTACGAGTGAGAGTACTAATATTATTGCTTTGATTTTATAACATCTTACATATTCTAAGTACGTTTTGCATGCTATCTTACACTCAGAAATTCAATACTTAGAGAACTTAAGTAATGATCCCAAGGCTGCAAAATTAGAGTAGAAACTGGAACCAATTGCCTATGTTCTTATCCTCACTCCTTCCACTATACACATTTGTTATTACCTTGACTCTGGATTACAATCACCTGTAGCCTTGCTCCACCCATTTCCTCCTTTATTTTTTACAAGTTATAGCTAGAGACCACTTCCAAAGAAAAAGAACTTGTTATGGGTCTCTATTCCATTTAATGTGTCTAACTGTGCATGGTGCTTTGGGCAGGGAAAATATCTTGCACTTAATAGACGCTCAAAAGGGTTAGAGGTGGGGAAAAAAATGGGGAAGGAAGCAACACTGGCCGCTGGTGTTCATTGGCTCCATTGCTGAAGACAACACCTACGAGCCATGTGTGGCTACTGAGCACTTGAAATGTGATTCAAATTGAAATGTGTTTTAAGGGTAAAATACACACCAGATTAATATGTGGGTCTTTATATGAAAAATATATAAAATTTCTCAATACTTTTGGATCATATATTTCAGATCTTTTGGTTTAAATAAAGTATATGTGTATTTAATTAGTAAAATTAATTTTACCTGGTTCTCTTTACCTTTTTTAATATGGCTGCCAGAAACTTTAAAATTACACACGTGGCTTGCATTCTCTTTCTGCTGGCCAACGCTGCTTTCAGGCATTGATTCCTCATGTTCCATTTCTAAGCTGGTTCTTTTCTTCTTGGTGTCTTTGCTTATATAATTTCTTCTACTTAAACCCAAGTCTCTTTCTTCATAATTTGGCTTGTCACAAAGTTTGACCCCACTCAAGTAATTAACTTACAGTCAATACTTAAAACCAAGCACCATTATGATACTTTCACACAAAATATGAATTATTCTGTTTCTTATTGCTAAAACAAAAAGCCCCACTCTCCATGAAATATCAAAGATAATACCTTCTCATACATTGTTCTAAGACACCCAGTTTAACTATGAGTTTATTTTTTCTTTATAATTTACATTTTGTTACTAAGAATACAACGGTAGATGCTCCTAGTAACGAAATGTAAATTTAAAAGAAAAAAAGTTTCTTACTTCTTTCTACTGCCATTCTTTGAGCCCAAATCTCATTTTCCTGTTGTATTATTACAGTCCTTCCTGTAATTTTTCTCTTGGTCTTCCCATCAATTCATCCTCAATCCCACTACCTTCTCAGTCTTCCTAAAATACCACCATTTTTGTCAAATTTTGCTGAAAAGTCTTCAATGGCTCCAATAGAAGCCATTGAATACTATCACTCCAATAGCCTAGAGTGATAATTCTCACTGCTTCACTGAACCATATGATTTTGCTCGTGTTCAGGTTAACATTCCTTGAACCAGAGCAGCTATTCTGTGCTTTCCTTGTGTTCAATCTTTTTTTTTTTTTTTCTGGTTTCTTGAACATACTGTTATAATAATTCTATCTTCCATGCCATTTCTAAGTCAGTTTTGACTGATTGATTTTTCTTCTCATCTTAAACTATATTTTTTTCGCTTTGAATGCCTGCTGAGTTTTAATTGGATGTCAGTCATTGTGAATTCTGTATTCCTGTAAGTAATTTGGAGTCTTGTTCTGGAAGGGCCATCCACAATCTTCCCTCAACCTAAATTTTAAGCGTATTACCCTGTTGCAGACAGAATGGCTCAGCCCAGTTTGCATGCTTCCAGCTCTTCACTTAGCAGGGGTGCCAAACTCATTTTCACCAGGGGGGTCACATCAGCCACATGGTTGCCTTCAAAGGGCCGAATGTAATTTTAGGACTGTATAAATGTAACTACTCCTTAACTAGGGTCAAGGAGCTCGGCACTGCTGCCAGGTAGAAACAAGATGCCAGGCCAGATAAAACAAGGTGGAGGGCCAGGTTCGGCCCACGGGCCTTGTGTTTGCCACCTGTGATTTATAGGTTTCCCATGTTGTCAACATAACCTCATCTTCCTGGCTACTGCCCTTTTATCTGATCCTCTATTTTGATTATTCTGACTTTCTACAATCATTTTAATTGTGCTTATCTCATCTCACCAAGAAGCTTATATGTTCTTTTAGGATAGTAACCATGTCTGATATTTTTATAGTTTTCCCAAAACCTTAGCACAAAGACTGGGCAGTGAGTGGGCACTCAACGTGTGTCTAATTTGTCGGATGGGATGCTGAATGCCCTGACAGTGGGAGCCTGGAGTTTTGTTCTTGCCAGTCTTAATCAGCAGCACACAAATTACTATACGACAGAATAAAAATAGGCTATGATGTAATTTCTGAGTAATCATGATATGACTTTATAAATGTAGTTAGCCTACTTTTTAAAAATCCAGACGGATATAAAACATTCCATGTGATTTATTCTGTGTGCTCTGTACCCAGTCCAACATCACTAACCTCTCACTCCCTTTTGCTCAGACACCAGGGGTCATGGTGCTAAAATTTTCCACTATACCAGGTTTTTCTCTGTACCTGGTGGAACATAATATGCCATGTCACCTTCTCTATTTTTAATGGCATTAAGCCTGCATAAATCCGAATTACTTACTGAGTAGTTGTCTATGGGACCAATGCAGAGGCAAGAGCCAGAAAGGCTGAGAGCGTGGCCTCTGGTGTCAGCCTGCCCCACCGTGAGTGCTGGTGTTATGGGTATTAGCACCGTGACCTTGTGCGGTCATCTCTCCTCCCTGAGCCACAGTTCCTCACCTAGAAACAGGAGACACTAACTGTACCCAGCACCGCGAGTATTGTAGAAACTTAGATTTTCTTACCAAATTCACTGGGAGTTTAACACTTTTGAATTGAACTGAGATATAAGATACATCTTATACTCCTAAATTGGGTCATTGTGCCTTAAGAACATAATTCCATGCCATAACATTTGAAAGCCATGACAGTGACTGAATGTAGAAGGACATGGCTATTATCCTTGATTTCCATGTATCTGTGAATTCAGCCTGTTCCACCAAGAAGACTGTTGCAAGAAGTTTAAGATCCAAACAAATTTATTATACTTTATGCCTGCCTATTAGTCTTGCCAGAATATAGCCATTCTGTGTGAGAAATAAGATAAACTCTATTCATATGTGCCCCAATGTAATTACAGTTCTTTTATAATAAAGTAAGTTTTGCCATTTATTGAATATCTTCTCTTTTCCAGATATGCAGAAACATTATTTAAAATGTATATCTGATGATGTAGGCATAATGTGCATGAGAGAACTAAGGCACAGAAAGAAGGAAGAACTTCCTCAGTTTCCCCTGGCCAGGTAAGAACGGAGTGGGAATTCACACTCAGGCAGACTTCAGAGCCTACCACCTAATTTCTGTGCTCTTCTGATAAGCCAAGGAAGGTTTTATCTTGGTGGCTTATATGTCTGACTCCAAATAGGCCTGACTAGTGTAGATATTGAGAAGTTCTGAGACATGGTCAACACAAAACAGGGGTCACGGAAATGAATTCCAGATATTATTTGAGGCTGCAATGAGTGATAATTTAAAAAATAATAATGGAAAGCTATCTAGAATAACAAAAATCATCTCACAAAACATAGACTCTGCAGCTGAGAGTCCTCTGTAGTGAGCGGTGGTGAAGGATGTGCCCAGGTAGACCTGTGCAGGGGTAGGCACACTTTGGGAGAAAGCTTTGCATGCCTTGGAATATGGGAGAGTGCTGGTGTGTGCCCGTGCCAAGTCACTAGAGGAAGGGTCGTTGAGGCTCGTCTTTAGGGCTGATTGGGTAGACAGGTCTAAGTGGGTGTGCAGCCCCTAGTGGCTTAACAGAATCTCCCCACTTGCTTATTATTGTAGGGAATTCCTTTAGTGTAACGGCAATTTTCAACCAGCGTGCTGCAAGAATTTTTGAAACATGCAATACCTGACTACTTAGTCAGGGACGCTGGCCTCTTTTCCCTCAAATCATCACAGAAAAGAATGACACACAACAGCCAACACAGCAATAGCCGTCAGGTGTGAATGAATCAAAATTATAACTATATTTTTGTCAGATTGGCAAAAGATATATTTTTGGGTGTGTCACAGAATTTTAGTAATTAGTTTATGTGTGCCTTCAGATTAAAAAAAATTGTAAATCGCTGGTCTATCACAATAGTTCTCAAAGTGAGGTCCCTGGACCAGCAGCATCAGTATCAACTGGGAGCTGGCTAGAAATGCAGGTTCTCAGGCCTCATTCAAACCTGTTGAATGAGAAACTTGGGGTGGCACACAGCAATCTGCATTAGACATTAAATTTTAAGAACCAGTGCTAGCAGGACACTTTAAATTCCACAATTAGAAAGAAGAGTATTGGAATGTAAGAATATAGGTAAGAGCTCTTTAAGATGAATTAGTTACAGATAAATGTAGATGAGTTTTGGCCCACTGTATTTGATCTGTACTCAAATTTTCTTTTTACTGAAATAAGTGCGCCAGATAAATCCAGTCCTCCCCTCTGCCCTTGGCCATGTGCGTGATGAATATTCCTAAAATCAAGGTTCAGCGCCTGTGGCATGAACCAGACGGGCTGCGGTTTATACCCGGGTGGCAGCTAGGCCCTTTTACTGGAGAAACATATGTGAGTGCAAATAATGCGCTAATGTATGGATATTTAAAAATCTGTTCTAATTTTAAATAGATATCAGAATATGTTAGAGGATGGAGGGAGGAAAAGAGAGTCTTAAATAAAAATCACTGGGAAAGACAAGCATTACAGTTATTGCTGCTCTGTTTCAAATAATTGATAATGGGTTTCCACACAGGGCTGTGCAGCTCTGCTCTAGAATGTGAGCTCCTGGAGGGCAGGGACGTGCCTTCGCCCCGTGCCCTGCTGCCCAGTAAACAGATCACGGGCTGCACTGACTGGAAATGAGTAAAAAGGTCAGAGAGCATTGACCTCACAAGTAGAGAACAGAGATAGAAAAAGGAAGCAGCACAGGGAAAACAGATTTCAGACTTGACAGTTTTACCATCTTCAGCTTAGTGAGGACTAATCCAAGTTTGACAAAGAAGCCTATATCTCACAGCTGCAAAATCAGGTAGCTCTGATTTGCATGATTTATAATTTTAATATACTTGGTGGTGTCATGAATTGATTAATAAAGTGCTGCATGGAGAGTTTGTTTATTAAAGCATCACTGCGTGAGAGTCTAGCTTTATTGGCCCACTACATGCATTTGAGTTCAGTGTCAATCATGAGGGAAGAAGTCATCCTGATAAGTGACAGACCCAGGCGTTTTCAGAAATAGTGGATTGTAAATGAGCAGCTCAGCACCAGATATTTCCTTCTTCTTCCTCTCCTCCTTCTCCTTTTAATTGCAGTTAGACACAATCAAAAAATAAAATTAAAAGACACATCTGCCTATCATGTGTCCCTAATTCTAATTTCTGACCATTTTTTAATAGTACAGATATTTTATTTTAAAACTGGCAACCCAATTTGCTCAGAAAGTTTGCATTCTTAATGTACAATAAGCATTGGTAAAATGTGTTTTAAAATTCATCTTTTAGGTTCAAAAGGCAGCCAGAATAACAAACCCCATTATAAACCATAGCATCTGCTTTTCGTCTATCTCTGCTTCTTAAAGATAAATTTTATTACATTCTTTTGCAACGTGCAGTGTTATTAAAAATGGCCTAGACATGAGAGCATCTAAACAGAAGTTACCCCTTTGAATCATTAAAAAACACCCAGCAGCATTAACCCTGTAGCTGAAAAATTTTTTCCCCCTGTGGATTCTCTTTTTTAATCCTTTTACCGGGCTTATGAAGGAAGTTTCAAAATTGTTGAGAGCATCAGGCATATAGGATGAGCAATTGATGAACTGAGCAATGGATAGGAAAAACAGTCTCTTTATGCAGTGGTGCTGGGTCACTTTTGGTTGATAGCAATTTTCCAAATAAATAGGCATCACCTGCTATAACATCTGTGCCCACCTGGCTAGAAAAGAAAATGATGATCAGGAAGTGGCTGTCTTAGAAGAGCGAGGTTAGGGATAGTAAATGAGCTCTGAAAAAAATGTTAGAAGTGAGATTATTAATTCATATACTCATTCCTCATTTGTTTGTCTACCTACTTACTTAGAGTAATATGATGTTCATAAGAGGTATATTTTATCCCCAAATCATTAGTCTCAAAGTATCTCACCTAATTCTTGTTTTGAAACTCTCGTGGCGAGCTTTTACCCATCTTCCAATGTATTGAAACCCCCAATTTCCAGATGAGCACAAGGTCACCTGAGATCAAGACTGTTTTATGGTTTCTCTTTACTAGTCACCAGGGAAATATAAGCATATTTTGCAACTGAGTGTAATTAAGTTCTTGTTAATATCATCTTAATGCTATAGAAATTGAAACTGGACAACTTCTGAGAAAAATATTTAGAGGGCATGGCCTCCTTTCCCCCCTTCCTCTTTCTTCTCAGCTGGAAATGGACAAAATGGCTGGATCTCTATAGGAGTTTTTAGTGGTGAGTTGACCTGGGGTGGGGAATGGAGGCCATGCCCAGAAGATCATCAAGGAAGAAGAAACCTGATCCTCTGCACTGGGGTATACAGACAAGCCCTGGATTAACTCCTTCTAGACTTCAAGACAGAAATAAACTACCTTATCTGTCATTGTTATTTTGTAGTTTTCTGTTCCCAATTTGTTCATTTGCAAAGGGCAGTTTTGTTATTGTTGTTCCCCTTGGCAATCAGTACTGGGACTACCAAAAAATACTGACTAAATATAACCCTTTATAATCCTGCAAAGTTAGATAAAAATTAGTAGTTATAAAAAGAAAAGGTAGATATATTTAGCTATACCAAAATATAAGACAAATGTTACTATAAACAAATTTAGGGAAAAATTGATATGGAAAATTTAAACTAATAATGCAGATGACACAAAGGATGAGGTTACATCCTAATCCAAATTGCTTTTATTAACTCAGTTGGACATTTAACTTAGATTGTATAATAGAGAAGTCTGAATATATTTAATGAGTTTAAGCAATATACCACTTGACCAAGAAACTGGAATTTTAAAATATTTGTGTGGAGCTCTGCCAAGTGAGTATGAGTGTATGTGTTGCCACAAGACTTCGATATTGCCAAGTCATGTTATCACCATAGGTTACATGATTAAATATCTGGTTATCTGGTTTAGTGAATATCAGCATATTAGAACTTTGATATAGAGGAATATTAAAATTATATTGGGCATAATATGACTTCTTAGATTCAGAATGTAGCTTGGTATCATTCAGTGCTTCAATGCTGTCATTATGAGCAATTACTATTTTTATATATAGTAGTTCAGACATTTGAGGGCTGCCTGTGGCATTCTCTGGATGTTGCTTTTCTAAAAATAAGTTTCTCATGCCAGCTTTAAAAAATCCAAATTGCAAACTTAAAGGAAAAAACAAACACCTCATAAAAATAGGCAAAATAAATAGGCAGAATAAACAACTCAGACAAAAATCAATTTGAATGATAAGTATTTGAAAAGATGTTAAAAATTTTTAATAGGGAAATCAAAGTTACAGTGAGATATCTTTGTACTTATCAGATTGTCAAAAATTAAAAAGAATAAGAATGCCAATTGCTTTCAGTAATGTGAGAAAAAAATACTTTTATACATGGCTGGTGAAATCGTTAAGTGTTACTGCCTTTTTGGAAAGTAATCTGGCAATTTCTATTAAACTTTTAAATACATTTTCTGACATTCCCCTCCTGGGACACTTTCCCATAAAAATAAAACGATGAGTATTAATACATGTTTAAAGATGCCAGTTACATTTTTTGTAGTGGTAAAAATACTAGAAACTTCAATAGGGGAATGGCTGAATAAATTATGGCATATCTACACTGTGGAATATCACACAACTTTTGCAATAATAAATTAGACTTCTAGCAGTTGGTTTGGCAGGTGTTCAATTGGGTGAGAAAGGCAAGACATGGAGACCTATGTATATCGATCCAGTTTTATTTACAACCAATAAATGATGTGTTTGCATGTGTGTGATGTGTTTGCATGTCTACATGAGCCTGTAAGCATGGTGAAAATATGCGTATCAAAGCTGAAAGCAAGAGGGGTGATGTGAGTGGAAGGATGAGATGCAAGATCTGATACGGGTTACACAAAAGGACAAGTTTGACTTATTTTTGTGTTTAATTATATGTGTATATATATGTGTGTGTGTGTGATATATGTACATCTAAATATATATTTCACATACCCAATTTTGATCCTAATTTATACCCAGAAACACTGGGCAACTTATAAAATAATTTTTAAAGAACCCATAATCCCCTCACCCAGAGGTAACCACTTTGGGACTATATTTAACTGCATACATTTTTAAATATACTGTTTTACAATTCACTCTCATTTAAATACTATAATAAATTTTTAATAATTATTTCTAAGTTTATGAACTTATTTTCTAACAAACAGAAAACCATCACTTTATATCCATACATCAAGTCCTTTCGCAGATGTGCTCATCCTCAGTGTACACAGTTAGAATTGGGGAAGGAAGAAAATGAGCACCCTGGAAGTGAATTTGGGGGCTTTCCTGTTTGTAAATCTGCAGCAAGCTTGTATGAAGGGCCCTCTCTCTCTCTCCCCCCATCCTCTAACGTATCCCAACATATTTTATGACATTGGTTCTTCTATCCAGGTTGGAACAGAAAAGAATAACTGTTATAAATTGTGTTTCAATGCAACATCATGTGAATTCTGTGGCTCTCAAATGGTTTATTATCGACCGTGTAGTCTATGCTGCAAAACATTCCGTCTTCAGCAATTATCACTGTTAAGAGCTGAGAAGTGACTTTTGGATCAGCTACAGCAAGTCCTCAAATCATGTCCTTTTGTTTATCATTTTGTTACAATGTTGACGAGATGCCATGGGAACTTAACTCTTGTTCATATCAATTAGCCCATGGTAAAATTGGTTTGTTAAAGGTCACAGAATCTATCTATGATCTTCAGTGAGGACTCACTGTACTAGGACTATAATAAGACATCATAAACCAGATTTGAATCTCCAGGGCTAAGCCACACCAGCAACTCTTTGATCTTGCTCTTTCTTGTTTTTTTTTTGTTTGTTTGTTTGTTTGTTTTTAGTAGAGCCACAACACATACCCCTCCCCACCACATATACCTTCTCTTTCTCCCCACCACCTGCTCTCCAAGTTTGCTCGTACATGCCTCTCTTCCTGACCATCCAAAATGGAAAGCGGTTTATTACTTTTAACAGCTGTCTCTTATTTATTTCAAATTAGACCCCTCTGAAAACCCAGTGTGGTTAGTTTTCTCTGCATTTGGACACTTTGAATCCTCAGAGCTCCTTGAAATGCAAATTAAACAGTTTTGTCTGCTTTATCTGGATTGATCCTTTTTTAAAAGTTCAAATACAGCAACATGATCTTTTGCTCAAGCCATAAGCACGCATGAAAAATGGCCTCCAGTTTCCCAAAGGCCAAATGGGCAGTTTTAATGTCCATTTCCTATGAACTGAAAGCCAGCCAGGGTGGTATTTCTCTTGCTTCATTTCATATGAAGCCTGGGATTCTGTGAGGTTACTGCTGACTGTCAGTTTACCCATTCTAATTAAACTGCATTCCTGTAAGAAGAAACAAGGATCATCATCTCAATTAGGCTGCCATATTGGCTCATTTTAGCATAACTGATTAGCTATAATTATGCAGCGCTTGCTTCAGCATTCATTACTAGCCCATTTCTGCCCACAAGACTGCTGTAATAGGCTTCAATATAGGTGGCTCTCTCTTCTCTTTTTCCCTCGATGAGGAATGGTGAATTAATTGAGAGAAGACTTATGCAGAACTGGCCCATCAGTACTGAAAACTGCTTGTGCTGTTTTCTGCAAGCCAAACAAGTTTCATTTTTTTCATATCATTTCCCAAGTTACTTTAAACATAGTGAGGTCTTTTGCTCCAGGGAGACATTTTCAGGTTTTGCAAAGGCTTTCAAGTCCTGGAAAAATGATTCAAAGCTAAAGGCTCTGACTGGATGTTCCCCCTTTTACAGTAATTGGTTAGCTGTTTGCTTCACCTGGTCTGCAGCAAAAGAAAATTTCCTGGCTGTTAGAAGAAATAAATTGCAATACATTTCCTTGGATAAAAAGGACACTTTGGGGGGGAAGAAATTAAAGACTATTATCAGAATTATGAGCTAATAATTGTATATCATAATAGTTACAAGAATAGATTTTCAGACCCAACATCTAGGCTCAAATCTTGTCTCCAAAAATTTCCAGCTTATTATCACTGCCTGTTTCCTCACTTGTAAAATAGAATAATGAAGGTCCTATCTTACAGGGTTCTTATGAGGCTCAAATAAATTTAAATATGTAAAGTGCTTAGAACAGGGATTGGAACACAATGAAACCCATTATATGTGTTGTTTTTTAGTATTCCAAGAACGGCCTAAATAAATAGTAGACAATTTTATTATTATCTATTTTCTTGGCGATGTGGAAAATGTTGAGACCATTAGCTTAATTGTTCAAAATCGCTGAGAGAAGTAGCATGAGAGCCCAAGACTTCAAAAATAATGCCACCAGACGGGCACTACTGCTTCTTTTATTAATATCTAATCTTATTATGCAGCAAGCATTTAGAGAATGAGTTAAATTAGTCTGTGGATTTGGGTTATAGAAATGGAATCATTTTCTGGCATCTCACACCTTCGCCTCAGAGACATTTTGGTTGCCAATCCTGGATCCATGGGTTTAGTTTCTCAAAAACCAGTAGACAAATTTAGAAACAATGGCAAAATGGACTGAGGTTGTTGCCATTGACCTTGAGAAAAGCATATAAAGCCTTGATTCAGCACTGGTCTGTTCATTTCTTTTGCTCTTTCCAAGGTAGGTTTCTTCCTCCCTTTTCCACCAATATGTTGAATGACAGGTATGAAAGATGATTTGCTGTTTTTACTATTTTTTTTTCCATTGGGGGTTATCCATTATATGAAATGAAATATTTTAACAACAACAATGAAAAAAAAAAACAGTGTATTTATAGAATGGAATTGTTCTGAGGTAAGAATTTTAACTATTTCATTTTATAATTTCTTGGAGAATATATGTCCATTATTTTGTTAAATGAAAATGATTTGTTGACAAGTCTTGTTTCCTACTAGACTCAAATCTTGAAAGTAGAAGTGATGTGTTAATTAATCTGGTATCCCAAGTACTTTCTAATTCTTGGCACTTATTTATTGTTCAAAATGTATTTGGTGAAATTAATTGAACAAGAATACATAATACTCCAATTTCATTTTAGATAGGCATATCTTTGAGTATGTATCATGATTATAATTGTACATAGTTAAAACTCATACAATTTTCCTGGGTTAAGGTCATATCAATCAGAAAAATACAAAAACCATGAGAATAATACAAATAATACCTGGGTTTTATATTATACATCTCCTTTTAGAATCACTAGATATATTTAATACAAATTGTTTGTGCTGAATAATAGCACAGGCAATTCCAAACTAGGTCTTAAGCTGTTCTGCAGACCATGGGTCACTCACACTAAGGCACATTATTTTACTAGACCATGACGGTATTCCATTGCATCTAATGTTTACTCTCTGACTCTGATGTTAACTTGTATTTTATGTGACAGTATATTTGCCTTCAACTCTGAAGCCCAGTGACAGAGCTGCTAATCTTAGTTTTCTTTGGTTCCTTTCCATAGATCTGTCATGAGTGTTTTTTCCTATATTCTGCTCAAAGGTGTCCATACTTTCATCTTGGCTCTACTGTCATTGGCTGGAGAACTTGGGCCATGCATTTATTTGCTGGTCCTTTTGACACTCACCTATAAATTATGGAGCACTGAGATAGCCGATATTAAAGAACTTTTAGTTCTTAAATTCCTCGGATTCAAAAATCATGGGAAAATACAATTTAAATTTCTGAACAAATACTTTTATTAGGAAATAATCTACTTATTTAAATTTTTCCCTGCAAGCTCAGTTTTCTTAGTACAATGAACCCATTGATTTTTAGCCTCATCATACTACTTTTGAACCATACACCTAGATTGCCATTTTTCATACAACTTAAAGAATGAGGTGGTGATCCTTTCTTAACCAAGGACATATTATCTTTAAGGGCATGTTGCATCTTGTTCAGCACATTTTCTAATGAAGAACATGATCTATCCTACACTGGAGCTCAGCTAGGAGGCAGTATAGCATCAATGTTTAGGAGCATGAACTCAGGAGGCACTTTGATGGGCCTAATTTGTTGGTTCATTCCCTACTCTGTGCAAAGGATTGGAGTCTGCTTTGAATGTAGCAGACCTAGTCCCTGCCCTAAGATTGCTTATGCTTAGTAGGAAGATAGACAATTAAATGATAATGATATAGAATGAAGATTGCCATGATACAACTAGAAAAGGGATCCAAGAACACGTCTAAGAGAGACACAACCTGGAGATCATCTTTGATAGAAATGTTGTTCAATGCAGATCCAAAGCACGATTAGGAATCAGCCAGGGGTGAGTGACAAGGCTGGATGTTCCAGGTGGAGGTCATGTTGTGTGTTAACACCCAGAGGTCAGAGAATGCTCTTGGTGCAGACTGATGCACTAACCAGGTCATGCCTGGAAGTGAGAGAGTAAAGGAGGTGGAGTAGGGATATCAGGCAGGTCAGAGAGTGAAGAGTTCTGTAGGCCCTGTTAATATGTAGGACTTTGTCTTAAGTAGAATGCGCAAAGTCTTTTAAATAAAATAGTAATATGATTGTTCTTGTATATTGTGCCTGACTTTGGATTGTCGGCTGTCAAGAAACTAATTGAGAAAGTAGAGCAATAAGCTGGGAGCAAAATGGTGATGACCTTGATCAGGATTCTGGCAAGGGATTGCAAAGATGTGATGGCTCTGAGCAATATCTGGAGAAAGAGTCAGCAGAGCCTGGTACATAACTGTTTATGAAGGTGAAGGGAGAAATAGGAGCTGAGATAACTTATATTTGGAATCCAAACCAGAGACACCACTTCCTGCCTCTCCAAGTCTCAGTGTCTTTGTATAATGTGGGTTATTATATATGTCCTCATAGAGCTGCTGTGAGGTTGAAAAAGCTATTATATGTAAAGCACTGGTGTACAATAAGCCCTCAGAAATGGCAACTATTCTTTGCTCTTATAAAATAGTGTCGGTACTGACTATATAGGTATCATTTCAGGGACTTTTGAGCTTCCATCCTTCGAGTTGCAGACTGTTATTTTAAAAATACAATTACAGTTGAGCGGGTCACACCTCCATGACCTGCATCATCCATCCTGTATATGGCTCTATCCCAGCCTTTCCCATTATCGGTTGTAACAGCCGATACACATCTCTGTAGCCCAGCCCCTCTGGATTGGGAACTTCATGAGGTCTTCTTGGTCTTTTCACCCACAGAGCCTATGAGGAGTTACTCAAAAGGGAACACATGACAGAATTTATTCAGAAGTTCTTTTCTGGCTAAATAGCAAGCAGCTGAGAGAACTGGAATTTCTATCAGAGACTGGGAGACAGGAAGGAATAGGATACCTAGTCCTGGGCAGGATAGAAGAGCTGTGGGAAACTGGGAGAGGGGAACCAGAGGAAGGAAGGAGCCGGGGGTGTGACCTGGATGGCCTCTGGGCCTGTGGTCATCATCATAATTGCCCTTGGGGTGAGTGCTTCAATAATCAATCACTTGTGTAACACTTTGACTTGCAATTCAATTAAATTCAACATTTCAACAATTCTCTTTAAGGAGGTAAACCTGCTAAAAGTCCCTACTTTTATGGTAAGATAAACTGCATATAAGTAAATAAAATGTAGATTTGTAGCTGGTTAAGGGGTGGTAGATTTATGCACAAAGACTAAGCTATTAGCAATTTTGTACTGAGTAAAATCTTGCTGAGTTGAGGCATGTGACATTATCCCAGCAGCACGAATATTAGGAGAATTTGGCCTCATCTGTCTACCCAGTAGTGCCTGTAATTAAGAGCATCTTGTGGCATTTCCCCAGATCTGTGGTGTTCACTGGGCCTTGTAACTAGATGGATTTCACTTAGTGCCTTGAGACACATGTTTCAGTATGTTGGGAATCACTTGCATGCTTGATAATTCTCTCCTTCTGTTGACATCTGGATAAATCCATTCTCATTTTCAGACACTTTGTCTCCAGTTTTAATAATGGAAGAGGCTTTGTCAAGAGATTCTTAGTATTTGTTTACTCAGAGGAATATTTATATTTGCTCTTGTTACTCCCATCATGGTTTCCCAGCAGTGGAAGACATCAAAAGTAAACATGCATAATAACCCAACCTGAGGAAGAACTCCAGTGAATCTAATCAATCGTGATGAAACCATCTCAAAAACCTGTTGGGATTGCTAATGTGAAAATAATTTAACTCTTTTAACAATTTATTTAATAGGCCTCAATTTGGTTTCTGCTTACAGTCAAGGCACTAAAATGCCATGGCGATGCAGATTTCAAAGAAGGCAGTCTCTGTGTCCCCTCCCTCCAGAAATTTATTGCCTGGCCCTGATTGAAAGAGATAAGATTTCCTAAAGACAGATTCACCGTGGCCAGCAGCGAGAGGACCAAGTCAGGGTGACCTCCCAGGATAGAGACACTGCCTAAGTAGAGGGCACTGTTGTCTCACTTCTACCTACCCAACTACAGCTTTCACTTTGCAAATTTCCCTCCCTTCTTCCCAAAGGTAGTGTCCTCTATCATGGTTTTGTACAATTCAGTCACTAAGCAATTTAGAAAGCAAAGCAACCATCCTGCATATTTTGCACAGTGTTCAAAGACTAAACAAATGCTTGGTGAATAGCAATAAAGTAGTTAACATTGATTGAAATTTTATTATGCACCAGACACTATGCTGACTATTATTTACATACAGTCTTCACATCATCCTGGAAGAGAAATCAAGAACCTATATTAGGACAAAGACTGAGACATAATGTCTTCATTAACGATGTTGCGTAGGCAAAAACAGAAACTCACTCAAGATAATTAAAAGTTGAGGCAGAAATGAGAATTATTGGAAAGTTATTGAAAGATATTATGGAAACCAAAGGCAAGAGTTGAATCTAGGTCTCAGGAGGTACTGTAACCAGAAAAGCTTTGGGGAACATAAGCAAGCAATCTCTTTCCCACATTGCTGCTTCTCCCCCTCTGCTGATGCGTCTACTGATTACCAGGCTGTGGCACCCTGGGACAACGCCAGCCTCAACCCCCAGGTGTGCATCACTTCACTCAAGCAAAAATCCCAGACTGAGGTGCTCTAAGTCCCAAATCTGTATGCCAGGGAAACACGGCCCGATTGTCCCTGATTGGATCAGGTACCCACACCTGCTGTAATCAGCAGGTCCAGGCCACCAGTGTCACTTCAGAAACACAACAGCTTGTGGTTCATGCCCGTGGATGGTAGGCACTGCTCAGAGAAGTCTGTGGGCTCAGCAGGCACTCCAAACCCCATCTGCTGGAAGTGGATAAGAATCTGATAATTACAGAATCAATAGAACTTGGTGATCAGTTGAATGTGGGCATGAGAGAGGAGAAATGGGAGATGACTCTCAAGGTTTTATGCTGGGGAATGAAGAGGGTCGAAAAAGAACTCTTCCAATGAAATAGCAAGCAGAAGAGATGATGGAGTGAAGGAGCCTGTGAAAGAACAATGTGATGAAAAGGCCTCTCGTGTCATGAAAAATATAACAAAGTCTTTTAAACTAAGGTTTTAGCTGAGTGGTGAGCTGGAGTCATAGCTGCACAAACTCACCTCTTCTGCTTGCTCTGCCCTTCCCCTGGGCTCCCTTATGCTGATCTCTGCCTCATGACCACCACCACCCCTCCCCAGAATGGGAAGGTTTTTCGCTACCAATTTGCCTAATGCATATCCATATTTTAAGACAGAAAGAACTCCCTCCCCCGCCATACCCAACCCAGTCCCAACCCTATCAATCTAAAAGGGTAAAGAGTGTGTTATAATGCCCATCTTTGTACACATACCCCCAGCCCATGTGGGCAATTACTGTTGGGCAATTAATAGATATTTAATGGGAGAATAGATGGACATTTTCAAAAAAGTTTTTACAAAATAGCTGGTGGGAAGGAGAAGCACAAAAATACAATCAGCATAAAAATAGCTAATTTTTAAACTAGAGATTTTATTCTTAAAATAACTCAATGCTTTAGACTTAAAAGTAAGATAACCAGTTTGCCTGGGACTTACCTGGTTTGAGCATTGGAAATCCCAAGTCCTGGGAAATGATTCAGACCCCAGTTACCAGGATGGTCAGTCACCTAGGCTGAGGTCACCTCTTAAATGTCAGGTGTTAATTTAGTTTTTATCAAGGGCAGCTAGATTTGGACCAACGTGATCCTTTCCAGGTCAAGGTGAAAAGTTCACATCTCAACTGTCCCTTCCACATAAGGCCTTTCCACTCTTCATCTTTACCTTGCTATCTAGGTAACTAAGATCTATTTAATTCTGGAAATTGCATCATGTCAGTGCAAATGGGAGAGTGGTGGTTTATACAGAAGTCAGTCTGAAAAAGTGGATCCTAGAACAGAGCAGGAGGAGCCATTTGGCTGTGCTACAAACAGAACAAAAACACCCGTCAGTATTTCAACCTCTCTCTGAGTTCAGCTTTCTGATGGTAATGTTGTCTAAGTACCCTGTGAGTGATGAAGACAAGAAATCTGAACTTTACAGTTACCCAAAGGGTGTACCTTTATTGCTGATTTATAAATTGCCATTCCAAGTCATCAATCCCTTTATGCCTAAGGTGTCCACATGTCTCTATTTGCTTGGGGTGGTGTCAGATTATGTCTGTTGTTCAGGTGTAGTTATGAATAGCACCTTCTTTCACTCTCAAAAGTGTTCCTGTATGAAAAAATATGTCCAGGTTTGGATAATAAGTAATATGGTCACCACACTTATGAGCATAGCTATCTGACTCTCGGATCCTAATCATCCTTGTACAAAGTGACAAATCAAGCTCCTGGATGTTGAAAGGGACCACTGGGCCCAGATGCGAGGAAATGACAGCACCATGTAGACATCTTGTGCCTCACCCCCTCCTCTCCTCTGCTAGCTTTCCAGCCCTGCTCCCGTCTCTCTTCTGCCTCTTCAATATATTTACTAGCAGATAAAATTTTACAATAGGTCTCACAATCTCTTGACAAAAATGCCAAAGTACCAATCTCAAATTTAATTTCCTCTCAATATATAGATTAACTCTAATCCTAAACCTAAACGAACTACCTTTAATTCAGTATTCATCTATATTTCTCTGACATGATTAAAATATACCTCCTGTTTATTTTGCTGACAAGGTTAATTTTGTATACTTCTGTGGGAGTTTGGACTCTTTCATTTTCTATTTTAAGGTGTTGATATGACTGTGCCGTGATAAATGTGTTATTCTGTGAAATTCCAAAGCCATATGTACAACTGGAAACTAAAGGGACCCAGAGGATAGTAGGGGCATTGGGTTAATGGATGCAGGAGGAGGCCGTGGAGGAAGGAGGATTCTGATCCTTTGCTTGTTCAGGTGGGTCATTTTATTGGCTTCAGTTACCTCCCTCCAAACAGTTGGCAGGTCCTCTGTGCTCCTGGCACATCCAGTTTCCTCCTATCCAGTGCTGCTTTCTACACATACTGCTTCCTGTATTTCCTTAAATATGCCGAGTGGTCCAGACTAGCAAAGCGATTTATACAGCTGTGTGCACTGTACTTCGATGTGATTGTTTTTTCCTTGAAAGTTATGTTAAGAACTACTTTTAAAAATCTGTGGAAGTACATACACATGCCCACACATTGAAACAGATAGGAATGGTATAAAGTGAAAGGTAACTGTCCCCTTCTCCCACCCATATCCTGTTCCTACTTCCTACATACCCATTTCTTAGGTATTCATGTATTCATCCAGGAAATTTGTACACACACCCATACATTTACGAGTGTCTTCTATATCCAAAATCTATTTCCTGAGCCCTTCTGCCTACTGAGTGCTGGCCACTAAGAAGCTGCACAGAGTGAGAGGAGGAAGATACAGTTCAGCACTCTCACAAATATGGACTCACAACTTGTCTCCCTGACTGTAGCTTCTCCCTATTTCAATCTACCACAAATATGCTTCCAGAGCCATTTTCCTAAAATACTGCTGTCCTCGGGTCCCTGCCCAGAGTCTACAGTGTTTTCTGCAGTCTGTTTCTACATTTCTCTGCCTAACTTCCAGAACTTTCTTCATCTTGCTCCATTCAATCTATTCAAGTGTTCATTGTTATTATTCTAAATGCTTGCCTGCAGAAAAGATCAATTTTATCTTCTCCTGGGAATTGCTACCCTCCATGCCATTACTGGGCATTCGTGCATGTGCTTCTCTTGAGTACCTTCTCCCCTGTCTATCTTGGGAAATGCCCCCCATAGATTATGACTAGTTCTTGCACTGTGCAGGTGAGGAAATTGAACCTCAAGGGGACAAGTCAATTCCTGAAACCCACATGCCTATTTCCTGGCAGAGGTAAAACTAACTCTCAGCCTGGACCACTAGTCTTTGCTTTAAACCACACTCCTTAGATTCCAGAGAATGGTATCACTGGATACACCCAAGTCACCACAAGAAAAGAGTAGATTAAGTGTAGCGAAATGCATTACTTTATTAGGGGTGTTAATTATCACCTATGTGTGAGATAGAAAGTGATTACAGTCCATTTTGGAGGGGTAGGCCATGGCACTAATGAATCCTCAATTGGGGTGCTGGAGCTAAGCAAATCTGGCAAGTCCTTCCTTACCTTTCCATCTGTAAAGTTGTGTTAATAATATTTGGAGCATAGAGGGCAAAGCCTAAGACTTTTGTTTTTTTGTCAGCTAGAAAGAATAATCTCTCATTTTGAGCATGGTGGCCCAGACGCCATTGCTTCTCCTCCGTGTTACCCAATGGAAAGTGTGAAGATTAATGATAAAATAAGTAAAGCGTTTGGTATAGAGTGAATGAACAATCAATGACCTTAGCCCTGGTGATTTGCCCAGCAACCCAGTGTCCCCAAAACTGGAAACGCTTGAGCACAGGAACTCCTCTGCTCACACCCGCTCGCTTCTGTCACCACACAACCTGCTCCCCACCTACAGCACGTGCCTCCCCACTAAGGCCCTACGCCAGCTTCCCGAATGTTGTCTGTCAGGGGTTTTATATTTCGTCCGCTCCCAGACATTCATCTCTGCTGAGATACCTTTTCATTCCTTTACTCTCTAGTGCTGAACAGCTCTCAAAATAACTTCTCCCCTCTGTCACCACCATCTGGCTACAATGCTCCATCTACCCTGATGCATCTAGACACCTGCAAGCCTTTCCTCCATTCCTAGCAGGGGACCTAGTGCCTCAATTTGACGTTTCTCCATCTGGCCCAGTCTCTCACCTGCTAAGGTCAGAAGTCTGCAGTTCAGGGTTGTGTTATGACTTTCATGGACTCTAGGCACTTTCATCTTTGTGAACCCTTTCTTTCACACACACACACAAAAAAAACACACACACACAAAAATTGAATTTTACGGCTGGGTTGGTGATGAAGGCTAATATAACTCAGGCTAAATTCATTATTTTATATGTATATATAATATTTATATTTTTCCTGATTTTAAAAGAAATTAAAATACTTTTTGGGGCCCCTAAAGGTGTAATAGGCCACAGACACTATGCCTAGTGGATAAATTGGCCCTGCTTGGTCAGGTGTTCTTAAGTCCAATTTTTGTCATAAACTTGAGACATGACAGAGAGAGGAGGAATTGAGGTAGTTAAAAAGAAGACTTAATCCTTTTGGTCTATCTATAGTGAATGGTTTCTTATTTTAGTACCTGATGCCTCATTTCCACTTTTTCTCCCTATACCTATCTTCTGCAGAGTGAACACTTTCAGCTCCCTTTAGGCCTAGCATTGGGGTGGATCACTTTAAGAAGGATGGACTTGTCAGAGCTTGGAGAGGCTGCGACCTTCCTCGGAACAAGTGAGGTAGAGCTGCTTCTGCTACAGGCCAAGGGCTTCGATGGTAAGATTCATGGTGGCTGCTGGCTTCACTTTATTTTACTGCTTATAGGTGGCAATCAAGATAGTCGAATTGTTGAGAGGATGTATCAGTCTGGAGCCTACTTACTTGCTTGAGGCGTAACCCACATCTATGAACCTCTGACTGAGCAACCAAGGAGCTCAGATCACCCAGGGAGGGGATGGAGGTTTCCAGAAAAGAGGAGGAGTGCTGGGAGATGGCCCAGGTGCAAGCCTTGCTTACTGGCCCCTACAACATGCTTTATCTTCCAGGAAACACAATTATAATGCTGATATCTGCAGGGGTGGGGGCCAGATAAACCCATTCTCAGAAACCTCTTAGTTGTCAGTGAATGCCATAGCAGAGTGATGGGACTGACACTTAGATGGTAGATTGGGCTTGTTTACTGTGAAAAAGAAAGGAAAAGACTCCAGGGAGGCAGGAAAAATAGTGTCTCTGGCTATCTTCAGAATTTACTAATGTTGGAACTTTGCCCTCTGAACGTTTTCTAGGTCAGTAGGGTCACTCAGCCAAACACTAAACAAAAGATAATTGGGAGACTAACTTACCCTGATTAATAATTTCTTGGTAGTTACAGGCAGAAATAAAGGTTAATGAGGATTTAGCTTCAAGATAAAGGCTAAGTACTACACGAAAATCTCTAAATAAATATTTTCCCCTCTCCCTTTCCATGTGCGGGCTGCACGGCCATCTTCTGAATTTCAGCTAATTGGGGATCTGAAGTCAGATTCATAGTGTAAGCTAGCATCAAGCCACCTACATACCTTAACTCCAAAATTATTCAATAGCACAACATAAATAGTGGCTGAGAGTTGTTTTAGTACTTCTATTTAGTCAACATTAGGCTTTAATAGGACCAATTAGAATTCAGGCCAGTTATGTAGAACATTATATTTCCATCATAGACCAACTCTGGATCAGTTCCCAGTTTCCCGTCATTGAATTTCATTACTGTGATTGCATTTTAGAGTAGCTAATTATAATCCATCAAATCAAATATAATAACAGAACTGTCCCTGAGGTCAGAACTGGTCCTACAGAAGCTTATCACAGGTAGTTAGATAACAAAGGACAAGACCATCATGATGTCAGGGAGAAAATCAAAATCGAGCCAAAGCACTAGAGATAATTGAATGATACATTTAGTAAACTCAGTCGGCACTCTAAATAATTACTTAAAATATAACAAGCACATAATTTTTAATTAATTTTTTGGCCAAATTATTCTTCCTCATAGAAATGTACAGACAGCAAAAAGACAAGAGTCAGCAAAAGCTTTTTATCCCTCTGGGCTAGCGGACAACATAGGAGGCTTTTTTGAACTCAAGCCAAGTGAAATCAGTGTGATAAGAGTGTTAGGCAAGTAGTCTTGGGTTCAGATTTCCTCTCCTTGATGTCCTCTATCTGTGTAAGTAGAGCAAATCACTTCTTACTGAGCCTCAGTTTTCTCATCTGTCAAGCTGTGTAATACTTACTCCGCCGGCCTTCCTCCATGAGGACCAAATGAGACAATACATGGGAAAAACAAACACAATGCAATAGGGAGATACCCAAGAAAGAAAACTAGAATTGCTGGGAGTCAGGGAGGAAGCATGCTTTTAGAGATAAAGACAAAACACCATCTTAAAGCAAGATTAAATGATTTTTATATAAGAACAGGTAAATAATCTATGCAAAAAAACTATGAGACTGAATATAGTATTACTCCAATTTTGATCCATATCCTAGAAAAAAGACTTGAAAGAAATGCTTCATGTAGATAATAGTGGGGTTGTTTTTTTGTTTTTGTTTTTGTTTTTTTTGAGTTACTGTACATCATGGGTGATTTTTAGAAAAATTTCTTCATACATTTCTCTACTTTCAAGTTTTCTCCAGTAACACATGCTACTATTATATTGGGAAAGATATTTAATTATCTAAAAATACGAAATCATATAGACAAAACTCCTGAGTTTACAGATGAAAAAACTAGAGCCCATAGAAATGAGACTGTTCCTTACATCTTGTTACTAGCAAAACCAGGACTAAAATCCAGGTGTCCTAACTCAAATCCATTGCTGTCTCCATTGCCTTCTCTGAAATTTTTTATGAATGCAAAGTATTAAGAATTGACTGAGTTCATTTATTTCATCTTCAAAAAATATCCTTATCAGGGACCGGGCTTCAGATAAGGAAGGACCTCTGAAAATTTTTCTCTCCCACTGTTTCCAGAGTTGATAAAAATTGCTAATTAAGAGGCAAGTGATTAACCCAATACTTGAGGCAAACAATGGAGGAAACAAAGCTAAGCACAGGAGATAGAGGAAGCATGTTATAATAATGCAAGAGCTCTGATTTAGGAGGCAGGTGATCTAATTTCTAGAGTCAGTATTCTAATGACTGCCACTAATTAGCTATGCAATTTTGGACAACTCTCTTAATCTCTTTTCTTTGGTTCTTTTACTAAAAAGAAAAAAGGAAGGAAGGAATCTCTGCCAGGTGATATTCATGTTTCTTTCAAATGATAACATTTGGTTTAAAATGCAGTGTATTTACCTTAAACACACAAAAGGTATGCAAAATGGGTGCTTTTCATAAACAAGCCATTTTCATAGAAATAACATAAAGCAAAATCCATTTTTGGAAAAAAAGAGACCAAAAAAATAAATACAATGCTAACCCAGTATTTACAATGCAAATGACAAGTAGAAGCAAGCACAAAATCAGTCAAATGGCAACATAAAAATCCTCTGGCCCAGCAGTTTTAGTGGTGAATTAGTTGCAATCAGGGAAACGGGGGAGGGAGCACAGTGTTGTAGATGGTGACGGCAAGGAAGTGGTGAGCAAAAACTTCTTTGCAGAGATAAGCATGGTAGAAGAAGGGGTGAATGCTACCCAATTTCACCTGTTTCTTACACATTCCGTCCCCAGGTTTGTCCCTGATGAGAGCCCTGTCCTGCAGCCTGAGGCCTCCCTTGCTTTGGTGGTTCATGTGTCAGGGGTGGTGGTGGTGACAAAGTTGTCTGCAGCAGTGTTTCACCTGGGCCAGAGGTTCAAATTTTCCCTCTTCTAGCCGAATGTTGTCCTCTTCCCTTACCCCTGTACTCAAGAAGCTGTAACAAGGGACTTCTGGGAGCTTCTGCTAAAACTCACTTTGCTTTAGAAGTCTGTTTCTTATTCATATTCCCTGGCTATCTGCTTAAGGTGGGAAAGAACCTGAGGAGATGGCTCAGGTATTTATAAGAGTTCTGGCGCATTTTACCAGAAACCTCTTATTGGTTAATCACTTTGTGGAGATCTGCTTTGCTTAGGGGTGCATCATGGGCATGGGAGGCTGAAGAGAGAAAAATAATGCATCTGGAAAAGTGACATGAACCAGCTATGCTGCATGACAAAAGTAACCGTATTTCCTCTCCTCACCCTTCTCCCTCTAATTTTACCATGTACTTCTGTTGGAAGGCTTTCATTCCAAAATTAAAATTAAGGTCTAAAGAAATCCTGAAGAGCAGATATGACCACTAACCTACATTTTCACTGTTGTAACCAGATCTAAGTGAGGTTCTTTGGAGGGGAGCTGGGAAGGGTCGGAGCACCAGGACAACCACCCAGGATCTGGGGTTGGGAGTAGGAGGTAAGTGCTGGGGTTGGGAGAAGTGGGTGAGATTTGGGCAGGCAACCTTCCAGTGGCAAAATGGTGTATGATGTTCCCAGCCTCTGCTTGCCAAAATGTTTCTTATTCCTACATTGTCATTCTGTGGGTGTATTCAGGATGATCTTTCATGATTTTATTGAATTTTGCAATTACCTATATTGGCAATTTCAAGTCAATGAGCAGAATTAAAAGAAACAAGGTTTCATATAATAAGGGCTTGGTGATGATGAACTCCTTGAACTTGACCTTATCTGAGAAGCACTTTATCTGCCCTTCCATTCTAAATGAAAGCTTTGCTGGATAGAGCAATCTTGGATGTAGGTCCTTGTCTTTCAGGACTTGGAATACTTCTTTCCAGCCCTTTCTTGCCTGTAAGGTCTCTTTTGAGAAATCACCTAAGAAAAAGAAGATAAAAAATATGACAGTAAAAAGACAGCAAACTCACAGTTATTAACAACCACACCTAAAGCAAAAGCAAACTAAGCCAACACCTAGAACAGGAACAGAACCACAGAAATGGAGGGTTAGTAACAAGGGAGTGGGAGGAGGAGAGGGGGAAAAGGTACAGAGAATAAGTAGCATAGATGGTAGGTAGAAATGGAGGGTTAGTAACAAGGGAGTGGGAGGAGGAGAGGGGGAAAAGGTACAGAGAATAAGTAGCATAGATGGTAGGTAGAAAATAGACAGAGGGAGGTCAAGAGTAGTATGGGAAATGTAGATGCTAAAGAACTTATGACACATGGACATGAACTAAAGGGGGGGAATGTGGGTGGGAGGGGGTGTGCAGGGTGGAGGGGAATGTTGGGGGTGAAATGGGACAACTGTAATAGCATAATCAATAAAATATATTAAAATAAAGAAATAAAAGAAACAAGGTCATACGTATCAGTATGAAAGTGTCTGACATATACTGTATATGACCCATACATTTTTTTCTCTACAGAAAAGAAGACATGCTGGATTCATGACAGCAAGAGCACTTATGTCAAGGCCAAAGTTAAAGGGAGGGGAAATGATGGCAAAATAATTGTTGAAACAACAGACGGCAAGGTAAAGGAATCATTTTTTAAATCTCAGGAATGACTGGGTTCTGATACCAAATAATTAATATTTTCTCTAATAGTTTAATTAAGAACCTGTGGTAGGAGATGCCACTAAGAACCTTGGGAAACCTTTCATTCATCTTTCAGGAGCTTCTCCACTTACTAACAAGGATTTAATGACTAACACTGAGTGAATCAGAGTAAACTGATTGCTGGTGGTAAAGCTCATTGACTCTGGAACTCACAACTTTTTTCACTTCTGTCATCAATGTTTCGAGTTTGTTTGTTTGTTTTTTAAGGTGCCCCTGGAGTGAATAGTGACCTAAGGAACAATTAAGCAAATTGTGTTTATAGGACCAAGAAAGAGAGGCATGATTTGAATAAGAATAGCAGTGTCAGAGAAGCCTAAAAATGTGGAAATTGTCAGTAACCTCAAATTCAAGGGAGATTAAGGGCGTGGAGAAAGCCTTGCATTTCAAAATTAGGAGGTCACTTATGTCCTCTGAAAGAGAAGGTTAGGGCAAGTGTTGGGCACAAGTAAGACTGTACGGGGTCATAGAGGGAACATGTAGTAAGGCTGAAACTGTCCCAGTCCTCTCAACTCAATTACATTAGGCATCCATGCGAGAATCTTGCCTCTTCTGAGCAGTCGCTGAAACTACTGTTTTGTCAACAGTATTTAAGGTGATTTATAAATAGAATGTGGTTTATGTATAACTACAATTTTCAAAAGAAATCCTAGGGCTAAGAGCATGAAAGCAATACATTAGTGATGTAGAAAGAGGAGTCTAAAGATGGTTAGTTTTGTCCTGTTTTTCCACCATAAAATGGAGGTCCCATGACCAAAGCCCCACTCTGCGTATCCCTGGCTCCAGGCTTCCTCTTCCTGCTGTTAGAAGTGACTCCGCTTCCAATCACTATTGGTCTTTATAACAGTAACAGAGGCAATAAAGCCAGTGGGTATAGAGTAATACTTATGCAAGAACATTGGTTCTGTTCTACAGAAGAGAAGGAGTCCTGGTAATACAAACATTGAAGAGACTTTTAAAAAGGGGGATTACTGTTGGAACAATGTCAAAGAAGACTGTGGGTGGAAATTGGATTAAGACAGAGAATTTGAGAACCTCTGAATAAGAAATTATCACCAACTTAAAATCAGATAATGCCAACCTTTATTAATCAAGGAAAAGGGCTATAGGAAATTGTGTTAGGAAACTTCTAAAAGCAACTCTATGCAATTATTTGATAGTGGCAATATGCCCATATTAATGAAGTGATCAATATTTATTTAATACCTACCATGTCCCTAGCATTGTGATATGTCCTTTATCAACTGTAGAAGAAGACATTAAAATGTCTTCTTAAAGTGCTTATAAACTATCTGGGAAATAGTCTAACATAGTCAGTTATTAAAATATATATGAGTTAACTCTTCCTGAAAGCAGCCAGAGATGATCTATGAAAATAATTCGCTGTTCACTTGACCCAGAAAACCCTACAAAATTGTGCAAATCAAGAGGTTCAAATCTTTGTATTTAAGGACACTTGTGAAACTGCCCAGGCCATCAAGAATATGCATATTTAAAAAGCCACCAAGTACCTGAAGGATGTCACCTCACAGAAGCCAGGTATGCCATTTGGTCATTATCATGGTAGAGTTAGATGTGCCCAGGCCAAATGCTGGGGCTGGACTCAGGGTCAGCAGTCCCCAAAAGAGTGCTGAATAAATTTAAAAATGTAGAGAGTAATACTGAACCTAAGGGTTTAGATGTAGATTCTCTGATCATTGAGCACATCCAGGTGAACAAAGCTCCCAAGCTGCGGCATAGAACCTACAGAGCTCATGGGTGGATGCACCCCACCCCCACCCGCCAAGCTCTCCCTGTCACACTGAGATGGTCCTACTGAAAAAGAGCAGGTTGTTCCTAAACCGGAAGAGGAGGTTGCACAGAAGAAAACGACAACCCAGAAAAAACTGAAGAAACAAAAATTATGGCCCAGGAGTAAATCCAGCATAAAATAAGTACTAACAAAAAAATAGATAGATAGATAGATAGGTAGATAGGTAGATAGAAGATAGATGAGTTCATAATATCAAGATAGTACAGGTTCTGTACATGGTAAAACACTTTATAAAAACAAACTGAGGGAGTTGCGGAAGGTTTGAGGATGAGAATACACCTTGAGCTAAGTCTGAAAGGATGAGTCTGTCTCCTTGGCTCCTTCTTCTAAACCTCCAGGATATGTCGAGATATTTTCAGGGGCCGAACTATAATTACTATAATGTGGCCACTCTCAGAGGTGGTCCAAGCCAGCGAGGAGCTATAGGATTAAGGCACCGCAATTTAGGAAATTTTGATTCAACAAAAATGCTTTTTATAAACTTCATCTTTGGGCAAGAAAAACACATCGGCAAGAGGAGCACCTCTTCATTTCTTCCGTTGAGGTTGGTGTAACTTCTCCCGGCCCCATCCTCTAACGAGGCATCTTCTTGACTCCAAAAATTCTTTGTGATACATGGCAAAATAAATAAGCATAGTAAAAGAGGGAAGTAAATCTTAAATTTTCCTCTCTGCAGAGTCTGAGTGTCAAGGAGGAAGAAGTTCAGCAGATGAATCCTCCACGGTTTGAAATGACTGAGGACATGGCCCTGCTGACTCATCTCAACGAAGCCTCCGTGCTGCACACCCTGAGGAGGCACTATGACCTTTGGGTGATCCATGTTTGCATCTAGGCTTCATTGCTGCAACTTTGTATCGGCAATGTCCCAGCCCTCTCAGGGGTGAAAAACACATCATCAAATTTAAACCTAGTCACATGGAGGTAACCTTTGAGGGATGACCACAGGAAGGGTCCTTATCTTATCATTCCCCAGTTATATTTTGTCAGTATTAATATCCGTTCCCAGAAGTTTTCCTGCGAAAGTAAAGGCATGAGGCTTGGAACCTGATAGACCAGTGTCCCAATGCCAGCTCAGCCACTTACCAGGTGTTAGGTTTCTTGTCTTCCTGAAGTCACTTTTACGGTAGAGTGGGATAATGCCTGTCTCTCTGCTTGGAGAATTTAGTAAAAGAATATACGTAAAGCTGGTAGTTCAGTGCCTACTACCTCATTTGTGCCCTCCAAAACAGAGGTTTTTTTCCCATCATCATTAAATTCGAAATGGTTGGTTGCTGAGATTTTTATTTACTCAGAACCTATTCAGCAGAAGCAGCACTGAGAAGATTAGGCTAAGATGATGGCATTTGGGACCCATTACTGTGGAAGCCTTGACATGCAGCCAGCCAGCTTGCTCCTTGGCTCTCTGATTTACTGTGTGACTGTATGTGTCCCTGGGATGCTGTAACAAAATTACCACAAACTGGGGAGGCTTAACACAACAGAAATTTATTCTGTCACTGTTCTAGGGGCCAGAGTCCAAAACCGAATCAGCAGAGTTATACCCCCATGGAGCCTCTGGCGGGGAATCATTCCTTGCCTCTTTCAGTTTCTGGTGGCTATTGGCATTCCTTGTGGCTGGATCACTCCAATCTCTGCCTACCTCTTCACATCGCCTTCTCCTCTGTGTGTTTCCACTGGATCTAAGACCCATCCAGATAGCCTCTTGAGATCCTTAATTTAATTACATCTGCTAAGATCCTTTTTCCAAATAAGGTCATATTCACAGGTTCTGGGGATTAGGACACCGACCTGTCTTTTGTGTCCACAATGCAACCATTACAGTGACTGAGTGACTCACAGGATCTGTTCCCCCTCGGGGCCTTAGACGTGCGGTTCCTAATCTTGGTGAGGAAGATTCTCTTCTGGCCTCAAATGCCTGCAGAATCTGCAGGCCTGCTATTAGTTAGTAATCTTCTCCATCTGAAAGGTGTTTGTGTCAGACATAGGAGTCATTAGGTTCTCCCAGGGGAAGAAGTAATCCCAGGTCCTGTGGTTACCTTAACCTGGTTCTGTCTCTTCTGTTAGAACTCCCTTCTCTGCAAAAATCCAAAAGTTCTCCCCTTCCAGTTCATTTATAAATCAATATTTGAGCAAATGTTACCTGACAGTGAAAAAGCAGATAATCCTGGAAGTATTTCTAACCTGTTTTCTGAAATCTTTTCTGAACTTCCCTCAGACATATTCGGGCCTCTTGTGTGTGAGCATAAACCCTTATAAGTGCCTTCCAGTGTATCAGAAAGAAGTGGTGGCTGCCTACCAAGGGAAGAGGCGATCAGAGGGCCCCCCTCACATCTTTGGTGTGGCCAATAATGCCTTTCAGGATATGCTTCACAGTAAGTGACTGCCCTACAAAATGAAAGATAAAAATATCTGATCTACTTTTCCTGTGTCACTTAGAGACACGCAGGCATTGTAAGCAGACCCTGACCTTTACAGTTACCTAATCACTTGAAGCCTCTTTTTCCTTCTGGATAAAACGTGGGCAAAATAGGGCCTACCTCCTAGGGTTATGAGGACGATTAGCTCACACATCAAATTAAGTGAGATAATGCATTGAAATGGTCGGCCTAGTGGGAGACCCAGAGTAACCCCCCTGTAGATGGCCGCTTTGATTATACAAAATGCCTGCTAGAGTTTCTGGCATAAAGAAGATTTTCTGTAGCTATTATTACACCATGCTTCTTAAAAGGCTTAAAATGGCAAAAATGTCAACCATTTAGTCAGTTGCTATTTGTATTTGGAACAAGAAAATAGGCCTAGAATTCATATGTTCTTATGACTGGCATAGACATGGGCAGGAAAAAAATCTATTTCACTCTGTACAATTCAAGTGCTTTTTTTTTTTATTCTAACTATATACAGAGCAAATCCCTTTCCTTATTATCTGACTTCAAATTGCAACCAAGGAAATTTTTAATAAGTTTGCGCCAATACCTAGAAGCTCTGGCAGAAGGATGTTCTGACATTTTCTTCTCTTTTGTAGATCAAGGGAATCGGTCTGTAGTCTTCATGTAAGTGTTTGCCTTGCTTGTTTTTTTGGCCAGCTGTGAGAGTTTCAATGGAAACAGACACCTACATTTCACTAGGAATGAAACACAAATTTGCTGTCTATGAATTGTTTGCTCTTTAAATATAGACTATGGTCTGAGAAAGAATAAGGTACTCAGGAAATTGCTCTAGATATGGTGCCAGCCAGGCTGCCTCCATCATTTCAGGAGATCTTTTAGAAACCACAGTGCACAAGCTGGTTTTAATGATCATTTTGATATAGAAAACTTCCATGCCCAAATAATTTTCAAAGGTCTCTGGACTGGTTAGTCAGAGAGACTGAAAATCCGATGGGGATGACCATGAAACAGATATGTTATTGTAGCAGCCAGATTGGGGCAGGCCAAGGTACATTAAGTAGTAGGAACTAAAAGATGGTGAGGCGTGGATGGACAAGAAAGAGGGGTGAGGAGGGAGGAAGGAAAGTGTGCAATGATACAATATGTATGTTAGTTTGGTTGGAAAGGGCATCTGGCCAGGTGAAATGTTAGCGTAGTGGCGGAGGGGATAGGCTGATACTCAAGCGGCTGTGAAATGCTCAAGTCCCTGCTCTTCCTATACCCTGTGTACTGAGCTCTCCATTTGCTTCAGCCATGCCAATAATAATAATAATAATAATAGTAATATAACAACAGCATCTCAGAATCTTAGAGCTGAAAGGGCAGTTAGAGTTCAGCCCTTTGCAGAGAGGATAGGCTACTTTCTGGAGTTCCATACGGGGAAAGGCAGGCCTTGATCCTTTGACACTTTGAGTGATGAGGCTGTAAGTTTACCAGTGTGTTCTCCCCACATCACAAAGTCAGCTGGTTCCCAAAAGTAAAAGGGAAGTCCCAAGCCCAGGTACCTGGTGAACTGAGTGAGGGAGGTGGTTAGACCTGGCCACGAGGTGGCCACAATATATGAAATTTTTTTGAACAGCTGGTAATGAGGATACCTGTCTCTAATTAGCAGAGGTACTGTTTAGTTTTTGTTAACAGGACCATGAAGCATAGACTTCCTGTTTTTATAAGTGTCTTTGGTATTTCCAGATTTTTGTTAATGCTGTTTTTGCAGCCTGAGCTGTCTTCCCCTTCTCCCAACCAATGAACTGTCTGCATCTCCTGCAAATTCCCTCATAAGTTCTACTTTTCCATAAAATTTTCCCTTCTTCCTTAGACTATATGGTTGAAATTATTTAACTTTCATTGTATTTATAATCAGAGCCAGTTAACTGTACCATTGAATTTCCGATTGCAGAGGAGAATCTGGTGCAGGAAAGACTGTGAACACCAAGCACGTTATCCAGTATTTTGTCACCATTGGGACCATGGGAAAATCAAGGGAAAGGCCAGTAAGTGTTCACCTGCCTTGGCAAAAATAGTGAGGTGGTCCTATCCACTGATGATGGAGGATGTGTCCTGACCACTGATAGGGAAAAACTAGGGGGCAAGAACCACAGAACAATTAGAAAAATTATAGAAAAGTCTTTTTTTGCCCATTTTTTTCTTCACCTCTTAAGAGAATCATCAATGGCTCCAAACCATTATTGGGTTATCCCCCAAACATGAAATTATATAAGTTGTTTCAGATCTGCTTCAAGGGGTATTTACTGGTCAACTCTTTGTCAATTGGACCCTCTGAAAATTGGGCACTTAAGATCCAAACCACCTTTCTTAAAGGCTAGGGTCATCAGTACCTTGAATGGCCACTTTTGATATTTTCGAATTCCTTTAGCTAGGGTGAGCTGGCACTATGTGCCAAATAGAAGTCGGCTTCCTTTATCACTAACATCTGGATCAAATCTCAGTCTCAAACACCTGATGGATATAACCTCAACCTACTCACTTTCCATGTTCTGAAAACTTAACCGTCTCTCTCTAGTCAATTATCTGTATCCTTGATGATTTTTTAGGTTTGCTTACTTTGTTTAGGTTCATTAACAGGCTGATGTACTTCATAATAATTTGAGGATAACTAGACCATGAGAGATGGTATGCCAATCAAAATTAGCTAATGCTGAGTGGAACTCAGAACAAATGAGTTATTGGCTATAAGAGCTTCACAACTTTCTATGTCTGACATTGTTATCTTGCTTTTAAAATTCAATCCTGGTTGTTTTCTGCTGCTTTTGCAAAGTAAGAAGTATATCAAAATAGATCTAGTCCAATTTTCAACCCATGAAAAGTTTCTTTTCTAATCACCAAATCCCTGAATTTGATTGATTTCCTTAAGTAGCATTGAACTGTATTAGCTATGACTTCATTTTTGCACCCATTTTAGGTTGTTGGGTGTGCATTGTTTGTTCAGTCTAGCCATTGATCTTTATGATAATACAAAACACATAGCACATAACAGTTTTATAAAAATCTTTGCTTATATAGCTCTTTTACTTATTTAAAGAACAGTATACCCATGATATTTTACAAGGGATATAGTATTTGTAAACCTATAAATTCTTGAGTGACATATACTATGTAATTTCCCCCATAAAATAGGTCCTTGAGGCTGAGTGAAAGACAAAAGCCATTGCAGTTTTTGTACTGAATGGTCATTCAGACTTGCTGTGTGTAGATGACCAGCTTTGGCCCATCGGCCTAAGCACACACCATTCAAATTCAAGATCAATACCATCACAAGTGTTTGCTTGACATGGATTTCTAGATCACTTAGGGATGGTAGCAAAGAAAAATATAATTTAATAATGCCAAGAGTGTGTTGTATTACCTTAGGATAAAATTTCAGGTGTGAGAATAGATGGGAAGAGAGTGAGATTAACAATGGGGGAAAATATATGGAATGAAGTTTAAAAGTAGGGTATGGTATGTGTTGTTTATTCTGTAAAATATCCATTTTCTTTTTTTAAAATTTTAATTGTTGTTCAAGTACAACAGTTTTCTGCCTTTTACTCCCACCCCAGCCCACCCCCCCAGCACTTCTCCATTTTCTTTTCCTACTCAAGCCAATACCAACCAAAAGAGAAGCATTTCAAATAAATGAGCTCCCACATATATTCACAGAGGCATTTTATATTGTCAGTCTCTCACTCATTTATTTTTATGAGTTCCCTTTCCAAAACAATATTTCATCACCAAATTTGGCAGCAGCTTATTTTTTTTTTTACTCCTCACTCATGTTCGTGGCTCACTGATTTTAAAGAGAAAAGAAGGGAGAGAGAAAGAAAAGGAGAGAAACATCGATGTGAAAGAGACTCCCATTGGTTGCCTTTCATTTGCACCCCAACCAGGGACCGAACCTGCAACCCAGGCTTGTGCCCTGACTAGGAATCAAACACGTGACCCTTTGGTTCTTGGGACACAGCTCAACCAACCAAGCCACACTGGTCAGGGCTGGAAGCAGCTTTGACTACTGGTTATCAGAGCAAGAATGGGGTTTGACCTGGGGATGGAGGGCTTGCCACAGTACAGAGTTCTGCTAAAAGCTTTATCAGTCGTACTTCTCTTACCTGTATCTCAGGGGGCTTTAGAAGATCAAATCAAACAAGTGAATCCTATCTTAGAATCATTTGGAAGTGCCAAAACCCCGAGAAAGGACAACTCCTCTCGTTTTGTAAGTAACACAACTGTGCAGTAGATGAGTCTTTAATTTTTAGGCAAATGGTAAGATTCATGTCTGAGTACATAGGTATGGAGAAAATTTCTAGTGCATCAGAGATCTTTAATTGAAGTTTATAATATTAGATTCCTCAAGAAATTTAACCAGTATTATCATTAAAACAATTAAGACTACATAAAAGTATGTACCTGAGAAACTTCTACTATTTTGTCAATTTTAGGAAGAAAATATTTATTTTACTAGTTTCAAATTTCTCTCCATTACCAGTAATAGGGAAGCTTACCTAGCAAATTCTAATAATGTTTTATATTTTATCATATTTTACAAATTTGAAAGTACTTTTTCTTCTTCATGGTTTCCAATACTTTTTATGACAAATCAACTTAATAAGCATTTTCTAATTCACTTACTACAGTTATTATTTTTATTTCTGACTATGGCCACCTTGACCCCTGTATATTTTTCACTGGGGATTTTTGTTTATTGGGGGAAAATATTTTTCAGTAGTTTTTGATAACTATAGCAGTCTCATAATAGAGGAAGGATTTGGATTTCCAACACTAACTTCACAAATCCATTTTATGCCAAGAATGCAGGGAGTGACTATGTAAATTATAAGGAAATTTGCAGAAGGCTGTCTGTTTGAGTCTCTGGGCATAATTAACTAACAGCCTCCTGCCAATTTAGCTAGTTTCCACCCAAGGCCTTAGATTTACTTGCAATGTCTGGCTGCATGGCAGGTGCTAGTACTGGTCCATAAAACAATTGCTAGATTTGGGATTTGTTAGAATGTGAAGGGATTTTTTTGCTGAAATCTGAAGAAAAAAAGCTGGGGGGTAGGGGGGTGGAGGAAATAACCAAGAGGGAAAGGGAAGAGAGGAAGGGAAAAAGAAAGGCAAAAAAGGATGCGTAAGAGAAAAGACAGTAAAAAAAGGGGGAAAAAAGACTATCAAGAGGAAATAAAAATAAATAAGAGGGAAAGAAAACAATGAAAAAGAACAAGAAAAAGTTTAGAAGACTAGAAACAAGTAAAGAAGAAAAATAAATAAAAATAGATTAATGCAAGAAGGGAGCAAAGGAGAAGGGAAGAGAGAAAAAGGAGTTTAAAAACTTAAAAACCCAGGACAAATGTTTTCAATTAATATGATATATGCATGTGCATACATGCATATAAATGTACATATACATATATGTGCAATATATACATATGTTTGGCTCCCATTATCCTACCTTTGTTACCTTACTGGCTCAATGCGCCTTTGTCCAGCCGCTCCCCTTCCCTTCCCAGGCACAGCCTTGCGCTGACTCCTTCCTTGGAGACCTGCCTCTGCCCAGCACCCGCATCCCACCCTGCAGGCTCTGGCTGCCGCTGGCCTGCCCCCTTGGCTGCATCTGGCATTTGGACACAGGCTCTGTCACCTCTGGACAGCCTTTCTGATCCACTGCATCCTGTTGTAGCTTTTCACTGAGAAGCAAGTGAGCCCCATCTATTATTTTTTCCCAAAGTGGTGTTTTGAAACACAGATCACATCACTTCTCTGCTTAAAACCTCCCATGTCTCCCAAGCACACATGTACTAGAACCCTACTTCCGGAGCCCACAGGGTTCCCATGACAGGGTGCCCAGTGCCTGTCTACGTCTCAGACTCTATTTTATTGCCTCCCTCCTTTTCTCTTTCTGAGTAAACTCCAGCACAACTGGCTTTTCTTTGGATTTCAAAACACACCGCATATTTCTACATTAGAGTCCTGGCATTCTCTGCTTATACCTAGTATCTAGAAGTATAGGGACCACATTATTTTTCTAATATGGTATTGCCAGTGCCTAGCAGGTTTCCGGGATCACACTGATGTTCGATGGATGTTTGTTGAATAAATGAAAGAATATGCTAAACAGATATAATTTTCCTCATTTTTTAGATAAGTACACTGGGGCCTGAAGAGATGCAGTAATACACATAAGGACACCCAGCAGTTCGGAGACTAGGGTCCAGGACCACTGCTGGTCCTGACATTTGTCCTGGCTGCCTCCCAACATTGACTCGTATTAGCTCAGAACCATGTTACTTTTTAAAAAAAAAACTTTCGTGGAACTAGTCACTGCGTGAGTAATGTGTATAACGAAGCCAATACAACTGTTAGGCTTGTTTCAATAGGACACTGTGTTCTGTGTCCACCTAGGGCAAATTCATCAGGATGCACTTCTGTGCCAGGGGCAAGCTGTCATCTGCCGACATCGACATCTGTAAGTGGCCATCACACCGTCTGATCGCTTTTCTTTTAAGTGTTGCAGGAACAGCTAAATATGTGTCTTTTTCCATTTCTCACCATGCAGATTTCCTTGAAAAGTCCCAGGTGATTTTTCAGCAGCCTGGAGAGAGGAACTACCACATATTCTATCAGATTCTGTCTGAAAGAAAGAACTTCAAGGTAAATGCATTATTCTGGAGTTGAATGAGGGTCATTCTAAAACCAGAGACGGAAGTCAGATGATCAGAATGGGCAAAGTGCTATTTAATAAGTCTTTTCACCTCTTTGCAACTCAGTTTATTCATCCAGAAACTTAGGGAATTGAACCAATTACAGAACCTGTGTTTTATAACTTTATATGGATAGAGAATGAATAGTAACATTTTTTTTCAATTTTATAATGTTTGGAGGTGGGTAGGATGCCCAGCAAAGTTAAATGAATGTGTGTGTTTGTCTACAAAAAGCATTAGATAATTTAAGGCCTTAAATGACTAGAACCACATGGTATTTGTAGACAAAAGACAGGAGGTAGGAGACATCACCATGGTGTGCAGTGGACAATGGGAATTTTATAAAGAAAAGAAGGTTAGGGTTGGGATATTAAAAACAGGAAAGGGATTTAATCAGAGTAATGAGAGAAGTGTATTTCTGGAGGAACAGTGTACACAAGTCAGGGATAAGGGGAGGCAAAATCAGGGAACAGAGAGACAGGATTAATACAGAAAGGATTTGCTTAGAGGAATAGTAGGGATTTTATTCTGATGGTTTCTGAGCTCAGGTTGTTGGCAGGGTGTGGGAGCATGTGCGTGCGTGTGTGTGTGTGTGTGTGTGTGTGTGTGTGTCTGTTGTTGAGGTGGGGCAATAGGAGGCCATCATTTGTTGAAGGCAATGACTGAGGGTAAGAATGAGAGATAGCGATGAGTCAAAAATATTCCCAAGTTTTGTGATGTGACTAGGGTAATAGTAGTTCCATGAATAGGAGGAGAAAAGCAACTTGTGGGGTAAAAGAATGAATTTTATGTATTTCTTCAACAAATACCGATTGTGATACTAATGTAGGTTCATCAGGCACTCCTTTTTAAGCATGGAAGACAGAGAAGTAAACAAGAAAGGCAGGTTCCTGCCCTCGTGAGCTTATATTCTAGTATGGGAGACAGGTAACAAACAAACAAATACATGTATAATTTCAGAGAATGGAAGGTCTACAAAGAAAAAGCAAGGAGGGTGAGACGATAGGGTAAACTGGGATTTGGTAGGATAGTGGGTGGTTATATTTTAATAGGATGGTCAGGTACAATCTCTCTGAGAAAGCAATATTTTTCCAGGTATTTGAATGAGGGAGGGAGCAAGTAGACCAAGATTTTCAGTTCCAGGGTGAGGGAACAATGAATCCAAAGGCCCTGAGGCAGAATGCATTTGGTTTATTCTTAGAATAGGAAAATGACCATTGTGGGTTGGGGAGAGGAGAGGGTAGTGCAGTGTGAGATAGGTGGGGCCCAGACCACACAGTACCTTGCAGGCTAGGGCAGAGAGTGTACGTTTTATTTTAAGGGCTATGGGGAGTCACTGGAAGAGGAGAACGACAGGTTGATTGGATTTCAAAGGTATCGCATATGATGTGAGCTAAGGACAACAATGGTCCCACAGGAGTGGATGTGGGATGAGATGGAAGGTCCAAGGGAGCAAATTGAGGGGGACCAACACCCTAGCCTGTCACGCTTACATGATGTATAGCATACCTCTGACAGTGTTTTGACTTTGTGGTCTTCAACTCCAAAGTGCCCTCACCAGATGTGGAAAGCTCTGCAAACAGAGCAACTGTTTTTGCTATGGATGTGATTAGTGATACAAAAGTAGCAGCTATTCTCCTTCCCAACTCGCTACCCCCTAGACATGGAACAGATGTTTTGGGTCTTCCTTTGATCAGCAGTTGCAAATCTAATCATCTTGACATAAATTTCTATGCAGTGCACGGCATCTCGCACATATGGTCCGACGTGAGTACCAGGAGTGACTGCAAGATTTTTCTTTTCTTTTCTTTTCTTTTTTTTTTGGAGTATCTCTATTTACTAAGAGAACAGTCCGAGGACTGGGCTGCTGTGGAAAATTGGTTATTTTTTGAAGTGCATCATCTTGACACTCAAGGAATTAACAGGAATGACTTCAGATTAGCCAGGTTGAGGGTTTTGTGGCCCTTGGGGGCAGGACCAGCTACAAAAAACACACAGAGAAACAGGTGAGGGGGCTGGGTGGGGTGTGTGGTAGTTATAGTTGCCTGAACTCATTTATTTTGAGTCTTTGGGGGCTGCTGGAATGATTGCTGCACGAAGCCTGACATCTGCTGGTTCAAGTTAAGGATTGTCAGTTCACCTGTTTTCAACATGAATTGTCCTTGGAGACATTAAAAAAATTGGAATTCTTTCTATTCATGTTTGCCAAAGAAAAGCTTCAGAGTATCCTGAGGATGGTACAAGAGGGCATATCTTAGCAATGTGAAGATTGTATCCAAAGTTCCCGAAATAGAAGATATGTGTAGTACAGAAGAATCAAGTACAGAAAAATCACAGCAGAGAGGCTGGCCCCGCACTGAGGAAGCTAAGGAAATGGGGTCATGAGCTACACCAGAGCCAGCCCCCTCCTAGTCTCCACATGGCTTGGGACATCCTTCTCTCTTTTCCATTCAGCTAAGGCTGGCCTCTGGTCCAGGAATGGCTAAATCCACTTCCTCAGTTGCCTTGGATATGGTTCCTTGAAATCTTTTATTTCTTAATGCTGTCTGTATACCTTGGTCCTGCATATATCTTCCTTTTTAGCTTCTTTTCTTTGACTTCATTTTCTATATATCTATAATATCCATTTTTGCTATTCCACTGGTGTTCAAACTTTAGGAGGAGAGCTCAGGAAGCATGTCCTTGCCTCTCGGAATCCTTGACACTTTGCCTAGTGTTCTGCATTGTCAGCAACCTGTCAAGAGGTACGCCTGGTCCTGTCTACTGGCGGCCTGAATGCCTCCAGGGGATGAAATTGTCAGCATCTGGACCTCCTATTCTGAGCATGTTCAGTTGCACCCCTTTACCCATGAGGTCTCTCTTGAACCAGTCTATCCTTACTCACTTTCTCCGTACTGGTCATTCGTGGGGCACAAGATGTGTTGGTTGTGCACACCATGCACTGTGCAGCTCCAGCTGCAGACTACGTGAATGACTCTGAAGCTGGGCCATGTGTAGTCTCTTTAGCTGTGTATGCACAGCTGAGAAACAGGTAATGATGGGTGCTATGGCAGAGAGTGACAGCTATAAAATTCTATTTGCAATCTAAACATCTTTTAGCCCAATACCAGCTTTGCTCCTTTTCACAGTGAACACAGGTGAATCTTGGAGAACATTCAGCCATGCAGAAAGTAAAATTCAATGTCAGGGTGACATATAAAACAAAGCCTCGAGTGGTAAAATACTTCCCACCACTCCTGACAGGCTCCCCGTCCTTCCTGTGCTCATAGTCAGCAATCTTCTGTGTGGGTCCTTATTGGCTGGACAGTCTCTCCAGTCCTAATAGTGTCTCACAAAAATACATGGACTTTTTTTTTGTTTGTTTTTCATTGTCCCAGGGCCATTTCTCTTTGTAGAAATTAAATTAATTAAATAGAAGATCCCTGTTTACATGACACTCGTTTGAGATAACCTCAATCCTCAAGCCAATTAAAATTCATTGCCCTTGAAAATAAAATTGTGTCAGGCCCAGTGAAGACAGTGCTTTAAGCTAAAGGCCTTTCAGAGTTTCTCAAACACTCTTGCATTTAGTCTGCACATTCTTTGGAGCCTCCACTTCACACTGAGAGCAGCTGCCCCAGCAAGTGGTTAGGCCAGTGCCAGCAGCCATACTTCCGGTTGTAAGGAAATAAAAGAAAACTCCATTAGATGTGCTTAATGCCTTCTAGAAAGAATACATCTGGAGGCAGGCAGGTGCCGAGGGAGAAGTGAGTACATTTGGACCCACCATTCCACCTTGCCACTGTAACCGTAGACCAGCTCAAACTGGTCCTCTCCTGTTTAACGAGACCCGGAACCAAACTTTACACCACTCATGTGTAACAGTTGTGAACTCTTAAACAGCCACCCCTTAAAATTCAGCCCCAGACCCTGGATATCAAGACTTGAACCTTCCCTCCTGTCTCCTTATTAGTCGACTTGCAAATAGAGCTCCTTTCATTTCTCAAAAGCTGGTGCTATATTTTTGGCTTCTATGTAGGTGAAGCAGCAAGCCCATGCTTGGTAACAATTTTAATAACCACCAGGGAATGGGTCCTTGTGACTGCCTGCTGGAGGCACTGAAGGCCCACAGCCTCCCAGCTCCCTCCACCCGCCCCCGCCATGGGGTGTGGGTCCTTGCACGACTCTGGCCATCTAAACTAGTTTGTGTAGAAGCTTTTTACTGCTGGGTTTCTGCACCATTCTGCACCATACCACCAATGACCCCCCCTCTCCACCCTACCCTGCCCCCATCCCCCATTCTGCAAAGTGCTCTAGGCTCCTTCCTGCTATTTTTGAGAAAAGAAACAGCTCCTGGATAAGATTACATTCAGGTGAGTGACCTCATTAAAATGCACTTGTGCCTAAATTATCTGAAAATCTCTTGAGGATTGTGGGTTCCAGTTCCACCCTGGGGAGACAATTGGAAGAAGGGTTATGCCCTGGCTGGTGTAGCTCAGTGGATTGAGCGTGGGCCTGTGAACCAAAGGATCGCGGTTCGATTCCCAGTCAGGGCACATGCTTGGGTTGCAGGCCAGTTCCTGGCAGGGGACGTGCAAGAGGCAGCCATACATTGATATTTCTCTCTCCCCCCCTTCCCTTTCCCTTTAAAGATAAATAAATAAAATGTTAAAAAATTAAAAAAAAAAAAAAAAAAAGGTTACAACTGCTGAGGTCCTGAAAGGTCAGGTTTGAGTCCCAGGGTCTTGAATTTCTTTGGAAGAGTATTTCATCTACTGTGTTGTGTTTGTGTCAGCCTTGTTTTGTGTGTCTTATAGACTAAAGGTACTGGAGCCTCACATTAACTTCCTTCAGGGTGGAAAGTCATTAACCTGGCTGCCTTACCTAAGAACTAAAGTTTTGCTAGGAAGGGGTGACCTATCTTTTATTGTCACTTTGGGTAAATGAATCACAGTGGTATGTCTTTTTGGTCAAGTATGTTTGATAAACTTCTCAAGGTTCAAATTTTAAAAGGTGACTTTTTCTTAGCTTGGAAAGGGCATTGGGTTATTCCAGTGAGCCCTTGGAATACCTCAGAGATTTATTCTCTCCTTATAAAAGATAAATTTTAAACTAATTAGGATATTAAAATTATATGGGGAGTTTTGTCAAATATAGAAATAATTCTAGTTGTTATCTTAAAATGTTAAATATTGTCATAGTATATGTTACAGAAAAAAGCAGATTTCTTTGTCAATGCATTAAAATCAGATTTAAAATGGAAATTGTGGGGAATGTTACAACTGGCTGCAGTCCTTTGGGATATATATTCATCAAAATTGGTCAATATTTAGAAAAATGTTTTTCTTTCATATTATAACACTGCTTGGCTCCATTATCAGAGTCAAGTGAGAAATGGCTAAAAAATGAATCTGAAACCATTTTTGAGGTTTTGAAGGAAGACCCTGAGGCAGAAGAGACAGCCAAAAAATCTGTCTTGCCTGAGTTAGAGCCAAATGATGATCTCAATTTTCTACACCTGGCTCTTCCCAAGATTCCTCCCTTCATTCCTCAGTATGAAGGGTGACTTCTTGTGAGTAATGCTAAGGCTTCCACCAAAAATCCTTGGGCCATCAGACCAGCCTTTTACCCTCACTTGCATGTTAGTCAGAAAGGAAGAGTCTGGTCTCCCCAGGGTATTCAATTTGGCCCAAGGGATACATTGCCTTCAGCAGGGCAATATCCTTTGAGACAAGTTCCTGCAGTCTGGATGACCAAGGTCAACCTAGGGGATTTGTACATGTACACTCTATCCTACTGAGGTGATCCTGAAAAGATGAATCTCTTCCTCTGTGCATTTTGGAAGCATTAACGAGGAGGAGCTGGGTAGTAGTGATGGAATGGAGAACCTCATGGTAGAGCTTTGCTCCAGATGCAGCAGTTTATTCTGCAGCTGCTGTGAATACTGGCCAGGACTGGAGGAAGAGGCTGCGAAAAGCCCATGAGATAGAGACTCAACAGTCAGCGGCCAGCTGGGACAGCACCACAGCTGGGAGCCCCCGCCTCAGACCCTGTCCTAGGCTTCTGCACAGCTTAGTGTCTCCAAGGCCAGCCTGGGGCTGAGCCCAGGCTGCAGCTACACCCTAGCTCCAGGTGGGAGCCTACAGCAGCAATCAGGATCTGCCTGGGGTCCCCCAAACTGCTCCCTGCAGAAGCACGAGGCTTGTGCCGGATAACAGGACTTCATAAAGGGGTCCCAAACAAGAGCCCAAGAAGAACAGATCCACCTTCTTCGAGAGGGTGTTTGAGGCTTACAGCCTGTCATGAGAAAAAAAGCTGCACTTCTCCCAGAACTTAACTGAGATCAATCAAGACCCAGTAGGGCACTTACTGGAAGGAAACAGCCAACATGGGTAAGACCCCTCCCAATGTACATATTGTAAACAGGAGGGGCGTTGGAGGGGAGCATGTCCAGATCTCCTCCAAAGGTGGGGGAAGGAACTTTCCATAAATCAGTGGCCAAAAGTTGTAAGCTGATGGATTTTGCTGCTGAAAATGAAGGGACATTGGGAGGCAGTCTCCAGAGTGGAGCTGAGGGGGTGCAACTAAGTCCCTGGACAAGTAGGGAGGGAGTCCGGGGCATAGCAGTGGGAAAGAGGCTCAGAGTGGAGAGGCGGGGAATGGACTGACAGGAATGGAGAAAATAGGGGATAGAGAGGAAGGAGGTGGACAAAGGGCAGAGGAACTGTGAGTGGATCTCTTGGTTGTGAAGCAAGAATTTATGGACTTGTGGGAAATGGAAGAAGATACGCTGGATGGTCAGTGGGCAACAGCAGGAGGTGGAGGATGGGCCTGAGGTGAAGGAGGAGAAAGCAGACACGTTGGAGGTGAAGCAGGAAATGGATAGTAGTATGGTGATAAAAGAAGAGAAGGTGGATGAATCAGAGGTGGAGGAAGAGAAAGTGAAAGTGAAGCAAGAGAAGAAAAATAACATCGCTATAAAACAGGAGGAGGTATATGTTGGTCAGAACAGAAAAGAGAAAGAAACAATTAAGTGTATGAAAGAAGAAAAGCATATCCCGAGGAAAGAAATGAAGGGTGATTCGAAGGTGAGAGAAGAACCTTAGATAGTTCCAGGCAGAAACTGGCCTTGCCAAGGTGTGGAACTTGTGGTACAAAAGAAGCAAACTACAGCTGTCTACATTGTACTGGGTCTTCTCAGTTGCCTGGCTTAGGGTGAAAGTAGCCCCTTGGAAACAAGCTCCAATTGAGCCCCTCTGAAATGTTATATGGGAGACCCTTTCTTAAGACTATTACTGCAATCTTGAAAATGATCATATTGCAAAATAATTAGATACCATAAAATGTATTCAGTCTCCAGGCACTACTTTATCTGCATACATGAATACACCTATTAATGTTTCCTACAGATGTTCCCCTTTTGTAAGGCCAGGAGATTTGTTCCTTCTCAAGACTTGGCAAGCTAAATTAAATGGATCCTATGAAGTCCCTCTGTTACCCATCTCTAGCCCCAACCCCCTCATTCTCTTTATAATTCACAAGTAGGCAGGAAGGAGCAGGAGAACCCTACCACCCTAACACCAAATAGGCCTGGAAACCCAATAGTGACTGTCAACCCTTAATTACACTTGTGAACTCTTAATTACTCTTAAATTACTTTTCAGAGGAAGCAGGGCAGCTGAGACGTCACCTGGCAAGGAAGAGAAGGTCATCTTGAAGGCAGACTGCTTCTGCTCGAGAGTCCAGACCAGGGCTGCGTAAACCTAAATTCTTATGAGCTGCTATCATTTTGGTTCTGATATTTGCTTGTGTGGTTTTAGTATTCCACTTCCTTATGCTGTCTTTCATTTTTCCTGACTTACTTCGTCCCCTTATCAGTAGGCAGTAACTAGAGCGGTTGTCCCCCATTCCCCAGGATTGAGGAATAAACAACAAAAATGGGGGATTGATAATCGTAGACAGCTCAAACTGGTCCTATTCTGTTTAACAAGACCTGGAACGGAAGTTTACACCACTCACAAGTAACACTTGTGAACACCATTCACAGGTAACACCTGCGAACTTTTACGCTACTACTACCCCTTAAAAAGCCCACCCCAACTCCGGATCAGTAAGACAGATTTGAACTTTGCCTCCAGTGTTCTTGCCAGTCGACTTGCAAATAGTGCCTCTTTTTTCGTTTTACTTGATATTTTTTATTGTCTTTTTGGTGGAATATTTTGGAAGCCTTAGTACCATTTTTTCCTAGTCCTTTATATTATGTGACTTTTTAGTATTTATTATTGAATTTTACCATTACCATTTATCACCTTTATGTCCTCTTCTACCTCCACCCACCTCCCACCCCCTTCCCTCCAATGCTCTTTTCTTTGTTCTAAAGCCAGTGCTATAGTCTTGGCTTCTATGTGTGTTGGGGCTGCAAGCCCTTGCTCAATAATAATACAACCAGACCTCTTCTGAATTATAACCCCTTCCTCCTCCAGCCCTGTAGTTCTCACCCACGTGGTGCCCCGCCCTCATCCTCCCTGCCGTCTCCTTCAGTGCTTATCCAAATGAGCCTGCTTGGACAGAACAAGACCCTCCTTCTGTCTATGACAAAGGAGGAAATGGAATCCTATGATAGTTATAGACATAGGTTTGAGTAGGTAAGTGACATAGTCTAACGGAAATACTAGAGACTATGTTCTAAATTCAATTTATCATTAACTGATTATGAGCAAGTCTGTAAGCCTTTCTAGACTATTTTCCTCTATTTAACATAGAGAAAACAATGCCAAACACAGCACCTTTGATCCTTATGATTGGGGTGAAAATTATCAAAAATGATGTAAATATGAGACTAAAATGAAAAGTATATAAAGGTCACAATTTAGAATGATCTATAAGGTAATCCTTGACAAAATAATCTTGGAAAAATAGGCTTTTAAAAAAAAATGAGTCAGCCAGCTGAACGATACCTTCAACCCTAAAAACAAAGCAGCATTTCCTGCACTGTTTGGTTGTGTGATTCTTCAGCATTCTTGAGGAAAAGGACTATTTTACTTTTGTATCTTTACCTTCTGCCATAACATTTTTCTCTACCATGATAGAGGAAAAAGGTTAAATAAATGCTTTGATTTGAAAGACATGGAAATGATGTCTGCATTTGAGCTGTGAAGGAGGTGAAGGGGCAGGATGTCATGACTCCCGGGTGTCTGGCCTGGATAGGGTTTGACATTCACTGTTATGGGGGCAACCTGAGCTACTTCAGGCTCCTGGTGCTAAAATGTCTAATGGGAAGTTGGAGATCTAGGTCTGGCACTCAGAAAATACATACAGATTTGAGAGTCATTAGGAAAGCCATGAATGAACCTTGCAGTAGAGTATATAGAAATATTCTTGACTTTTAGAGTGTGACAGTATTTGACACGGCCGGTTAGTCTCTTTGCCTTGCAAATCTCTCTCCTTGGCTTCCAAGACACCTCCCTCACTTGTTTCCTTCCTAAATCTTGGGTATTTCTTTGTGGATGGCTTCCTCTCTTTCATCTTTCGCCATGAGTGTCCTGGGGCTCGGTGCTTGGTTCTGTCTTGTGGTGATAGATCACCTAGACAGATAGCTTTAAGATCATTTCTATTTGTTGATTTCCAAAATTTGATCATGGGTCCAGATTCTCTCCAGTAGTCTAGAATTGTAGCTCACTGACTCTCTTACATCTCCACTTGGTTTAGACAAGGACCAATTTATATGAATGTTTTATGATAAAATGTACTTGTTACTGGCCTTTTTGTTCTATCATACCACTATTTTTTTAAATAATTTTCCACAGTGTGAAATGACATAATCATAGATTGCTATGGTTTAGGCTGTTTATACAGTAAAACTGTGGGTTTTAAATGTTTGGGGAAATTTGTATGGGGAAAAAAGACATGGCAGAAAAATCTCTAATATTATTTATGTGCATGCCCAAGATCCTCTGAGATTTCAGTGAGTAAATTTCCTTTTAGTTTTCACAAAAATAAAATAATTCAATAGAAAATTTTCCCTAGAATTTTATAAGATGAATTATACTCTTGATGTCTGGCTTATTTCATTCAGCATAATTATTTTGAGTAATAATCCATATGCAACAGTTTAACTGTTGACAGACATTTGGGTTGTTTCCAAAGAGAGTTGGTAGGAACAATTGCACAGTGGCCCAATTTTTTCCTTTCTGAGATTTGGGGTTCAAGATAACAGAGCTTCACTTCACTGAGTGATAAATAGAAAAATCGGATCAGCTCAAAGAAAATTCCTTGAGAGAGTGTGTGTGGCACTAAGAGTTATGTGATTTGGCCAAGTCAGCTGCTGAAGTGCTCCCAACAGCCTGCCTTGACTTTGGCCTGCATCGTGTTTCCTGACTAAGTGAATCATGTCAGGAGTCTTAGACATATGAGAGGAGCAGCACTGAACACAGTAGCTGATATATGGGTTTCTTGAAAGACAGGCTCAGCCTCCTAATAGGGAGGACGTGCCGTGACAGGATTACACTGCTAATGTTCCTGGAGCGCTGACACCGGGGTCTGCTTGCTTCCTAGCCTTTGAAGCTCAGGCCCATTATACTTATAATTTTATAAGGCATTTTTTGCTCTTCAGCTCTCAACCATGCATCTAAGCCAAATTCCTGTTTTCAAAGTTTTGCCAACACATTATCTGTTTTCTTTCACACCAATTCAAGCTGCTGCCATTGAATCTGCTTTCATATTTGGCCTGCCGGATCTTGGGAGGCGTTACCACATGACTGACAAGTTAGCAGAGGGCAAAAATTGATTGCAGAGCTTTGGGTATTGAATATGGGTTTATTTTGGCTTGATTATAAGTATATTATAAGCTGTAAGAGTAAACTGTGAATATTGGTCAATTATTTTCTATAGCTCCATGGGTTTCTATAAACTGTTTAACTGGTGATTTTCCCACAGCAGATATGGTCCTGGTGTCTGAAAATCCTTCTGACTTTCACATTTGCTGTCATGGAGTAGTGGCTGTGGAAAGCTCGGATGATGCTGAACAATTGCTGGACACAGATGTAAGGCTTGTTTGTTATCAAAGCAAAGTCTGGCAACAGCAATGAGAAATAAAAGAAAGCATCTTAGATCTCCATTCTTCTGAAGGGTCCTGGGGAAGTGACCTTCCTTTTCCTAGAGATGGAGAGTAGAAGGAGTCCCTCCAGGGCTGTTTCTGTCCAAAGTTTACTTATTTCTTATAAAAATGCACATTGTTTATATATTGTAGTAACTTTGGGACAAGTAGAAAAGTAGGAAGATGTTTCTACTAAATGGCAACTGCTGTGTTTCTATGTCATATATATATGTTATATGTGTGTGTTTGTCACACACACACGACTTTATTGTCTTTATTCTTTTTTTTTCTATCTGGGGTTGCTATCTTTTATTTTTAAACAAAAGATCATAATCATACTATGTATATATTTGGTACACAGAGTTTACTTTTTCAGTTAATGTTACAATATATGTTTTCAGTGTTCTTATAAACTCTTCATGACCATTTATGTGGATACTTAATATTTTATTAGGCATTTGTCCTGTCGTTTTTAGCCATTCTCCTATTGTTAGACACAAGGCTTTTCATTTGTTTGTTTTGTTTTTGTGCTGTGGTGAATATCTTTGTAGGAAAGTGCTTTTTCCATATATCAGATTCACCTTATACTAGATTCCTAAAAGTGAAATTTACTAGGTAAGAATTATAATAGAAGGTAAAATATGGACTGTATTTTTTATAGTCTGTTTATGTGTATTCTAAATTCACCACTGGAAAGATTGTACCAATTTTCACCTTCCTAGAGCAGAAGATGGAAATTGGTACACATCTTACCATGTGCAGTGTCTTCTTAGGATACAGTTCTTTGATGAAGTGGGTGTTTTTTTTCTTTAACACTTCCTTTCACCAGCCTCAGAAATGTATCAGCTCTGGAATAAAGTTGGGAGAACATATGGAATCCCGGAAATAAGGAACTCATCAGATATGGAGCTATTTTTTGCCATCACCATGAAAAAGAAAACATCTTACCTATATAGCCAGTTAATGATTCTGATTTCTGGAAGGGAGAGGAGAGACACAGGGCATCAAGAACATTTCTAAAACTGCTGGAAATTAAACGAGCCAAGTCTGGTGTCTTCCTAATTCTTTTTTAAAGGGATCTGTAGACGTGGGTGACCAAGTGCCAACAGGGCGATGTGCATTGCTTCACAGGGAGCTGTTACCCTGCGGGGCTGCAGTGATCTGTCTCATTCCCTTCAGAGAGCCCACAGCCTGCAGAGTGTAGGGGACTGTGGCACATGGGTGTAGGGGGTGAGCTGCTACCACAGCCATTAGGCAAAGGAAGACGTGGCCATCTGTTTCTGTCTGTACAGCAAGCCATAGACATCTTGGGCTTTCTTCCCGAAGAGAAATGTGGATTCTATAAACTCGCTGGAGCCATCATGCACTTAGGAAACATAAAATTTAAACAGAAACCCAGAGAAGAGCAAGTGGAAGCAGATGGCACAGAAAGTAAGAATGACTTTGAAGTCATGACATACACTTCAGATCCTTGACCCCAGGCCCATGCCCCCTTCCTTACAGTTGACCTCCCCTCTTGGTTTTCAAAAAAATGTTGAAATTAATCAACAATGTCCCTCAGTTGCTGTTCCTCAAAATTATTCTCCTAGCCACCACTCTGATGTAGAATCCTTGTATCTCAGAACAAATAGTATTTCTTAGTTAGTTATTGAGGATGCCAGTAAACCTGCTAAAGTTGGGTAACATAGGGTTGACTGGGACATCGCCTGCCTTCAGCACACAGACCACCGAGAACAACAGAGAAGGGAAGGAACAGACAAATCACCATCAATGTAGTAAGTGACATAATGGAGGTGTGAGCAAAGAGTTTTAGAATTTCAAAGGCAGAGTTTTCACTGGACAGAGACTACAATGGCTTCATTTCTCTTTGTTCCTTATTCATATTTTAAAAATCTATAGTCTGCTTATTAAAAAGATTTGAGGCATATTTCAATGAGTACTGTTTAGAATACTCATTAAAGTAGAAAATCACAGTTATGAAGAGAAGGAAGCATAGTTATTATAATTATTTTCTTAATATTAAAATTCCTGGCAACTGAAACAAAAAAGAAAACTCACTCAAATCCTTCAACAAATAATTTTTAATAAAGTTCATATTTTTAATTGTGATGAAATACACATAACATAAAATTTTCTGTTTTAACTGTTTTTAAGTTTAGTGCCATTTTACAGGCATTAGGCATCTTCACAGTGCGGACAGCCATCACCACTGTCCCTCCCCAGAAAGTGTCCGCCATCCCAAACGGAAACTCTGCTCCTGTTAAATGATAACTCCCCATTTCCCGCTCCCCCTAGCCCCTGTCAACCATTTTTCTTCTTTCTATCTCTATGAATTGACTACTCTAGATACTTCATGTAAGTGGAATCGTACAATATTTGTGGGTTTGTTTTTTGGGGGAGTCTAGTTCATTTCCCTTAGCATAATGACTTTAAGACTCATCCATGTTGTACGCATCGGGATTTCATCCCTTTTGAAGTGCGAGTAATATTCTATTCTATGTTCATGCCACGTTTTGTTTGCTAGTCATCCACTGATGGGCGCTTCAGTCACTCCCACTCTTCACTACTGGGAAGGGATCTGTTCCTAGTTCCCGCTTGCATCATACTTGATTTCTCGATCTCTTCTGCAGTTCTTTCACTGACTGACTTGATAATTTTGCTTGTGTGTTATTTAACACAATCTCATGGATTATAAGTTCCTTGATGCCAAGGATTTTTGTCTTGTTTGGCTCTCTTCTTACTATCGCATCTAGAACCAGGCCTCGCACATAGCAAGTGCTTAGTAAACTTTGCTCAATAAATTAATGAAATGTGCCCTGGCTGGTGTGGCTCAGTGGATTAAGTGCCAGACTGTGAAGCAAAGGGTCTCCAGTTGGATTCCCAGTCAGGGCACATGCCTGGGTTGTGGGCCAGGTCCCCAGTGGGGGGTGCGCGAGAGGCAGCCACACATTGAAGTTTCTCTCCCTTTCTTTCTCCCTCCCTTCCCCTCTCTCTAGACATAAATAAATAAAATCTTTAAAACAACTAATGAAATGTGAACAAATCAGAAACCATATACCAATGCTTCATAAAAAACTATTGAATGTTGTTATCATAACCCCTCTTTCAATCAGGTATGGACTGACAAAACTTTTTTTTTTTCTTTCTGTATATCTGGTTGTTCACAGATGAGACTGAACTGGGAGAAAATTGTGAAGTTAGAAACGATTGTCTTTTGCTTTTCTCGGCCTTCCTACCTGTTTTCAGGTTAAGTCAGACTTTGTTCTCTCCATCTTCTTGACTTCAAAATGACTTACAAACCCAAGTATTCTAGGGAATACTTGTCAATATTGGCTTTGTATTGGAATCACCTGGGGAGTTTGTAAATTGAAGCTCAGGCTTCACCCAGACCAAAGAAAATGGATCTAGGGGAGGGTGCAGGCAGTGGTGTTTGTTTTCACAGCTCCCCAGGCGACCCCTATGCTCAGTGAGGGTTGAGGACCATTGCAGTGAGGACTCTGCGCTCACACATTTGTGTGTATCAGAATCACTTGAAAAACATGATGAAAATAAGCCTAGACCCTAACCCCCTTCAGGGAGCTAGTCTTTTGGTTCTGCATTAGCTCTCTGGGCTATTCTCATCCACACCAATGTAAGAGAACCCCTGCTCTACCTACATGTTCCCTCCACCCCCCAGCTCAGATCATACTGCCTAATTAAAACCCATGGGTGTGTTCACAGCATCCTGAAGGAATGGTGGTTATTGGTGGGGATTTCAAAAAGCATCTTTCAGGACCTCATCAGGTCATGTGAGGAAAATGTATTTACAGACATTAATTGCTTTGTTTGCAAAAGCATCTTCTGGACGTCAGAAGGGACTTTTATTCACAAATTTAACCTATTTTCATCTTGATTGTAGAACTATAAATGTTTAGTGCAAATGAAGTAATTTATTTTTTAGAACATGATGACCACTGTTTTCTGTCAAAAAATAAAAGATGGAGAACATGTGTGATGTGTAACGAACACCTGGGGGACAGGTGCCGGACATGCTGGTCCTCTGGGGATACTTGACTGCTTCTGCAGTGGGCGAGAAATACTTCCATAGTGGTGGATGCTATTTCTGTTAGAGCTTACGGTGGGATACCATCCAGAAAAATTGGGGGTGTTTTTGTTAATGGATAGAAATATACTCAAAGGACTCTTCTTAACACTAGAAAAATGGTGTATGAATTTGAGACTGTTATTACCTATAATGTCCACCGGAATGCTTTCAAACCTTAGAAAACCAAATTCCTGTCTTTTTTCTTTTTCCTGGACAGATATTGTGGAATTGTTCATTTTTCACATTGTTGGTTACTGTTCATCTCTACTCAGATTCATCAGGCACGTTGCACTGTTTCTTTTAAAATATCTTCATGTCGGGTTACATGGTGTCTTCCAGTTTAAAAACTCTCCGGCTCTGGTGCACTGGATTCTCAACTTGAAGTAATCAGTCCTTTGTCTGCAAGCATGGCGCTCTTAGCAGGAATATCTCAGCATAGGTGGGCATGTCTGCTCGAGTTTTGATTTTTCCATTTATTTCCCCAAACAGGCTTTGCGTTTTGAAAGGTTTCATAGCAACTGAGTACCTAGACCATTATCACTGACACAGAGTGGGTGTGTAGCTTGCAGAAATGTATGTATAATACCTATTGATTTTAGTTAACAAGCAAATCAAACATTTCAAGCTTTTCAAGCCTTTGTGAAAATTTTAAAGCCCCACAAAAAGGAAGTGGATATGGTTAATGATGGCACACAGGTCTCCGATTGTGCGCGCACATGTGTTTTACTGGCCCCATTTGTGGTTATTGCTCAGGAAATTTTGTGCTTCTTAGTAAAGTGAGGAAAGACTGCATTTTTCTATCATAAAACATTATTTTATAGACTGACTACATCAGATATACTAGTATTATATATGTCAGGATTCATGTAAAATGGGAGATGTAGCAGAGAGATTTCAGAGAGTGAAATATTCCTTTTGTTTGATAACTGAAGAAATATACAATTTGAAATGTGCTTATAACATTTTGCCTGTGGCGTTCTTATTTAAAGGGATTTTTTAAACACCTGATGTGATACTTGCCCGTTTACTTTTCTTTCTGATAACGCTCTTCCCCACTTCTGTCCTTAGAAAATAGAAACTGGTTTACAAAAGGGCAATTGTGTGGGTTGTAAGTATTCCTGTTGGGCAGCAGAGGGCACTATGGCACAAATGGAGACTGCAGGAAAAGGAGTTTTTTAATATAGTTCTGGGCAATTGTCCTGGCTTCTGTTGATTAGTGGTTGTCTGGAAGGATCAAATTACAAGTCCCTGTTTAATTGAAAGAATCTACAAGTATATACATAGGAGGGAAAAATAGGCAAATAAGAAAGATGAAATATTCCATGTCCTCCAGATAAACATTTCTTTTTAGAGATTCTTTTTAAAATTAAGCTATAATTTACACACAACAAAATCCCCCCCTTTTAAATATAAAGTTTAGTGAGATTTAATGTATACATAGGTTGTATAATCATCAGCACCATCTAATTCTAGAACTGCATTACTCCAAACAGAAACTGTGTACCCTAGAGTAGTTGCTCCCCACGCCCTTCTCTCCCTACCCTCTGGCAGCAACAAATGTCGTTTTTGTCTCTAGATTGGCCTTTTCTGGACAGGTCATGAAAATGAAATCATATAATATGTGAGTTTTTGTGTTTGTCTTCTTTCACATAGTGTAATATTTTTCAAGTTTCGTCCATGTTGTAGCTTCATCAATACTTCATTTCCTTTTATGGCTGAAAATATTTCATTGTATTTATATACAGCATTTGTTTATCCATTCATCCATTGATGAATATTTGGGCTTTTCTACTTTTTTGGCTATTATGAATAATGCTGCTAGGAACATGTGCAAATAATTTGTGTGTGTGTGTATGTGTGTGTGTGTGAATATGTTTTCATTTCTATTGGCTATGTAACCTAGATGTGCGATTTTCGGGTCTAGAGTAACTCTGGATTGGTTTGTTTTTAAGCTATTTTTTTTACAATTGTTGTTCAAGTACAATTGTCTCCATTGTCCCCCAACAAATCCCCCCCACTCCAGGCACCCCCACCTCTCTCCCCTGATCCCACCACCCCTTGGTTTTGTCCATGTGTCCTTTATACACATTCCTGAAAACGCTTCCCCCTTTCCCCCTCATAATCCTCTCCCAACTCCCCTCTGGTTACTGTCAGTTTGTTCTTTATTTCAATGTCTCTGGTTATATTTTGCTTGATTGTTTGTTTTGTTGATTGCTTGTTTGAGGTTCCACTTATTGGTGAGATCATATGGTATTTGTCTTTCACCACCTGGCTTATTTCACTTAGCATAATGCTCTCCAGATCTATCCATGCTGTTGCAAATGGTAGGAGTTCTTTGTTTCTGCTGCATAGTATTCCATTGTGTAAATGTAGCACAGTTTTTTTTATTCACTAATTTACTGATGGGTGCTTAGGTTGCTTCCAGCACTTGGCCATTGTAAATTGTGCTTCTATGAACATTGGGGTGCATAGGTTCTTTAGGATTGGTGTTTCAGGGTTCTTAGGATATAATCCCAGCAATGGAATTTCCAGGCCAAAAGGCAGACCCATTTTTAGTTTTCTGAGGAATTTCTATACTGTTTTCCACAGTGGCTGCACCAGTCTGCATTCCCACAGCAGTGCATTAGGGTTCCCTTTTCTCCACAACTTTGCCAGCACTTGTTGTTTGTTGCTTTGTTTATGATGTCCATTCTGACTGGTGTGAAGTGGTATCTCATTGTGGTTTTAATTTGCATCACTCTGATGCCTAGTGATGCCGAGCATCTTTTCACATATCTCTGGGCCCTCTGTATGTCCTTCTTGGAGAAGTGTCTGTTCAAGTCTTTTGCCCATTTTTTAATTGGGTTGTTTGTGTTCCTGGAGTGGAGTCATGTGAGTTCTTTATATGTTCTGCTTACCTTTTGAGTAGCTGCCAAACTAATTTCCACAATAACTATACTGTGTTACACTCTAACCAGCAGTGTATGAGGGTTCCGATTTCTCCACACCTTCACTAACACTTATTATTCTGTTTGGGGTTTTTTTTTGTTTGTTTATTTGTTTATAGCCATTCTAGTTGCTGTGAAGTGGCATTTCATGTGGTTTTGATTTGCATGTCCAAGAAGTAGAGTCTTAAGTATTTAGGGCTCAGGTAATTATTTGAAAACTGTAATCTAATTTGCTACATCAGTTTAAACATACTATCTTTTCATCCTCTGGATAGCATTTGACTATAATAGAATAAAATTTAACAGTATTTTTCCTTCCCCTCTTCCTCTCTTTCCTTGCCCTCCTTCCCTCCTTCTTTTCCTTCCTTTCTTCTGACAGGTACTGACAAAGATGCTTTCCTCGTGGGCATTAACTCCTCTGAGCTTGTGAAGGGCTTGATCCATTCTAGAATCAAAGTTGGTAATGAATATGTTACTAGAGGTCAAAATGTAGAACAGGTAAGGCGATTTTTAAGTAATCCTCACCTGAGGATATTTTTATTGTTTTTAGAGAGAGACGAATGGGGAGGGAAAGAGAGAGAGAGTTTCAATGTGAGAAACATCAGTTGGTTGCCTCCCATGCATACCCCGAGTGGGGACTGAACCCACAAACTAGGTGCATGCCCTGACTGGGAGTCAAACCCGCAGCCTTTTGGTGCACAGGATGATGCTCCAACCAACTGAGCACCCGGCCAGGGCAGGTAAGGTGACGCTTTAGGAGCATTATGATTCTATGATCTTTGTTGTAAATGTATACATGTCGTCCTTGTGTTTTTTCAATTTCTGATGATGTCGGCAGCAAAAGCTTCTGTAAAAAAGCAAAAAGGAGTGACTGTGATGAACATTCCCAGTGTCTTCAGTAGTGATGCACATCAGAGTAAAGGCTCTTGTGTTAAGAGTCTTTGTAGCCTGAAATATACCACTTTGGCAGTTTTCCCTTGAGCAGGAAATTTCTCTGCAGAGGCAGGCGAGCCCTTTACATGCTGTCATCAAATCTTTGTTGTCCAGCTAAGAGGTTTCAAAGCTGTTGGTTTCTGACATGAAAATAATTCATAAATTGGCATCCCTCATCTATCTGGAATATTGACTTTTGAGAGTAACAGACCCATGGTGACATAGTTGGGAAAGGATTTCAGAACATATGCTGAAGTTAGTATTTGAGGGGAAGGGATTAAGAGCAGAAATGAAGGATGGAAGGTCATGTAGGTTTTGTTCAGTATCTAGGAGAAAGTTTTAATGATAGAATTAACAAGGGCTCTGAGACTTTGCCAGAATACAGCAGGTGTTCCCAGAGCTGCCGGGTAGTGAATTCATCTGAGCATGCCAGTGCATTTCAAAATGATAACTTATATCTGAAATGTGTGTTAGTCAGTATGAAATATGCATGCTTTAGTAACACACACTTGCTAAAATCTCAGTGGCAATAGAATAAACATTTATTTGTTGCTCCCACCAAGACCAGTCCACATTGGACAGCCTTCTTCCTCTTTGTAGTGAGGCTGTCTGCAACACATGGCCTCCAGGTTGCTGCACAAGGACACAGATGATTTGTGGAGCGAGTGCTCCGCCTGAACTGCTTGGGGCCAGAAGTGATATCACTTTCACTCGTACTCTGTTGGTAAGAATTAGTCTAATTATCCCCTTAGTTACAGGGGGCTGAGAAATGTGGTCTTTCTGGTAAGAGAAAATGGTGTGATCGCATATATGTATTAAACATTCAGAGATATTATCTCCTTCCATTCTTACAATACTTAGAGATAAGTAGGGAGAGCAGGAGTAATTATATTTTTCCACTTGAGGAAACTTAGGGTTAGGAAAACTAGTCACATTCCAAAGGACACACAACTAGTACTCAGGTGATGCTTCGATTTTCTACATCTGAAATCCAAAAATGAGAGAGATGTGTACAAATTTGTGATAGAAGATGGTTATTTTGACTGCAATAAACTATTTTGTTTGGTGCATTAAGGCATCTGGTGTGACTGTTTTACTTAAAACATTTCACCAACTAATCAAAACCAATTTCCTAGTTTAGCTTATTCTATGAATCAATAATTCTACCTCTACCACAACACTAACTATACAGAAACAATTTGCCTATGTTTTTGTGTTCCCTGGTAACTTGGGTTTCTTGGGGCTGCTGAGTGTGTGTGATTCATCGTGATACCCTTGGTAGTCAGCACAGTGCCCTGCAAGTGGCAGGTGCTCCACGAGTGTTCGAATAAACTAAATACTGAGCTGAACACGAACCACAGTTAGCAGGACAAGTAGCTGAACTATTTCTTGGAAGTGAGCTTAGAGGTATTTGGCAGTTTCTTGCTTTGTAAGACATTCACCACAACATGCCTGCATGACATGCTATGATTATAGAACAAGGACTTGCTCTGTGAAAAACTAATAAGCCCATGGAAGGACTGGAATCAAACCTTTGCCTTTTTAATATTGTGTTCTCAGGGACTGAGTTACCACACCAGGCTTTATTATAATAGAACCAGTGAAGCAAGCTTCTATATTATTATTCAACATTAAATGAAAAGAAAATCCTTCTCCTCCTCCCTCCCTCTCTCTCGCTCCCTCTTCTCCTCCTCCTCTTCCCTCTCCCCGCTGTCTTCCTCCCTCTCCTGGAGACAGAGTAAGAAAGCACACTGTAAGGCTTTTCTTTTCTTAGGAATTTTACTGACTTTATAGAGACAATTGCCACTGCTAAGAATAGAGATGTATGTATATGCTCTGTTGATGGCAATTGCAAAAGATGGCAAAAATTCTTGCAGTGTTAACACTGTAGGAAAATTTAGTTCTAGCTCTAATGCTAACTAACTCTGGGACCTTGGTTAAATATTTTCAGCACCCCAGTGAAGAGATTTAATTCCTCTGTATGTTTCAGTAGAGGAGTGATTAGCATCTAAATGGGGCAGTTCTTCATACATGAGAGTATCTTGCACATTGTAAGAGGTTTTCCATTCCTGCTTCCAGGTGTGGGATACCGGTAGCAAAATCAGTCATTGTGACATTCAGCAAATGCCTTCTGTGTTTCCAAAGTCATTCTTCATTAGAGGAAGGTGCCATCCTGAGTTGAGAGCCACTACACATGATTGTGTGCGTATATACAATGGAATGCTACTTAGCCCTAAGAAAATACGAAATACTGCCATTTGTGACAACATGGATGGACCTTGAGAATATCATGCTAAGCAAAATAAGTTAGATGGAAAAAGTCAAGAACCATATGATTTCACTCCTCTGTGGGATATGAAACTGAAAGCAACAAATGAACAAGCAAGAACAGCAAACAAAAACTCATAGATGCAAACAACCCTACAGAGGGAAGGAAGGGGAATAGTAAAGGGCAAAGGAGGTCAAATTTATGGTGACACAACATGATTTGGCTTTGAATGGGGGGCACACAGTGCAATAGCCGTATCATGTATCATAGGAATGTATACTTGAAACCTAAATAATCTTACTTACCGATGTTGCTCCAATAAATTTAATAAAAAAAAAAAACTAGGGCTCTTTGGTCTAGTGTTTTATGATCTAATGAGAATTCTAACTATGCCTTTAGAAATAAGTTATTTTAATTTATTCTTTTCTTTTTTCAAAAGATTTTATTTATTTTTAGAGAGGGATAGGAAGGCAGAAAGAGAGGGAGGGAAACATCAATGTGTGGTTGCTTCTCACTCACCCCCTACTGGGAACCTGACCTGCAACCCAGGCATGTGCCCTGACTGGGGATCGAACCAGTGACACTTTGCTTCACAGGCCGGCACTCAATTTACTGTGTCACACCAGCCAGGGCAATTATTTTAATTTAAAAAGATTAATAATGATAAGATAATAATAAAAATCAGTATCCATTGAGTAATTAACAATGGGTGCTATGCTAAGTGTGGATGTGTCATTCCATTGAAAGCCAAGACTGCACAGTTGATACTGCCTATACCTCCATTTTATACCTAAAGACAATGAACCTTAGAAACAGCTGGGAAGCAACGGAGGGAGGATGAGGAGGTGATAAAGGTGGAAAGTGGAACAAACAGTATCCAGTAAGTGCCTAGTGTTGTGTAATATATATTTACATTGCCTGTCACATTGAATCTCTCCAGCAACCCTATGATATGCATATTATAATATTGTTATCTCACAGAATAGAAAGGTAGGGATCAAAGTGGTTAAAAATATGGCTGACTCCCTGATTTTTGTTGTTGTTTTTGTCCTAGCTAGCATGCATCATTGCCCCTCAGTAAGCTCAAAGTAAGTCTTCTGTGAGGTTATTTTAAAAAGAGCTAAGAAATGAGTCCGTTTAGTTCCTAAAAAGCAGAAGTGTAGGTTTAGCTGCCTAATTCAAGTCATTGGACAGAAAATGGTTAATTAGTGTGTTGTGTATTGGTTTATTGGTTTCAGTAATTCATTCAGCAGACATCATACCTTCTATTTCTTTCTCCGTGTACATCTTCAGGCTTTCCTCCAGTATTTCTTCACTACTCCCCAAGGCAAGTTTTTCTCCCACCCACACTTCTCAAGTATTTGGGGAATTAAAAGGAGGTGAACAAGTTAGTCATGTTCTTTTTAAAGCTCCAAAGTAACTGCTGTAGACAGAGAGTGATGTCCTCGGTGCTCCAGAGGATAAAAATCATTCTTGGTGCTTTATTTGTTCGGGTGTGCTCTTGACGCCAATAATAAAAAACTGAGATGCCATCCCGACTATGGATTACTGTGAGAATGACCCAAGATATAACTGATCAGAGAGTGGGTGACTCAGACCTAAATCACCACCAGACACCAACTGGCTCCCGCTGTGTGCTCTCTCCTGGGCAGCTGAAGGATGGATGTGATAGGTCTATTTTAATGTTAAGTGGTTGCAGCACATTTTGCTTCCAGGCTTGGAGTATGCCCAGCTGAAATTCACTCCTACTTGGAGTCTGTCAGAAACCTGCTACTACATCAGCGCCTTTGCATGTGGAAGTAGGATCTGCCTTGGCACAGCATCATCCAGACACAGAGGCTGGAGCTCTCCCCAGTAGGTTATGTGAGAGCCTTTGCCACACACCTCCAGGGAGGGGAACACAGCCTGAGTTTTACAGTAGGAGAATCTGAGTCAGAATGATGCTCTAAGTTGCCATTCTCCCTGCAGGGACTCGGGAGCAGCCCCAGGAAGCTTCGGTTAGAAAGAACCTTCAAGAGCATTATTCAGATGAAGATACTGCACGCAGCCCAGAGAGGTTAGGCCACTTGCCAAAGGTGACACAATTCATTAGCAGCTACAACAGCAGCAAGGACAGGGCTAGGGATTCCAGAGTCCTCAGTGACTCTACCACTACTTTTCAAACTTTATGGTACATGGGAATCAGCGGGGGATTGTGTTAGAGTGCAAATTCAGATTTATAGGTCTGGAACTGGAATTGGCATCTTTAACAAGCTCCAAGGTAGTGCTGATGCTGCAGGTCACAAGGTCACACTTTGAATAGCAAGGCTTCTGAACACATTGTCGCCTCACCCCAGGGTATTTGCTCTTTTGGTAATGGGAACATGATTTCTCCCACACACGTGTTGGGAAAAGAAGCATCAGGGTAACTCACTTCCTTTCACCTCCCTTTCTTACCCTCCTTTCCCTCTTCCATCTCCCTCTCCTCCCTTCCTTGTTTCTTTTTTCCTTTTTTCTCATTGTATTGTATTTCCTCACATGTATCATCTTAGCAGTATGCTAGAACTACGGAAGGTCAATAAATACATCTGGATTTACTAAAAGGTGGTTACAGATAGAGAATACTAGGATTAAAATGAACACCACTGTCAGATGAAGGGGTGCTTTCGATGTGATTCCTAGGTGACCTACGCTGTCGGAGCTCTGTCCAAGTCAACATATGAAAGGATGTTTAAGTGGCTGGTGGCACGTATTGACAGGGTCCTGGATGCCTGTCTCCTAAGGCAGTTCTTCATTGGCATTCTTGACATCACTGGCTTTGAAATCCTTGATGTAAGTATATTTGATAAGATGAAGTCAATGCATATTTATAAGGAGATTAGAAAATGTGAATTGAACATCAGAAAATGTCATCAAAGCTTGATGCAATTTGTTCTTTGCAAACCTTAAGAGCTACTTTTTTGGAAAATAGCCATTATTAATATTAATAAATAATAATTAATAGTATTAAGAAATTAATTAAATTTAAATAAAGCTACATAGAGATAAAGGAATATTTTGTGACTTTGAATTTTAATATCACTGTGTTATTTCATTGTTGTGATCTTTAGTTTGTGAGTATGTCTGAAGGAAGTAAAAATTTGATTGAGTATTTATTACTTACTGGATTTATTTGCCATCATGTGCTAGTGGTAATGGTTTTCTCTTCACATTTTTCCAAGTGGACCTCAATTTTATTTTATTTTTTTGAGTTACATTCTATAATTTAAAAATGTGTATATTTAAGGTGTATAATTTGACAGTTTGGTACACACATATGTTGTGAAGTAATCACCATAGTCAAGTTAATTAACGTATCTATTACCTCAGGTAGTGGCCATTTTCTCAATTTTATTTTTATCTTTTATTCCTATCTAATTACATCTTCAGAGAATAACAGCCTTGAGCAACTTTGCATTAATTGTACCAATGAAAAATTACAACAGTTCTTCAATCGGTGCATGTTTGTTCTTGAACAAGAGGAATATAGGAAAGAAGGCATTGACTGGATGCCCATTGACTTTGGTCTGGATTTGCAAAGCCTACATAGATCTCGTTGAGAAGGTGATGCATGTTTTTCTCCTTGCCCATTTTCATTTACGGAGAGTTGTCCCTGCTCACCATGTTGATCCACATCAGGACCTGGGCCCCGGCAGGGGACGGGAGATGGGGCAGGAGAGCTCTGTACTTTTTTTCTTAAAGGTCTTGTGCGCAGCACCTGTGACATCTTAACTAAATGCTCATGTCACTTACCCTACTCCATCTCTAACACAGACTGTGCTGCGCATTTGCTGCTTACTCATGGCCTCCACTCTTAATGCGTGAGGAAACTTGTCTAGATTAAAAATGGTCATGCTCTTGAGTGGAAAAGCAGAGCTGAAAATATAAGCACCGTCAGGCCTGGCTGATTAGCATAAGGTGAAGGGAGTAGACCCAGAGCAGCTTAATGAAATTTGGCAAATTAGCATGCAAACAAACAACTGCCATAAATCCTTGAGGCCACTACCTTGCAGGATGTCGTTTGTTCATTTAATTGGACAAGCACCAGTTTAAGTAATTTATGACAATACTTCATGGCTTATTAGTAAATTAGCCTCAGTGTATGGTTACTGAATCCAGTGGTATTTCTGGCTCTGAAATATTTCCACGTGCTCTGGGAAAGATTAACTAGGTTTGCAGGAGGAAGTCAAATGGCTCTTTGGCTCGATGGCTCTTTTCTGTGGCTTTGTCCATGGGAGCCAGTGTGGCGATGTGTTTATAGTCACCTGCCCCTTGTGTCTCGCTGTAGCTGTGGATTGTTGTAAAGCCTGAAGGCAGGGCTGAGCAAGTCAAGGCCTCGTGCTTTTGACTTGCTGAATGTTTTCTTGAGCTGTGCTGTCACCTTTGATTCTCAACAACCCTGTCAGGTGAGGGCTAAGGTGACAGTGTTTGCAGGCCTCAGTTTTTATCAATCAGTGTCCCATCAATTTTATTTATTAGGCTTTATATTAAACTAAGTTTTCTTTGAAAATAACCATTATTTCCAACAGGTGTGGACATCGCATTGATTTTATTTCTTTTATAACCAGTGCACTTCCTTGGGGGAGAACAGGCTAATTAAAAAATAATGATAATGACCAACTTGTGAGTTGCTTAAAAAAATAACAATAATCCAACCATGATCTGGTTAATGTTTGCTGGCATTACTGAAGCTGTAGTTTTCTAATTAGAAATGAAAGAAAAGAACTGGAGCTTCTCAGAGGGGCAGATTTAGCTTCTGGCGCTTGTTCTGTAGTAGTAACTTACTCTGATTATGGCAAAATACTGTTTTCAGGCAGGAAGATGGCACCCAGACCTGATTCAGGTGCTAGTATGTCTGTGAATGTTACTGATTTTTAAGTTGATCTGAAATCTATCATATCATGCCTGTCAGTATCGGTTATTCCAAATGACACACTAGCAACATGGATGTAATTTCCTACCAATATGATAAAATGACAAAACAAAAACTGACCAGATGATAGAAGGAAAAAATAAGTCTTCAGATTTCTATGAGTGATTTCAAAGGTATTCATGTCAAGCAAATGAGGAATACCAAAACCTTTCTTGAAATGATTTTATATTTTGAAAAGATTCATTTTGTTGACTCAAGCTATGTGAGGAAATTTGTAGTAAATATTAATGATCAAACTTACTCTTTGAAATAGAATAAATTATAGGAAGTTTTCAAAATTCAAAGGAACTAAAATACATCAGTATGTACAAAATGTGTTAGAGCATGCATCTATGTGTATATATAAAGGGGATGTTCATACATAAAAGTTCTAAATGTTTGTTTATAAAAAAAGTTTGTGTCAAACTAACACAAATGTATTTTTTTAATTAAGATTTTATTTTTAAAGCAGTTTTAGGTTCACAGGAAAATGTAGGACAAAGTGCAGAGATATGCCCACTCCCCCATATGTGCGTAGGCTCCCGGTCATCAACATCCCCCACCAGGGTCGCACATTTGATACAGGTGATGAACCTACACTGACAGACACATCAGTGTCACTCAAAGTCCATAATTTATCTGTGGGTTCACTCTTGGTGTTGTCCATTCTGTGGGTTTAGACACATGTATGATGACATGTATCCATCATTATGGCATCAGACATAGTATTTTCACCACCCCCCAAAACTCTGGGGATCACTGATCTTTTTATTATCATCATAGTTTTACCTTTTCCAGAATGTTATATAGTTGGGATTCATTCAGTATGTAGCCTTTTCAAATTGGCTTCTTTCACTTAGTCATATGTATTTAAGGTTCCTCCATGTCTTTTCATGCTTTGGTAGCTCATTTATTTTTAGCACTGAATAATGTTCCATTGTCTGGCTATACCGCAGTTTATTTATCCATTTGCCTACTGAAGGAAATCTTGGTTGCTTCCAAACTTTGGCAAGCAAAGCTGCTATAAATATCCAAGCTGCTGTAAATATCCACGTGCACGTTTTTTAGGTTAACATAAGTTTTCAGTTCTTTTGGGTAAATATCGGGGAAAGCAACACAACTATACTTTAACCCCAGCTTTAATCATTAATTTCATCTTTGAGCATACGGTGGCCTCCTTGCACGTATATGCAATAGTCAAATCTATTATAGGGTTAGCTCGTGCTCATTCATTACTTGGAATGTTCTAGTTTGTTTAGAACCTGAGCATCAATCATTTATATATTAAAGTATTTACATGTGATTACATATTTATGGTTTATGGGAATTGGTAAAGAGATTAATTCTAATATTGTTAAGCAAACAAATCAAAATTATGCATTTCAAAATTTGTTGCCCCTTCATTGTGGTCTCTGTGAGAGGTGACATCCCCCTTCCAATAATTTGGCCCTTTTGGAAAAGTCTCTCATGGGATGGGGATTGGGATAACATTTTAGAATTCTACCTGCTTTGGGAGAAAATTAGTTTGAATACTAATCATCTCACCTATTTCTGTGTCCAAACTGTGTTACCTAGTTTGACCACATTGTTCTCCTTATTTGCCTGACTTGGCCTCAACATCCTTCGATTATGTCTATAAAATGATACACCATCACACAACAGGAAATTTCCAAGTACCAGTAGACAATGGTGTCCGATATCCTAAAGAATTTTCTAAAATATTTTAAATCCTGGCAGCACCTTGACAGTAAGTGTTGTTGCTTCCCAAGTGGGGTTCATTGGATGTGCTAATTTTGATGCTTTTATTATAAAATGAATTACATTAATATCTAGTTGTCTTTTATACACGCATAAATATTTTGTGCTTTTTTGTTTGCACCTCTTATTTTCTGCCTATTGCCCACAGCAAAGCAGCCCAGGCCCTAGAGCTCAAACCTGGAAGTTAGAGTGTTCACCTGTCAAGTAATTATTTAAAAATTTGCCAAGAACTTACATTTTATTCACCTTGGAACTTACTATGCCAAGAGTTGTGAGAAATGTAAAGCAGAGGCATCATCCAGCACTCAAGGAACTTAAAGTATAATTGGAAACATGTCTTAAGACCAAAAATATTATTGTTTGTTTTTTTTAAATTAAAGAAACAAGCAAACTGGTTCAGTAACAACTTGTTTTTGATCACTTCCTTGTCACCCCACTGGTGAGGGGAGATTCCTGTCCTAGAGCGATGGGGCTGGCTAGAGAGGACATCCTACCCTGGACTGATGAGACTGACAACAGCTTATTCACAGCCTGGAGGAGGAGAACACTGCACACCATGCAGAGCCACATGGTGTTTGCACTTGAGAAGAGAATGAATAGGCAGGAGCTGTGGGAGGCAGGCTTTGTAGTAATAATGGGGGGAGGCGCTCCTTGGTTGCCCTGAAGGGTGCGATTTACTTCTTTGAATAATTCCATGGGCTGGGAGAGAACTGAAGCCCATTACTCAGGGTAAGCAGGCACTGTGACAGGTCCCATGGTCAGGAGGGCTGTTGGCTAGGGGACCTCACCCATGGAAGCACAACAGGAAGGGGAACTTGTGATTTGGTCACTTGAAGCCCTGTTGGTTTTCCCTGATGTCAAAGCATGCATAATGTCGGGCCTTAATTTTAGGCCAAATAGCACACTACTGTGCAGAAGTCTTTGAATTAAATGCTATAGAAAAGTTAAGCATTTGTTATAAATAGCACTTACCCTTAGGAAGTATGCAGTCAAGTAGGAAATTTGTAAGTCTAATAAATGTAAAAATCTGTGGCAGTATAAATATAGTAAGGCACCAACAAAGACTCACAGAGCTCAGGAGAGCAGAGGTCACCTCTACTTGCAGGTATCTAGAAAGGTCTGGAGGGAAAGAGTGTAAAGTTTTATCTAGACTTACCAAATGGGTATGATTTCAGCAGGTGAGCAAAGGAAGTTAGCAGGTGAGGTGACTGGCAAGAGCAAAAGCTAGAGACGGGAAAGCAAAGGACACGTTCCAAAATGTTAGGTACTCTAGTTAGAGCTTAGAACAGACAGACAGAAGTAGCTAGAAGTAAAACAAACAAACAAAAAAGTCAGCTTGTGAAGGGACTTTAGTGAATTTCTACCTTATTTTTTAGGCAATGGGGAGCCAAAGAGGGTTCTGCACTGGGCAATACAATAGTCAGAGTTGCTTGTGTTTAATCTGGTGGATTTGTGTATGGTGGTTGCAATGGAAGGAAAGGCTAACATTAAGACATTTAGGAAGGTGAGTAATAGGCAGGCCCTGAATCAGGACAGCAGAGTGGAAATAGTAAGAGAGTGACAGTTATAAACGAGAAGAAGAAGAATTGATCATATTTGAAAAGGGAGAGGTTAGAGCCCCAATGTTCTGAGTCAGGGCAACTGGCTCAGACCATTTACTGTGGAATACAGAACAACTCATGCTATGGGGAAGCATTTGGAAATTAATTTTCTGAAAAGCCTCACATATTTTTTAAGATAGATTTATTTATTTATTTATTTATTTATTTATTTATTACCAAAGGGAAGGGAGGGTGAAAGGCAGAGAAACATTAATATACTTGAGAAACATTGATCAGTTGCCTCTCTCATGTCCCCAGCAAGGGACCTGGCCCGCAACCCAGGCATATGCCCTGACCTGGAATCCAACCGCCCAACTATCAGTTTGTGGGAAGATGCCCAACCCACTGAGCCACACCAGTCAGGGCTGAAGGGCCTCATATTTGTTAGAAGTTTTACACTTTCCAAGCACTGGAGAAATGGAGAATACTCTATAGAAGGAGTGTTTTCCCTCCTCAGTGATTTAGGTGTTGCATTATGAGCTGTGATATCTACTTGTCTTATGTATAACTTCCATTCACCAACAAATTGGCATCATTGAACTCCCAGGGAAATGGTGGTCCTCATGCATGGAAGGCAGCCCTGCCTGAAATGAGGTACCAATTGTGGTAGTTTGCCAAAAGCCTCTAGTGGACAGACACCATCCCAGGAGATGTTTAAATTTTTAAATGACTAATTCCAGTTTTTATTGAGGGTTGACTATAGGGATGATGAGGAAATACATGGTACAAGATGGAGTCCATGCCTCCATGAGTTTGTACCAGCAAGTTCACTTTAATTTATCAGGTTCTCCCTTGTCTTCCTCATCATCTTTCTCATTTTTCACTTTCCCAAGAACCCACAAGGTCAGTGCTGCCAGGAGCCACACAGGTGTCGGTTTCACTTAGACTATTTCATCCTCACTTAGAACACTTCACTGCATCGAGGGAGGACAAAATAGTCCTCACATTTCGCATGTTCACTCACTGTATCGTTCCTCACCTAGGTGCTTAAGATGAAGGAAGATGTCCCAGGACTACTCAGTTCAAGAGTTATTGGTTGAATGTTGTCCAATACATTTTCTATTAAATTCAGGTTCTAAGTTTCTGAAAATGAACAAAAGAAATAGAAAACCGTAGTTGACATGTAAGAATGATAGATGTATAAAAATACAATTTTCAAATCTCTGATGATACACCACTGAAAAGAAAAATTAGACTGGTTTATATTGGCTCCAGTGGAACGATTTAAAATAAAGAATTCTGAATTACAAACAAATTTTCTTTTAATATATCACCCATCCAGAGCATTGATTCAAACTTGGTGTGTTCTGTTTCTATGGAAATTATCAAGCTTAAGCTTATCTGCATTGTAGAAGAAAATTGTGAAAGGGACTCAAGGAGCTACTAGGTGGGTTGGACTGGCTCTCTAATGTCTTTCTCAAACCTGAGATTCTGTGGTTCTTAGGTACAAAGGGTTGGTAGAGAACTATGAAATTTGTGTTGGGCCAAGGAGTCATGTTGTACCCTGGAATTCTCATGTTTTACCTGTGCTTTTGACAACTTCACGGTCTACATGTGATGTGTATGTATTGCCTCCTCCACTAAATGCTCTGGAGCCAGAACCCAGTCTGATCCCTTCTTTTAAACTCAAAGTACCTGGTACAGTAATTTGTTCATGAAGGCCCTTCCAAAATAACCATGAAGTAGATAAATGAGTATACAAATATACAAAATAATTTGTAAATATCAGAGTCCTTGATCCCTCACCAAACCTGGTTTTCTCTCTCTGTATGTGCCCTATATTGTTTAATGGCAGCACCCATTACCCACTTGCTGAAACCAAAAACCTGGTCATCCTTCTTTCTATTACACCACACGTTCTATCCACCAGCAGGCTGCAACCCAGCACTAATTTCCATCTATATCACATTTTCAATGACTTTTCACAGCCTCCAACACTATCACTAGTCTAGACCAGCGGTCAATAAACTACAGCCTTTTGGGCCAATTCCAGGCTGAATCCTGCTTTTGTAAATAGTTTTAATGGAACATTGCCACACTCACTTTATTAACATATTGTCAATTGCTCCTTCAGGGCTGAAAGGGCTGAGTTGCTGGCAGAGGTGCAACAGACTATATGGCCAACAAAGTGTAAATATTTACAACAATATACAGCCTTTTTGAGAGAAATTCTGCTGAATGGGATCATCAGGTTTTCTATCAAACATCCTATTTTTGTTTTTATAATCCTTTAAAAATGTAAAAACCAATAAAAATTTAAAAATATCAAAATGTAAAAACTATTATTAGCTCACTGGCTTTACAATACAGGCCATGTCCAAGATTTGGCCCATAGGCTCTGCTTCACCAACCCCCTTCTAAACATAAGATCCCTTTGAAGCATAAATCAGATCATATCACTCCATATTAAACATCGCCAAATGCCTCCTATTACCCTTTAAATAAAACCCAAATGTCTTACCATGGTCCATAAGAGCTTTGGGATCCAAAACTTCTTACCTCTCTGACTTTATCTTGTAACTATAGATTCCATTTGGCTGGCTTTGCTCTGTCCACACTCAACTAGGGCAAGACCACAAACTCACCATGTGTGCCACGCCTGAGAGCACTGCGTGCTCTGTTTCTCTGCCCAGAATGCTGTGTACAGATCATCTCAGGACTGCACTTCTCATTCGGGGCAGAGGGCTTTATCCCACTATTCCATTCTACTAAAATTGCTCCCACTCAGCCCCCCAGTCATTCTCTGCCTCTTTACTTTGCATATCTTCAGAGCACTTATGTGAAATTAAGTCACTTACTTTTTTTTGTTTACTTGTCTTGTCTGTTTGCTCCACTAGAATGTGAGCACCATGGGGAAAGGCACTTTGTCTATGTGGCTCATGGCCAGCTCCTACTGGTGCCTGGTCCCGGTAGGTATTTGATAACTATCGGTTCAATGGATGATTGGATAGTTGTCGGTAGTGAGTGTTCCTTCCTCTTGTCAACTGATTACATTACTGGGAAAGAATTTACACTAACCTCCTACAACAAGTATTATTTCTTGGTGTTTTTTTATCTGCTATTTCTATGTATCTTCAACAGCCAATGAGAATCTTTTTTATCCTTGAAGAAGAATGTATGTTTCCTCAGGCTACAGATGTGACCTTCAAGACCAAACTTTTGACAACCATTTTGGAAAGTCAGTTCATTTCCAGAGGCCCAGGCCTGATAAGAAGAAGAAATATGAAGCTCACTTTGAACTTGTCCATTACGCAGGAGTGGTAAGCTACCTTTAGACCTTCAGCCCTGACTGTTCCAAATGTACTCGGCCAAAGTCCTTAGGTTATACATAAGAAAAGTTTAGATTAAATGAAGAGATGAACAAAATAAACTTCAGTTTCAGAAAAATGTTGGTTCAGCCTTTTAGCACTTAGGAAATGAAATACCTAAACTATAATAGTATTCCATGTGCACAGAGGTCAAAAATCTCAAAATAGACTCTGTTGCCCCAACTCAAAGTAAGACAGCTTCAGAGTCATGGAGACTATCAAAGTAATGGGTTTTTTCTTATTTTTCCTCCCTTTCAACTTAACATTGTATGAGTGAATGATTTCAATTGATCTTTTTATTGAAGTTTTTTTATTCTCTCATAAAGAAATAGTCACTATGAAGTAATGGTCTTCAACCTATGGCCAGCAAAGGTTTCTAACAACCCTCACTGCCTCTTCTCATTTCCCCACTGGGGGTGTGTGTGCCCCTTTTTTCTGCTTTTATATTTCTGGCCAGTAATTCTGGATGGAACAGAAAGAGAACTGATAAAGGCTAAAATAATACTTCAGTCTAAAAACAACCAGTCAACTGTAGAGTTATGCTTGTAATTCTCTTCTTTAATGCCTTTGAACATTAATTATAGTAATATTTACAGCAAACTACCATTATAATTGCCAATGGTTTTTTTTAATGCTCACTGTGTATCAGAGACACTTGGATTATTTCATCTATTCTTGCCTATGAAGGAGTGCTGATGTGAATTGTTTCTACTGGAAATACCACCAATTTCGTCCTCCCTCTCCCTCCCTCCTACTTTCCTCCCCTTCCTCTCTTCACTTTCTCTCCTCCCTTTCTCTTCCTTTCTTCTGCAATGCAAGTGGTAAAGCCTGAGAATCTCTTTGGGTAGCACACTGGATTTCCGGGAATATTATTCAGTGCTGTTACATCAAACTAAAGTTAAAAGATCCACACAATTTGTGATATTTTTTAAAAGAATGCAAACTTGCTATGTTAATTTACATATTCTCCTCTTTTGTTGCTCGAACTTCGAATCTTTCCAAAGGTGCCTTATAACATCGGTGGCTGGCTTGACAAAAATAAAGACCTTCTTAATGAAACAGTGGTGGCTACATTTTGGAAGTCATCTAACAGACTCTTGGCAAACCTTTTTGAAGACTACATTGATACTGACAGTGGTGAGTCAAACAATCTTCCCTCATTTTTCAGCCTCAGAATGGAACCCATGTCTGCCTCAGTACATACAGCAATCTTTGCTTCTTTCTGGTGATATCTGTGTCTGGTCCCTGTGGTCTGAGTTGTCCCCTCATATTGGCCTTTCTGTCCTCGGGCTGGTGGTTCTTCAGGGAAATGGCGCTCAAAGCCAGATATATCTGGCCTGCCTCCCCCCCACCCCCACCACCACTGAAGCCAGCTGCAAAGAAAGCAAACCATGTTTTGAAAAATGATTTGGGGGAAATAACAAGTCCCTTTCATAGATATTCCAGAAATATCTTGGAATTCTCCTTCCCAGTGCTTTTATAATAACTCGGGGTTATTTGAAGCGTCATGATGACAGGGATTACGTCTGATTTTTTTCAATTGTACACTCAAGCATGTAGCAAATGCCTGTTTAGCAGGTACTCCATAAATATTTATTGATCAACTAATAACTGATCATGTTTAGCAGTTTGTAATTTACAAAGCACTTTCAGATATATTACCTTACTCAATCCTTGCCATGACCCTTTCAGAAACATGTAGAGGAAACCTCTCCCTGTCTTACAAGAACAAATGTAGAAGAGTTAAATAGCATCCCTGGTTTAAGAAATGTACTAAATGGCAAAGCCAAGATAGGAAGCAGGACTTTGGCTTCCTAGTCTGGTGCCTCTTCCACTCCCACTCTCTCCCAGAAACAAACAAAACAGAGAGATGGACAGTCTACATGTGTTTAGGATGCAGTTCAGACTTCTGCACCATGATACAAAGGATTTGAAAATACTGAGTCTAAGTTGCTAACATCAGCCTCACAATCAAACTAATGCTAGGCTAGCTACAGAGGGAAGTGCTCATGATTCACAGCTAAAGTCACAGATTGGCAGCCCCTGAGCAGAACCTGACCTTCAAACATGGTTGTGATTAAAAAATAATCAGATTTCACATGCACATTTGGTTTCCCTTTTTTCTTTAAAAAATTTGGAATTATGGGAAAATCTGGTCAGCCTGGGTCAGTTATGTTCACGCTGTGGGACAGAATACTAGCTCCTCTGCAAGTAGGGTGTGTATTCAGCCTCCTAACATTCTCATCCTACTGTTATCTTACACCCAGCTTCAGGATGACTCCTGGCTCCTGTAGAATGGCTCGGGACTCCTGATAAACATGGTCAGGGAAGGGAGAGAGAGCTTAGCTCTTCCTGGCTGCATTAGCACGTGAGGGCGTAATTCAGGAGCCTGCCTGAAATCCTGTTGGCTGCTCTCAAGAGTTCAGAAATGGAAGCTATTGTGTTTGGACCCTGATCATCTTCAGGCAGTGCATTTGCCTGATTCTAATAGCTTCTCAAGTGGCTCTGAGGAGTCTGTTAGATAGTGGTCATGTCGCTTATGGCTCCCAGATGAGTAATTCTCTGATCATAAGAAATCAGAGAGTGGTTTGGTCAGAGAATTAGAGAGGAAATCATCTTCTAACTCTTCAGGGTGTGGTCTGTGTTCTTTGGAAATGGGAGAGAATTGTGCAGAATGTCCTTTTTCATAATTCTTTAAGCAACCCCTGAAAATACTTACCTCCAAGTTTCTGCCTCATCTAAACATCAAGTTACCTATATTAACCACACTTTCTTCTGGGGTATCCAAGTATTTTAAATCAGTTATAATTAAAAAGAATAATGGAAGGAAGTATATTTCCTTTTCATGTGTGGAGAAACTGAAGTACAAATAAGTCCAGTGATTCCTTTTGAGGGCCTGGGTCATGTCAGCAGGACACTCATGATTAAACTTTGTGACATCTATCTCACACAGCACCATTCAGGCAGAAAGGATATTTTATTAGTTTTCTGTACTGATATCTAACCCGTTTTTTTTCCAGATTGCCTATGGATTATGTTGTTGTATATATTTGTGAGTTAGCTCTACACAGATGTTTGTAAAACAATCGGCTTAGCATAAATTCTTTTGCTTCAAGAAAATGGAAATAGATTGTTTTTTATAAATTATAAAAGTAGTGTATGAGTGTTGCCAAAAACAGACAGTATAGAGGAACTAAAAAGAGGAACATAAAAATTACCTATAATTCCACATAAGGAGCTAACAACCCCTAACACTTGGTGTGTACTCCTCCCAACATTTTTTGTGTATGTAGCTACCCATAATGCAACTGCAATTACAAACATGTGCGTACACTCAAGATCATAATATACAAACTGTTTTGCAACCAATTTTTTCTCTTAAAATAAATCCTACAAATCTTTCCATGCCAGTTATATGAATCCACACCATCATTTCAAAAATTCAAAGCATTTCATTGTATGACTATTCTTTCATAATTTAACTAACCAACTTCCTATTGATGGACATTTATTGATAATTTTATTTGTTGCTTATTTTTTTGTAATGACTAAACAATGTTGCAATGAGTGTCTTTACACAGTTGCTTGATTATTTTCTTAAGGAAAAGCACTAGAAATAACATTTTTGTGTTGAGACATAAGCATTTTTAAAGCTTTTGTAGATATTACCATATTGTTTCTAGAACTTTGATGAATATATGTGTTGATCAGCAGGGTTTGGTAACATGACAAAAAAAGAGCTTTTTAATTTTTTTCTCTTTTTTTAGCTGTACCATTTGGGGAGAATAAACGCAAAAAGGGAGCTTCATTCCAAATAGTTGTATCCCTGTATAAAGTAATATTTAATTGCCTCTAGTTGTATATTAACTGCCTTACAATATGCATAGGTTATTATTTATTTGAAATTTTACATCTTCAAATAAGAATAAAATATCTGAAGTTGGAATAGTTGATGTTTATCTTGGTATTACTGGGCTTTAGTGGACACAGTTGGCTTTAATGGAAATACTGGTTCATAACTCATAGTTTCCAGAATTGCCCTTGGCCAAATGGGGAAACTAAACTGCCTCCCTACCCTCAACTCCAGACTGTGGCCATTTCCTTGCCTCAAGGTGGGACTAACTGTGATGCATTTGTGCTCAGCGCTCCTGCAGGGATCAGACTAAACAGAATCTACACCATTGCTTTCCTCGCCCTATTGCCCCACCCCCAGCCCTACCCTGCTTCCCTCATTCTCCCTCTCAGATTCTGCTCCCAGAGAATCGGACCAAAGATTAATATTTTCCAGTCAGAAAACTTGAGAAACAGTTTCTTTCTTCAAGCCTTTTATTGCCCAGCCATAAATTATTACTATCAAATTCAAAATAGGCAGATGTGATTCATAATAGAACTATGTCAGATAAAGAACTACTTGGCATAGGAAAGAAATCATGTATGTTTGGTAAGCAGAAAAGAATCTTAAAATCATTAAGTTATTGTTGGTATGCATGTTGGCTTTAAGATGAAGTTGGTAGACTTGGAGTCACTTGTGAGGGGATGAATGTTTTTAGTGGTTTACAAAGTGATTTTGTGTTTGTTATGGTCTCTATTTTAGGAAAACCTAAATAAATTGATGATTAGTCTGAAATCAACAGCACCCCATTTTGTGAGATGCATAAATCCCAGTGTAAACAAAATGCCAGGTAAGAACTGGACTTCTTTGTAATCCACACTAGGGCACACAATTGATTCAAGCCCTATTGAATATCTCTTTTAGAGACATTCACCGGTCCCCTTTACATAAGAGTAGATTTTCAGATAAAAAAATGAAAGTAAGTTAAAAGTGAGATCTTTAGAACTTCCACAAGGTTGCCTTTGAATTGAGATTCAAGTGGACATACAGAAGGATTTCACAAAGCAGGCTCAATTGGGTAACATTAGGATGCTTGATGTCACAATTTAAAGTCCTTCTTGAATTTCATGGTAACATGTGAATGAGATTCTATGTCATTGTCTGAAAGAGCAAAGTATAATAAAAAGGGATTGAATGATCAATTGGGGATTAAGATGTGTATATATAAGCGTAAAGGACATTATTGGGTCTGAGTTATCCAAATTGGCCATAAAGACAGTTCCTAAATTCATTTCTAATTATTAAGAATTTCCTCTAGTCTTTCTTCCTAATAATATCTATCTCTTTAGTTGTGTACTTCTGGGCAGTGGGTACCTTTCTGCTGGGAACTGCCCTGCCTGGTTTCAGAAGCTATAACCCCCACATGTCTAAGGCTGAGTGAGAGACCTTGGGACCATAAGCCACTCAGGAGACAAAGCTTATCTCCCTGGCAGGGGCACTGCCTCTGCCCCCTTTACTTTACCCTGCCTGGCCCCCAGTGCATGACTGCTTAGCCAATGACAGGTAAGATTCCTCAAGGGAGGGATGACCTAAGACAGACATGGTTACAGGGGGCCCTCAGGGAAGGACTTGGGGGGCTATAGCAAAAGGGAGTGATGGACCCTCGCCCCTCAGCTTTGACATAGCCTGAGTCCTCATTCTGTCTGCAAGAAGTCTCCTAATCTCTTAGTTGCCTTACTTCCCCTGCCTGATTTAAGCCTGAAACAATGACAGAGGGTGGTGCAGCCCTGTGCTGGAAAGGGTGGGTTCCCCAGTGCAATCAGGCCTAAGAAAGAATGCATAAAATCCTGTGAAACCTGCTTTGCTAAGAATGCTCTCAATTTTCTGATAAGGGTCTGAGGAGGAAATGAGTTTGTTTTCCAAAGTTTTATAGCCCTTTAGCTAACTGACCCTGACTCAGAATAAGCCCTCATAGTTCTTTGTATGTTATCTATTGTTTGATCCTTACTGCCTGACAATGACTGATGAGCTTTACCTGTATCCCTGTGCAAATTGAACCCAATAAAAGCCCATTGAGGAAAACGCTTCTGGCCCTTCTCCTTTGAGAGATTGGCCACCTTTCCTCCCCAAGCAGATCATGTCTTAGTAGACTTATTTTCATCTGTGGGAGCTGATGGGGGACTCTGTGGGCAGAGCCGCCCCCCCCCACCTTTCTAAACTTGTTCTACTTTTATTGAGATACTATTGACATACAGTACTGTATAAGATTAAGGTATACAGCATAATGATTTGACTTATCTATATATGAAATGATTACCACAAGCTTGGTTAATATCCATCATCTCATATAGATATAAAAAAAGAAAAAAAATTCTTTGTGATGAGAACTCTTAGGACTTGCTCTCATACACACACACACACACACACACACACACACACACACACACACCAAAAGCAGTGTTTACTATTGTCATCATGTTGTACGTGCATCCCTTGTATTATTTATCTTGTAACTGGAAGTTTGTACTTTTTAACCACCTTCATCCAGTTTTTCATCTCCCCATCCCCTACTATTGTAACTACAAACCTGATCTCTCTTTTTCTAAGAGGTTGGGATTTTTCTTCTTCTTCTTTTTTCAAGGTTCCACATACAAATGAGATCATATGGTATTTGTCTGTCTCTGTCTGACTTATTTTGTAACAGGGTGCAGCCAAGAGGGGGGCCCCAAAAAGGGAGTTGGAATGGGGCCCAGAACTCACGGTGTCCAGGAAATATTAGAGGGACATATAAGATGGCCTCACCCCCTCCCCCACAGGTATGAGTTGGGGAAAGGGACAAATGGAGCAGGGCCATTGAGTTGTTTTGCATAGCAATGGTTTTGCAGATAACCTCCAGAATGGTCATTTAACATATCTATAACCTTTAACTGGTTTCATAGATATGTTAAACAGCTGTGGCCATGCTCTGAGCCAGGGGGGATGGAAAGGACTTCCC